>JAFEMH010002781.1:0-313129 GCA_022495995.1 Adenophora triphylla var. japonica
AATTCTCAAAAAAAAAAATCATGCATCATATTTTTTAAGACTCATAAAAAAATCTCTATTTTACTCGAGAAAAAGAATATAGGCTTTGCTTGCACACTACGCGCACGTGACCGTACCACTTTGCACACTACGTCCTTAACGGGGAAATCCTTGTCGCGGTCCGTTTGGTCTTATTACGCCTCTCCCGGATGAGCACGGGACTACCCAAACATCCCATGGAGCCTCGTGTCGACCATGCACTTGTCAGTGACACACTTTGTCAGAGACCCGGTTGGTTTTTAGTACAGTGCAGTGTCATGCCACTGTCCGTGTATAGACCTTTCCTTTCAAGCCTTTGTCGGCATACCGATTCAATATCTTTCGGGGACCACTTATCCGGTCGAAGTTACGCCGGTTTTCCGCCGCGGACTTTGACCAAGATATTGACCGGCGCCTTGACTTCGGCGGCGGCACAAATTATACTGCAGCGACTCCCGGCATTGACGAGTCATCAAGGATTAATGAATATTCCATGCCTAATTACGGCTTAGCGGCGACAAGTCAAGATCAATTGTGGACGCTTATCGGTCAAATCATGCCGACTTTTCGTCGGGCCCTCGGACATGATCTTGACTTTTGACGTCGGCTTTGTCCGTAATTTACATCGAATGCTCGTTAAGACTCGATTACCCGCCAGGACTTTTAGGATCGTTTTTCTTTCGGTCGGTGGGACCCGCTTGCCCTATAGGACCCTCGCCGGGGCATGTCCACCCTGGGAGGTCGAAATACGGGTGGAATACGAGGGGCTTATAGACGTAGTGACGGGGCCCAACGATCCGGGAATCGAGTAGTTTGCGAAAAAGAAGAGCAATCTTTTCCAATGATTAGGTTAATAAAACATGTTTTAAGTAAACGTGAACAAATAAGCGCATGTTGCATGAGCCTAAAGCCCAAACACCTACCCTCCTTCCATTCCCGGACATCGAACCTTCATGTCCTTTCCCACATGACTCATGCCTGAAAGCTTGGTTTCGGGCACGGGTCACCGTTTGATCGGTTGGGAAGAGTCGTCGCCAGCGTCATCGGCTTCGCCGTTTGTTCCGACTCGGGTTTGAGAATATGCATCGGCCCGTAATGATGGGGATAACATCACTCGCCTCCGGGACCCCTCGGACGAGCAACGGTGGAATCGGTTAGCGAACGAGATGAGGTTACGACGGGAAGCACGGCTAAACGGCCTTATGGAAGCTATTAAGAGTCACGGTGCAGCCGCCGGCCTCAATCCGGATGGCACCTTCACCGTGGAAGAAGACGAGGATGCCAACCCCACTCTCGGTCGCCACGATTACACCGGGATGCCGCCACCCACCTCCTATGGTGCCACTACGAGAACCCATGCTCCTCGATTTTGAGTTGACCCGGCTCCCCAAACCACAGACCACCGGATCCGTACGGCCGGGCGGCACTGAATCGGTGGGGCAAAATCGGTACGGAATGTCTTCTCATGGTTGGGGCTATCTCGGAATGCCACGGCTAATCGGGATCCCTCCTCGGTTCGGAACCGATCAATCCGGACCCTCACGGCAACGGCCACGGTTCGGAATGCCGCCACAGCTTGGTTACAGGCCACGATCGGGAGCCCCTCCTCGGAACGATTACTAGTTCATTTGCTCCTCACACAAATCCATTCCTCACTCGAGACTTCTATGGGTTACGAGCCTCCATCCCGGTGTCATCCGAATCACCGGGACCGCAGTACCCCCGGGTTACACACCTTCGCACTGGCGACCATGCAATTCAACAATCAGGGACGGCGGCCAGCTCGAAGCCTACTTACGGGCCCCGCTCTGGAAATCCAAGTTATCCGGCTACATCGGGGCTGCCCCACCTACTTTGCCGGTTGAAAATCAACGGCAAGCCGCAAGAGTTCTACCCTTTGCTCGAGGCTCCTACTCATGCTCCCCGGGGTAACTCGGCCCGGGACGGGTTTTCACCTACGTCCCGGATCGGCCGTTCCCTCCACCGGTCTGCCTCCGGTGGTAGCTCCTCTCTCTAGCTCGGCCACTAGCTTGAATGCCATGGTTCCGCCACAAGACCCTCATCGGCTTTGGTTCGTGGAACAACACAAGGAAATGAAAGCACGGATCGGCCCGAGCGCGCAAGAAGTGCGCCTTAGGCCTACGGACCCGGACTCCATTGTTCCTCTGCCCCACAAATTCGTGATGCCTAATCTGGATCTCTTTGATGGGACCGCATGTCAGAAAACCCATTTGGACACGTATACCTTGGCAATGAAAGCGAAAGGATGTACCAATCGGCGGTTGGGTGACTATTTCGATCTATCCTTGAAGTCCGAGTGCCTTAAAGTGGTTCTTCGTTTGAAACACGAAGCCAGGGCTACATGGGACCAGATTACCAATGCCTTCACGAGAAAAATATAAGGCCAACTTGGAATGGGAAACAAATAGGGTTGACCTACAAACAACGGTGCGGCGTCTGATGAGAATGTTGGGGACTTTTACAAGCGGTGGAATGCGAAACTCGGTGAAATGGCCATCCCTCCTTGAAGAGGAACAAGCTGGACATCTTCCGGTCATGCTTGAAACCACATCGAGAGCCTCCCTCGGTCACTTCCCATACTCGAGACTTACGGGCCATGGTTAACTCTGCGGCTAAGTTTGAAAAGGCCTACAATCGGCAATAGGCTGCTGCACTGCCTACGAGATATCGGGCTCCTCCAAACACCGCCCTGCTCTCTGCTAAAGGCAAAGAGATGATTAACTATGCGGGACGGGAATGTAATAACACGACTCCTTTTGCTCCCGAAACCGGTAGAGCCCAGGACCGCGGGTCATAAATCTCGAAAACTTTGGAATGCCCACTGAATGACATCTTTAGGGGTGGTGAAAGAAGGCTTCTTTGCGGCCTTTGGAGAATTTCCAACCCGAAATCCGAATGCTCCCGTGGATACTACAAAGTATTGTGCCTTTCATCAAGCTCACGGACATCGGCGACAGTTGCTTCACTCTGAAAAAGGCAATCCGAGGGCTAATAGAGCAAGGAAAGTTGGAAGGCCCCGAAGGGCCTAACACGATCAAAAATCCTGCGCAAGGAACCATAATCGAGTGAATATGATTGAATGCGGAGAATCTTCGCATGACCATGAAGATGCTTGATGAAGGTCCCCGAATACCCGTGGCCAACCTCGTCGAGGATCCTGAATTCGGATTCCCCCTCGGCCTTGAGGATATTGAGCAGAATCAACCCATCTTGGTCTCATGTCGGAGACTCCTTGCAAGAATACGAGGCCCGCTATTTCTCGGATGAAAGGAAGGCGATACCAGAAAGAAGCTGGGGCATTCCGTTCAAAATATGAGAGGACCATTTACACAAGATGGTTAGAACAATCGAGAAGAATCGAACAAGAAAGCTTTCGGCGGGCGCTGTCTTGGGGCTTATCGGCAAAGAGGCCGAAGAGCATGCGGAGCTAGTACACTTACGCAAATTGGCTTTGGGAGAGCCGAATATGATCCAGAGAACAGTGAAGAATCGGAAGAGGAGGATTCCTTCTATATCCTACACAGTGTCAAATACGTGCCACCCCCTCTCACTCTTCCCCCGCAATTTACGGGAGGAGAAGGCGAGTCACAATTGCCACTTAGGGAATGGGAACATATGACAATTTTGCGGTTGCACGCACCCATATTCCCCAGCGGGTTTGATCGGCGTTCCCTCTCGGCCCGAAATCCCGGTAGTATGGGAAGAAGATTCCGATGACGGCGATGATGATGATGATGACGAGAGTGAAGAGTCAAGCGAGGCCCCGTCCGGAAACAATGCGGAACAATCATGCCGGAAATGAGCCCGTATGGGAGCCGAGCACAATGGTTGGTTATCGGCCAAGCGACGACGAAGAAACTTCGGAAGACGAATATGAGACCGAGGACATGAAGGCCATGAAGTTTCATGGATGCGAGCACGTGGATGTCTTAGAATTCAACAACGCCTACCATGCTTTGGGGAAAGGGTTTTCGGGTGTCCGATCCGGTGATAGTCGAAGATACGATCGAAAGAGGAAAATTAACTCCCATCCGCCCAAATGAGAAAATAACCATGGTTAGATCAAATCCACCCCGAGAACAAAGTAACACTCCTTGTCGGGGTTACCCAAGAAGAGGTCACCTTCCCGAATGTATGTCGGCTTTCGAGAGAAGTCCTAGAAGCGGCATGATGCCGGATGCGCCTCCCACACGAGAACGCTATAATCATCTCCAACTACGAATATTACGAAGGGAATCGAGAATGGCTGCACTATCTGGGGATGAGATCGAAAAGCCGCCGAGTCCAGACAATAGCGACTCTTGTTGCATGATAACAATGAGCAAGGCCGGCCATGAGAGTGAATCGGAGGACGCCACAGCTGCGTGGGCCATCGAAGGGGCAACAACACAACCCCAAACCCAGCACAGTGACTTGGGAAGCGGTTATAAGGGCCGCCCGGGGAAGGAGCCGATGCGGCTCGGCCCCTCGCTGTCACTAGACTCCGTCGGGCCCGGTGGCCAATAGCGAAAAGGGCTCCCCATTGACCTTAGCGGCATTGAAGAAATCCGGTCGAGACGGCGATGAGGAAGTTAATCTGTTGACCCGATGCGGGCGAGATCTTCCAAGGAAATCCCAAGGCGGATAAGAAGGCCACGAGATCAAGCACCGAAAGAAGATCGCCGCCCCTATGCTAAGGCAGTGAAACTCCAGGACCACGAAAAAGAGGATCCCGTGCTCACCCGGTTGAAGCAAACACGAGGCCAACATTTCCCTCTGGTCTCTACTCACTTCGTCCTATCCCCATAAAATGAAGGCTGGAAGAAAGCACAGCTCGCACTCTCGTGCCTATTGATGCTACTCCCGATGATGTGGTACGGTGATTGGAAACATCCACTACGGGAACATAATCACTTTCACGAGATCTCGACCTCCCTCAATTTGGGGCGATCATAATGAGCCTCTCTTCATCACAGTCCAGTTTGGATGAACGACGCCTCCCTCGGGTCTGGTTGATAATGGGTCGGAATGAACATTCTTCCGGCAAAGATCATGAGCTTGCTTGATATCAAGACTACGAGACTTGAAGCCTTCTTCTCTCACGATCAAGCTTACGACTCAACATCCCGGCAGTCCTCGGAGTTGCTACTTTAGACCTCTGGTTTGGACGAGAAATTGATACTGTGGAATTCCGGGTTATCGACATCCCGATTACTTTCAATGCCTGTTTGGGAAGACCTTGGCTGCACCAAGTCAAAGGGGTCGCCTCAAGCCTCCACCGGTGTGTGAAATTCGTCTCGAATGGGGATCGACGACCATTTACGGAGATTTAGTCACTTTAGAGGGCACGAGATACGGGCGGAATACCTATTACGGAAATCAAACATGACGAGGAAGGTCACATGCTAACGGGCTTCACGGTCGAGCCTCCCGAGGCCCAAGTGTGCAACATAGATCGACGGTCACTCGGGATAAAATCCCAGGTCTTGAAAATGATGAGAAAAATGAGCTATCTACGGCCTCGGTGCAGGGAAGCACCAACAAGGAACTCACAAACTCATCGAAGTGAAAGGACGAGAATACTCGCCACGGCACAGGATATGAGGCCTCCCCGGTGGACCTTTGCAAAGGGAAAAAGATTTGAAGGCGCCACGGGGAAAGGTCCGGTCGACAACCCTAAATCTCTCCCCTTCGGTCCTAATTTGGGTGACTACTTTGTAAAGGGTCCCACACAACCGGGAAACATCACGAGAGCCCACTCCTACGGCGGGATGGCTAAAGCTACAAGATAGCCTCAACAAGTTCGGAGGAACCAAGGCTAACCCGGTCCGTAGAATGTTCTGGACCTACCCAGATACACAGGGCTACAGCTGCCATGAAGAGTGAGTATACCTTCGGGCGTGCACAGACACAGTGGAACAGGTTCGAGAAGCTCACAACCACTATTCCTCTTGCCCGGGAAGATCCGAAACACGAATTCGGGCGACGGTGCCAAAAGCTAAGGCCACGGAATTTCCCTCGGATGATTGGGATGGTGCAGTTATGCGGCAATTGTTCGAAGAAGAAGTCAGTGCCGGACACGATTGATCTCGGCTCGGTCAAAAGATGATAGCGGCAATTGAGAAAGGAAAACAAAAACGGCCACGGTTCAGAGTCATGAGGCCACAGCAGCGATGCCGCTAAAGAATTGGGAAACTCTCTCGGGCCGTCCGCGACCAAGGAGGAAATGATCACCAAGCTTGGATTGGTCCCCGTCCCTTTGTGTCAATCTAGGACAAGTCCTCCCGAGTCTCTCTCTGTTAAGATCGGAGTCTCTAGGGTCGTCCAGATGGCCTTACGCACGAAGACTACGAGTGCAGCAGCAAGCGGCTGTATTCCCTTTCGTTTTCAATGAAATGACGAACCTTTACGAGTATCCCTTGATTGCCACTTTAACTAATGATGAATTAATTAAAAAAAAATTTAATAATAATTCATTAGATAAAGAAGCGAGACACATTAAACAAAAAAATCAAACAACAAAAAAAAATCTTTAAGCGGGTTGTCAGGAAGAGGAAAATCGAGCCCAGTAGAAGAGATTTTGACGAGTGTGAATTTGGGAGCTGCGGAAGAGCCTAAAGAGGCCTTGATTGGCGATTTCTTCGAAGGAATCGGAAAGGATGCTCTGCAAAGTCCTACAAAATCCTCAATTCAAAGAAAGTTGCCCTCTTCATCAAAGAAAACATCATGTGCGGATACGGGTTGCCAGTAGAAATCATCTCGAGATAATGGATCCCACTTCGAAGGGGAATGTGAAAAATTCTTTGGCGGCGGAATTCCGAATAACCCGTCACAAGTCATCTCCCTACGGGCCCCAAACCAACGGAGCCGTCGAGGCGGCAAACAAGACTCTGGAAAATATCATCAGGAAAATGGGCATCCCGAGGCGAGAGATTGGCCCGAAGTTACACTTGGCACTCGGGGCTACGAGAACATCGATCGAACGGCAAGCGGGAAACACCTTTTGCCCTCACATACGGAATGGAAGCCGTACTCCCAATCGAGCTAGAAATCCCTCGCTCAGGTATCTTCTTTGGAAAGCCGGATCAACGAGGTCGAATGGCTCCGAGTCGCCATGATGAATTGGCCCTACTAGATGAACGCCGATTGAAGGCCATGGAACACATCCGAGCCTACCAAGGAAGAATGGCGAGCCTTCGACAAGAAAGTAAAGCATCGGGAGATCCGAGAAGGTGATCTCGTTCTAAAAGAAAAGCCCCGGTCCGTATCAACCCTCTCGGCAAATGGGAGCTGTATGGGTCGGGCCATATGTCGTCCAGAAGATCTTCTCGGAGGAGCCATGCAACTTGCGGACCTCGACGGGAATCCCTTTGTACACCCGAGTGAATGGTGACAAGGCTGCGCGAGATACTACGCGTAAAAAAAAAAAAAAAAAAAAAAAAAAAAAAAAAAAAAAAACAAAAAAAAACAAAAAAAAAACAAAAAAAAAAAAAAAAAAGAGTGCTAAAAGAGTAATACCCAACTAGGTTAGAAACCCGAAAAGGGCGGCCTAGGTAAAAAACGAGGTTGCACCAAAAAAAAAAAACAAAAAAAAACACAAAAAAAAAACAAAAAAAAACAACAAAAAAAAAACAAAAAAAAAAAAAAAAAAAAGAGTGCTAAAAGAGTAATACCCAACTAGGTTAGAAACCCGAAAAGGGCGGCCTAGGTAAAAAACGGGGTTGCACCAAAAAAAAACAAAAAAAAAAAAAAACAAAAAAAAGAGTTCACCGGGTTGAACTACGAAGACTGAGCTCCTCAAAATGAGGAACGTAGGCGGCGGAAACGGTTCGGTCTAAAACACAAATAAAAGCCATACTTTGGCATCAATACAATTGATCGAGACCATGAAAGCGTCTCGAAAAACTCTAAAGCAATTCAAATATTCATTACAAGTTAAAAGCTCTTTGATGAGTCTAAGCCCGATTCATTCCTACAAGCGGCAACTGCTAAAGAAAACTAAGATACATAATCAAACTAATGTGTTTGCCATGACAAGAAAAGGGATACTCGGAAACCTCGGAGTCACTCCAAGCCACTCGTGCTTGGCCTCTCCCTCTTCTTCCCCCTTCGAGTCTTTCTTTTACGAGCAGGAAAAATGTCGGTGTTCCTCCTACCAAGCTGCGGTATAGGGACGGGGTCTATCAAACCGGCCTCTGTCGGGGCCTTAGTAGCCCTAGCGTCATCCCTCATCTCCTGTAGCCTAGGCGGTAGCATAGGAGCCCTCCTCTCCTGTCTCTTGACGTAAGCCTCATAGTCGGTCCACGGCGTCTCAGCTCTGTCATGAGGGTTGGCCCTCGCCTCGGCCCTCCTCCTCTCGAAGCTTGATCGGGACCTCCGCACCCACAATGGCCTCACGCGCCGTCTCAAAATAGCCACACTGAGTCTCTCCCGGATGCCTCTCATACCAATCCGGGTACCAAGTGGTCGGGAACACCGGTCTCGGACGCTTTAGAGAATGACCCAGGAGGAAAGGCATCATACCTCCATGCTCGGGAAAGAAATGGAAACACCGAGGGATCATCCATAGAAAGCAGGAGCCACCACCACGGTGGCTATATCATCAAAACCCTCCAAAGGAACCTGCTCCAAGCCAAAGCTGTCTCGGGACTAAAGCCGGGAATATAGAAGCTGGGTGAGAAAGCCCGGAAGCATGACCACGGGAGACCCGTCTGAAGCACTCTGCGAGTCTCCACCCTTGATGAGGCACCGACCATCGATATCTTCGGTCTGGCGACCCGCCATCCAACGCTCCCACGAGCCACGATCATCAAAATCTACATCAACACCTCTCTGGCAAAAGTCAGGCACGATCATATCGAGAGGTTTCCCGAAGAACCCCCAAACGCTCCATCGGCCACGGGGTCAAGAGCAGGCTGCCCCGTGCATATACCGCCGTCCGTAGCTAATGCATCGAGAGCATGAAAAGTCTCCCCCAGAATCAAAGGAACGACATCTACGCCGGGCGACGGTGAACGACGACATCCGGCGAGACCGATGGCGGATCCCGAAGGAATAGACCATGAGCAGGGTGCCAAACATACAAAGTGCAAAGGCATCCCAATAGGCATCATCCACCAAACCTAGGCCCCTAAATGCGTCGGGAAGACCGGAAATATCGAAATGATCGGGACCGCGGATCATACCTTGCGCTTCCTCGGGAAAGATGAAGGAGGACGCACAATCTGTCTGTCGACAAAGAAGCCCCTCCGGGCAAAGGAACCGCTATCTCTTCCACCTCCGGACCTTCAAGCAAGGCCCGAAATTCTTCGACAGTCGGAACAATCTCGTTGAAGGAAAGGCAAAAGACATGCCTTCTAGTATCCCAAAACGAAGAAGAAGCTCTTAAGAGGTCATAATCCGGAACCAATTCTTTGAGAGACCACAAGCATCGTATCTTGTACCTTTCTTCAAAGAATGATCTTCTCTCATGCATGATCTCCCTACACCACTCCTTGAACTTTTCAAAGAACAACATTTGCCTTTCTTTGGACAATTTTGGAGAATTTTTGGCCATTTCCATGGTTTTTCTCTCTTTCTCCCCGAAAATGGTGTTTGAATTTGGAGGTTGAAGAGGATATTTGAATTTGAAATAAAGCAAGACCAGGTCTGAACCAAAATTAAAGGACAATGTCAGATGCAGTCCCCATCCGCGCGGATGGGATTGCTTTCCCAAAAAAAAAATCTGCAACAGTCCAAGCTGCTACACCAAAAGAGGAATATTCCGTCCCGGTTGCTCGAAACCTGTGCAAAAAAAAACTCCCCAAACCAGTCCATATACCAAACACCCTTGCAAAAAAAAAAAACCAAGGCTCATGCAACACTGCATTCATACTGCATTGCATTCATAAAATAAAATCCTAAATTATTACATTCCAAAAAAAAAAAAGAAGAGTGTGCATAAAAAAAAAAAAACAAGCAAACATAAAATAAAATCCTAAATTATTACATCAAAAAAAAAAAAAAAAATGTGCATAAATTTGTACAAATCTAAATCTCAATCTCAAAAAAAAAAAAAAAAATCAATCGGAGTCTCCGGCGCCGATGTCTCCCCGGCCCCTCTTGCGACTCGGGCCCGCCTCCTCGGGAGCCACGAAAATCTCGGGCTCGAGAATCGTCCTCGTCTCCGGAAAGAGGCTCATCGGGACCAACCGGCACGCTACGATAGGGCAAGCCGAGATCTGCGAAAAAATCGTATCCGAAGGTGAAGGCGTCGGACTCTGCACGTACGAAGACGACCCGCCATCTTGCCAAACGTGTCCACTGCCCGTGTGGATCCCCTAGAATGACGTGATCCGAAGGCGATACCGCGATGATCAAGGAGAGGAGACGAGAGGAGTCTACGAAGAAGTCTACGAGCGAATAGGGAAGCCTCCGTCGACGGGCGCCGGCCGTGGTCGCCTCGCTCTAGCACGAGGAGCCCGCTCGACCATCCTCTGATGAATCTCTTGGCCCCGATCACTTGCTTCGTCGGCTTCTCGACGACCACCTCCGAAAACCGCACAAAAGCAAAAGCGTCAAAAAAAAAAAAAAGAGTGATGCTAAAGATGATGAAACAAAGGAAAGAAAAGAAGGGGAAAAGGTGAAGCTATACCTTCATACCGGACGAGGCCGGAAAGCTCGTGGAAGTCGCTCGGGTGAGGATCTGCACCCTCAATCGGACCCCATCCTGGATATAGGAAAAATCCGTCCGAGGAGTACCGCGGGATCCCAAGCCCCTCCCTATCCAAAACCTGAGGCATCCTCGGCCTCCTCAAGACGAATGTCGCATACGGCTCAATCGCCACGAAGTCCGAGAAGTGCTTGGCTGCTCGGTAATCATCCCAGTCACGGACCGATCGCTCGGAGTGCATCATATCGGCGGGAGGCTCCACCGGTGTCCTCAAAGGCGAGTTCACGCCATGCTGGCGCGTCACCCTCTCTCCCGAGATAATAGGCATCGCAGTCGGACCCCTCAAAATCCTCCGCTGCCTTGTCCGGATCTCGGCGCCCTTCGGTGCGCTACCTCAAAGCGATCCCGGGGGAAGAATATCATCCCCTCATCTGTCTCGGCCTCCCGTCAAAGGAAGGCAATCCGCGTACACGAGAGTCGTACGCCCCCTGGAGCTTATCTTCTCCCGGGCATGCTTGGACCAAGGCTGCATGGCCGGATACGCCCCGACGTACTCCGCCATTTGTCGCCCACCGTGACGTGGAAAAACTCCAACGCCCATACCTGCGAAAGGTAAAAATCCAATCAATCCAGTGCAAAAGAAAAGTGCGTGCTCAAAAAAAAAAGAGAGGGAAAGCAAAAAGAGAGCTTATACCTCCAGGGCAAACTCAAAGCAGTACAAGGAGCTCGCGGCCTTCGGTGTACCTATCGAGAGCAAAATAAAGCTCTGCCCGGCCCGGCCTCTCCCCACGAGACATCTCCGGCCGTCTCCATGTCCTCCAAGGACCTCAGCAAGGCAAAGACTGCCGTCCCCTCAGCATGTCCAAAGAGCGTGCTCGAGAAAGCAAACCACAAGAAGGCCCTGGCAATCTGATCGGCGCCTATCCTCTCCTCCCGGCCTCATAGCTCACGATGGTCTCCACGATCTTGCCGTAGACCACGGCATACTCCATCCCCATCCCCTTTTTGGGAATAGGGGAAAATCCCGAAGAGCACAACGGATCGGCATCGGCGTAGCCATCCCGCCACTCAATGCTTTGCGTCCATTAAAGGACAGGCCCGTAATCGCAGCGTAATCGGAGGGCGTAACCGTAGCCTCGCCCCAGAAGAAGTGGAAGGTGTAGGTCGCGTCCCACCGGTCTTGCGCCGAGCAAACATCAAGCCCTTGCTCTTAGGGAACTTGACCAGTCCCCTCAAGCACTCGACGAACTCCCAGAGCCCCGTCTCGACAACAATCTGTCTCGGACTCGGCAAAGCTCCTCGGCCCGCATCCGGAAGCCGGTCCCACAAGTCAATCACGGACTCCACCGATCCTCGAGTCTTCATTTTGTTCAGCTGCTCCGTCACAAAACGGTTTCCGCCCTGCAAAAAAAAAAAGGAGGAGAAAATGTCAAAAAGATTGCATTTGCATTTACATTAAAAAAAAAAAGAGAGAGAAATTTCGACAGCATAACAGCATACAATGAGCATAGCCCCATTTTTCTCGCATGAAAGAAAGCAGTTTTCAGCAAGTCCCAATGCATTCATCAAAAAAAAAAGAAGATGCATTCCTACGGAAGTAAAAACTCCGTCCCATTTTCATAAAATAACATGCATCATCTCAAAAAAAAAATTTTTGCATCTTACATGCAACGGGAGGAAAGATCCGTCCCACTTTTCAAAAAATATATATCCTAAACATACATACATCCCATATTGGCAAAATGCCCATTCTTTCCAAACAAAATGCATGCATTGCATCATCATTCATCAATATCAAAATTCAATTTCAAAAAAAAAAAAAATCATCATCATCATCAACATGCAATATTCAATTTCAAAAAAAAAAAAAAAAATCACAATTCTTCGAATTTTCACATGTAATTTTCGAATTGAAAAAAAAATGTGGCAAAAATGCCAATTCTTTTTCCCAAGCAAAATGCTCATTTTGGGTTACTCATATACTCATTACAACATGCAAAGCATCAAAATCAAGATTCAAAGCCAAGAACATCAATCATTCGAATGTTCAAAAAAAAAAAAAAAAAAAAAAAAAAAAATTCAAAAATCACCCAAAATTCAATTTTCAAACAAGAAATCAACAAAGGGATCAAAGGGTTTCAAAGTATACCGTTCGGAGATTCGAATCCGAAGCCCAATGTTGCCAAGCATCGGGATAATGCTCCTCCGCAACCGATTGCGAAAGATTGTAATGCCTCCTCATCCGGACGAGCTCTAATCGTCTCTCCGCCACCGGGCCACGTCCTTGGCCTTGAAAAGCGCCTTCCCCGTGTTCCATTGCTTGAAAATCGAAGAAAAACGGAAGATTTTTGAAGCTCTTTGAGCAACAATGGCGGTTCTCCTCGGCCTCTCTCTCTCTGCTCTCGACAATTTCAAAACTGAATGGGGAAGAAGAAAAGGGCGTTGGCCCTAATTAATACTCCTGGTTTTCAAACCCTATCCGCGCGGATAGGATTGCAAGGGTCAAAATGACCCTTTTGCCCCTTAAAATTTCAGGACTCTGCAATTCAGTCCCCAATTTGACAGAGTTAACCAAAGTTAACCAAAGTCAACCCCTTGTCAAGAAAATCTTCCCCGGAAGTCAAACGTAAGACCGAGTGCCCCGAGAAAGATAACGAGATCCCGTATCTTTCATCAAAATCTTCCCAGGCGATCAAACGTAAAAGGCCAAGGTGCCCCGAGAAAGATAACGAAATCTCGTATCTTTCATCAAAATCCTTCCCTACAGCGGTCAAACGTAAGACCGAGTGCCCCGAGAAAGATAACGAGATCCCGTATCTTTCATCAAAATCTTCCCCGTGATCAAACGTAAGGCCGAGTGCCCCGAGAAAGATAACGAGATCCGTATCTTTCATCAAAATTACCGGCGATCAAACGTAAGGCGTGCCCAGAAAGATAACGAGATCCCGTATCTTTCATCGAAAATTACCCCCGGCGATCGAAGCGTAAGCCGAGTGCCCCGAGAAAGATAACGAGATCCCGTATCTTTCATCAAAATTACCCCGCGATCAAAGCGTAAGGCCAAGTGCCACGAGAAAGATAACGAGATCCAGTATCTTTCATCAAAATTACCCCGGCGATCAAAGCGTAAGGCCGAGTGCCCCGAGAAAGATAACGAGATCCCGTATCTTTCATCAAAATCTTCCCGGCGATCAAACGTAAGACCGAGTGCCCTGAGAAAGATAACGAGATCCCGTATCTTTCATCAAAATCTACCCTAGATCAAGCGTAAGGCCCGAGTGCCACGAGAAAGATAACGAGATCCCGTATCTTTCATCAAAATTACCGGCGGTCAAACGTAAGACCAATGCCCGAGAAAGATAACGAGATCCCGTATCTTTCATCAAAATCATTCCGGCGGTCAAACGTAAGACCGATTTCCTCGAGAAAGATAACGAGATCCCGTATCTTTCATCAAAATCATTCCCGAAGGCCAAGGTGCCCAGAAAGATAACGAGATCCCGTATCTTTCATCAAAATCTACCGGCGGTAAACGTAAGGTCCAATCTCCCGAGAAAGATAACGGATCCCGTATCTTTCATGAAAAATCAAGCGTAAGGCCGAGTGTCAGAAAGATAACGGATCCCGTATCACTTCTCAAATTCCCCGGCATTTTCTCAAAGCGTAAGACCAATTCCCAGGGCGATCACGATTTTCCCAGCGAGGCTAACGAAATCCCCAAAGTAACGGAATCCCAAAAGCCAACGGAATCTCGAGTAGTTCTCGAACTACGAAAGGGCTTGATTCCCACTGGGTGGATACGTAGGTAGCCTATCATTAGTCCAAACTCGACCAAAACGGTCACCCTCTCCTTCGGCGGCGGGACGAAGTCTACCGAAAGGCCATTTCAAATCAAGGTTCGAGGCACCTAAAACGCCATCTCCAAGGTTCGAGGCACCTAAAACGCCATCTCCAAGGTTCGAGGCACCTAAAACGCCATCATCAAGGTCCGAGGCGCCTAAAACGCCATCATCATCAAGGTTCGAGGCACCTAAAACGCCATCTCCAAGGTTTGAGGCACCTAAGACGCTATCACTAGCAAAGCGATAAATCGCAATCATCCCCAGCAGAGACCGAAAATGGTCATTCCTATCCCCAAATAGACGGATAGCCATCGACCGAAAATGGTCATCTCTCTTATCCCCAGCAGAGTTTCTTTCCAAAGAAACGATCAGAACTCGCTCATCGGGTTCGAGGCACCTAAAACGCCATCATCTCCAGGGTCAAAGACCCGAACTACGATCGGGCTTGATTCCCACCCAGGATACGTAGGTAGCTATCGCTAGGTTCGGCCACCCGATCACTCGATCATCCCCGCCAAAATATGGAGCCTTACTCTATCGACGACCCCGCTTCCTTGGCGCGCCGTGGGGTTACTGTAAGTGCTCCAATTTGAGCTTGTTAGAATTTTCGTTAGAAAATTAACGAAAGTTATAACATTTCTAACAATTCCTAACAATCCTAACTTTTCTAACAAGGTGAGGGTAAAATGGGCATTGTTATTTAAGGTTAAACCTTAAAAAGAATCTTAAAAAAGAAAAACAAAAGAATAAAACCACAAATAGAAATGCTGGAAACATAATCATTTGGTCAATTTGAATTTTGAAAAAGATTATTCCTTGTGTTCAAAGCCCTGAAGCGGCGGATTAATGAATCGGTGCACGCGACTGGATCCATCCGCGCGGACATGTTTGCATTTTCAGGAGGGCTATAAATTGAGCCCTCCAGTCACAAAAATAAGGAGGAAAAACACATTTTGCACCGAACCTCTGGCGAAATATAGAGAGAAAACAGTGAGAATTCTTCAAGAATTGTCACCATTTTCTCTCCAATCTTTCCCAACTCATACTCATCCACTCACTCTCATATTAAAGCCCTAAACACTCATACACTCAAGCCAAACACTCAAGAACACAAGGAAGATTGGTAAACCCTCCTCCTCCTAACCCTAAATCTCATCCATGCATGCATCTTCAAACTACAAAATGTAGTTCCTTCATCTTCTTGCTTTAGATCTAAGAAGATCACCATGGAAGACCATCTCCATGGATGATCTTCTACAAAGATCAAAATTATTTTTAAGCTTTCTTACTTTCTTGCAAAGAAAACTCATTTTCAAAACCCTAAAAACCATTTTCAAGCATAAAATCTTGATTTCAAAGGATAAAATTCCCCTTCCCAAGCAAATGAAGTGCTTAGTCCTAATGTACCCCAAGGATGGTTTGGTATAGTTGATTCACCACTAAAATGTCTAGTGATCACTAACCAAAACCTAGGGAAATGGGGACAAGCATGGATGCAAAACCCCCCTTAAAATCATATTTTCTTTCTTGAGAAGTTGCTGTCCAGTAGCAATTTTCTCAGACCTCAGTCCATGGTCTAATTTTTTGGACACAGATGAACTTGGAATTTGGTGTTGACTACAAAACACTTTTTGTAGCCAACATCCAGAGCTTTCCAGACATATTTTTACTTTATTTTTTGGGTGAGTAAAACTCCTCTTTTCAAATTTTCTTTCAGAGGCTAGTTCATCAGCTTCTGGGAATCCAGATCTCATATCTGAGGTTTCCAGAAGGTTTTGACCCCTCAAATCTTCTCCAAAATGGAAAATTCCTTCGCACAAACCTTATTTAAGGTGTCTAGAACAACTTTCATTCTCTGAGTTTATCCAGATTATGAAGTTTTAAGACCCTTGAATACATTTCAAAATCAAAGGTCCACTGCCTTTTTCATTCTGGCAGAAATGGCTCTCAACTTCAAAAGGTCTTTTGAGTACCAAATCTCAATCCAAAAATCTTCCAAAAAATCATGGGATCAGTTTAAAGTCTTAAAAAGATATCCCAATTTTTACTTTTCTGAATTTCAACTTATTTTGGCCAACACACACACACACACACACACACACACAAATGATTTTCAGCTTGGAAGACTCGTTTTACGAGGCGCGTCGGGTGCACACTAACGTCCTTCCCGACGCGTAACATGACCTCCGAACCTAAATCTCTGATCTCGGGCTTTTTTCAAAGTTTTGGCCCTCAAAATTAAAATGGCGTGGCGACTCCGTTTTCGTTGATTTTTTTCAAACATAAAAATGGGAAAATTTTCGGATACACATCATCACAGGAATGTATTGTAAAGTCTAACATGTGAATTTTTCTCGTAATCTGATCTACCTCTGGTTTCTTTAATTTTTTCCTTAGTTTAATTGTTTTTAATTGATTTAGTAATTAGTCAAAAAAAACCTCAATTAAAACCGGTCTTTTTAATTTTTGTTTGTTGCTAAATGTCGAACCGTTAATACACAAGTACTTGTGGGATTGACACTCGCATTTGCGTGTTACTACTCCCTCCGTCCCATATAAGATTTCACAATGAGTTTTGCACGAAAATTAAGAAAATGTGTAAGTGGCGTAAGTGTTGTGAGTATAAAAATTGATGTAGAATAGAAAATGTGGAGTAGGAAATAGTAAATTGATTGATGTTGTGAATATAAAAGTAAAGTATAAGAGATAATGAATGAGAGGAATAGTAAAGATTTTTTTGCCATTTTAAGAAAGTGAAATCTTATGAGAAGCCAAAAATGGCACGGAATGGAGAGAGTATACATGTAAAATGACCCTAGTAAAAATTTTACGTATAAAACAACAATGTAGCAAAATGTGGTTGAAGTTGTTTCAAGCATTGTCATAGCTAGACAATGCTAAATGTTAAAGGGTCAATCGTCTCCCTTTCATTTTAAAAACTTACTCGTACATTTTATGAATGTATTTTTTTCATAATATTGATGGATATAGGGAATTTAATGCAAATTGCCTATTTATGTCAAGAAAATATATACTCAATTTTTTTATTGTTCCTTTTCATTAGTGTAATTTTGTGAAAAATATTTTTCCTCACTTTGAAATTATTTTTTTATTTTGCTACTGGTTCCAAATCCAGTTTTTAGTCATATGACTTAAATTGATTAATCTAAGTCAAATACTTAATGAAGTCATACGACTTAAATTGATTAGTCTCAGTTAAATACTTAATGATATCTTAAATCTAACAAATTGTCGACTTTTTCGTTAAAATGTAACAAACGTTGGTCAGATGACTTAAATTGATTAATCTCAGTTAAATACTTAATGAATTCTCAAATCTTTTGTCCCCAAAGAAGTAACTCATTGGTAAAGTCAAGTCCTCTTCTTCACTTTTGGCTACATCGAAAAAAAAATCTAACAAAGCTTCTTTGGGATAGGAAAAAAAAAAAAGGAAATAACCAACATACCCTCGTCTTCTACATCTTCAATATCCACCCCTCTGTAATTTTTCTTTTATCAAACTTTTTTCCTTCTGTTTCTTTTTTTGGCTCAAAATCCCCAATTTTATTCTGACTAGGGCACGAATGACAGTTAATTTGCAAATACATACACAGGGGGTAGGGTTTTTTTTTAATTTGTGAAAAGTTAAAAGTGATAGTTATTTTGGATAGGAGAGAGGGGCATCTTTTAATCCTCTAAATCACATCATATTATAATGTTTGCATAATTGTTATATTAAGCATATTTTATTAATTAATTAATGAGGAGGGAACCGACACTAAACTGCATTTACAGGTTAATCTCTACTTAACAAACGACTAAGACAAAGGCCTACTAGCTAGCTAGATTTTGCTTCGACAAAGTCATCGTAGTCGTCGTCTTCGTCTTCGTCCTTCCGTTTACGACGTCTTACGCTTTGTACGTAATAATAAATCCAAAAACCTGATTATCATTGGCTAATTCACGACCATTTACCAGCAATCCCGATTACGACATTTCATGTTTCACTAGTTATTTTAAGTCATAAACCGGAGATGGATTGATTTTAAATTGGATTTTTCTATTATATACTCCCTCCGTCTCATCAAAACTGATACTTATTTCCTTTTTGTTCCGTCCCACCAAAACTGATACTGCCCAAAATAGCAAAGGAATCTTCACTATTTATCCCACTCATTCTCTCTCCGATTTCATTTTTACACTCACAACATTCTCTCTCCTAACTATTCCTCCCACTCATTCTCTCTCCTATTTAATTCTTCATACTCACAACATTTTCTTTCACTTTTTCTCTCACTTACTTTTTCTTAATCCCCGTGCCCAGAAATTTGGTATCAATGTTGGTGGGACGGAGGGAGTATATGAATACTTAATCTATTATATTATAATAGTGACACTTAGATTAAAAATATAATATAAGCAAATTGCAATTCGATTACCTATGTTTGTATCAGTATTGCAATTTGGTTCGAAAAGGTTGCAAATCGATTCCTAACATTAACATTTTGTTGCAAATTGGTATAAAAACTAACAAATTGTGAATTTTTTGACGGAATGAAAGTCAAATAACTTTTTAAGGGGGAATGCTAATCATTTCGCGGGGGAAAAAAAAATTACTCTTTAACATCAAAATGATTTAGCTTTATAACACTTGGTTAATGAAAAAAACGATCCAAAAATATAAATTAATTAAAAAAAATACGTAAATTAGTGAGTGGTGTTGACTATGGTGCTAATAGTGGTAGTGATCGTTGGTGTCGAGGTTGAAATGAATATGAAATAACCATTATGACTCTTAAAACTTCAAGTGCATGGCGAATGACTTGAATTTTGTCAATAAACTAACATTTCGTTAATTTTTACACCAATTAGCAACAAAATATCAATGTTAGGAATCAGATTGTAACTTTTTTAATGTTGGTAACCAAATTGCAACAGTGACACTGATGTAAATGGTTGCAGCGGAATAATAAAACGGATAGGCAAATAATTGATTGAACAACTATTTGACCCAATTCAAATCAATGAACTAGGGTTTGAACAATAGAATCACCAAGATGATGATAATCTTCTGCAGATCAATTAAGACCTATTAAGTCAATTAAGACTCAGTCAAGAATCTCCTAAGAAATTCAAGGAACAAGCTAAAAAGCTTCAAGGTAAAAACCTTCAATTGCAAAGCAATTCAATTTAATTCAATAATTCAAAAGTCTTCTAAAACAAACAATGAAAGGAGTATTTATACTCTAAACAAAACCCTGAACTACTTGAAAAAGGAAAAAGAAATAAATCCTAAACTTACTTGGAAAAGGAAAAGAAATAAATCCTAAACTTACTTGAAAAAGGAAAAGAAATAAATCCTAATTAAAACACTTCAAAAATTAGGAAACAAAATCAATCGGAATCTCTTCAGCCTCGTTTGTCACACGACTTGAATCTCCTTCCTCCCAGGTTTGCTGCAGCTTTATCTTGGGATACATCATACACCCCCACTTCAAAAGAATTCGTCTCCGAATTCTGGCATTTAGAAAAAGAACATGATTTTGTAGTGTTTGACCCTCCATTGTTGACCTTCCGCCCCGACCTCCCCTTGATCAACATCTGACATCTTCCATCCCAAATAAAGAGATATTTCGAATAAAGCAAATATTTTCTCGTCCTTGGAAGAAAGAAGAAAACGTGTCCATCCCATTTAAACAAGTATTTTGAATACATATGACGACGAAGCATAAATAAATGCATGAAAATTTCCTCCGGAAACATAATACTATCATCCGTATCAATCCCATTATCTCTGGGCCGATCAACCTCCCCATCATCCACATGAGTAATCCTAATAAAGTCACCGACAAAAATATCGCCCAATACACAATTCGATTTTGCAACAAATCAATTACTTCGGATTTCATCATTCACCTTGGACTCAATAGGGGCATGAACAGGGTTTATAATAAGGGAAGGAATATTATTATCACAAACCTGAATGTTCTCGTCCTTTGCACATAGATTTTCAACAATAGACTCTTCTTCAACAGGATCTTCTTGGGCAGGAAATATATCAATAGCAAGGCAATTTTCTTCCTCGAGACGCTTCAATTCAGCCTCCCTTCGTGCCTCGAAACGATGAATTCTTTTCGTATAAAGATCGATTTGGACAAGACATCGTTCGGCACGCCCAAACAACATCCCTTTCGTCGCGATACTTATCCACCAAAAACTGATGACTTGCTTGAAGTCGGCCGTTTTGAATCTCAGTTTCAAAATAAAGCATCAAGTCATTCTTATCATCGGACTCCTTATAAAGTTTATTATACTTTATAGAATATTTTCTTACCTGACAACGATCTAACTCCAAACGCATATCGATCTTCTCAAGAAGGGATTCTTCTTCTCCACCATTGTTGGTCATCTTTCTTGTTAGATTTTCTTCCTTGGATCGTCCTTTGTCTGATACCAACTGATGTAAATGGTTGCAGCGGAATAATAAAACGGATAGGCAAATAATTGATTGAACAACTATTTGACCCAATTCAAATCAATGAACTAGGGTTTGAACAAGAGAATCACCAAGATGATGATAATCTTCTGCAGATCAATTAAGACATATTAAGTCAATTAAGACTCAGTCAAGAATCTCCTAAGAAATTCAAGAAACAAGCTAAAAAGCTTCAAGGTAAAAACCTTCAATTGCAAAGCAATTCAATTTAATTCAATAATTCAAAAGTCTTCTAAAGCAAACAATGAAAGGAGTATTTATACTCTAAACAAAACCCTAAACTACTTGGAAAAGGAAAAAGAAATAAATCCTAAACTTACTTGGAAAAGGAAAAGAAATAAATCCTAAACTTACTTGAAAAAGGAAAAGAAATAAATCCTAAACTTACTTGAAAAAGGAAAAGAAATAAATACTAATTAAAACACTTCAAAAATTAGGAAACAAAATCAATCGGAATCTCTTCAGCCTCGTTTGTCACGCGACTTGAATCTCCTTCCTCCCATGTTTGCTGCAGCTTTATCTTGGGATACATCAGACACAAACATATGTAACCAAATTGCAATTTGCCCTATTAGCCTAGGCGGGGACTAGTCGGGGACTAATCGGGATTAGTCGGGATTAGTCAGGACCTAGGCGGGGCTTAGAACTAGGCGTTGGAGAGGGGCCTAGGCGCCCTTAGGCGGGGTCTTTTAGAACAAAGCCTATTACAAAATCCCTAGCAATCTTCTGCAAGCCAAATTAATGACTTAGGGATCGCTCCAGAGTTTTTAAAAGAGAGAAGAGAAAAGGAGGGGAGAGAAGGGGAAGGGAAAGAAGAGGAGGGGAGGGAATTCAATAACTACTTGAAGTGCTCCTGAGTTTAGGAAGATAAAAGAAGGGAAAAAAAATTGAATTACACTTGTACCTTTAATGAAAGGAAGAGAGAGTTATACTTGAGGGGTAAAATATGTTTAACAAAAAAATTTGTTTTATAAGATTTCCTTTCCTTCTCCCACTTTTGAGAGGATTGTGTAGGAGAGACAATTTTCCTTCCACTTTTTTCTTTCTAAAAATACTCGGGAGCAACTTTAAAGAGGAAAATATATTAGATTTCCTCCAATTTCCTTTCATTTCTATCGTTTTTAAAACTCGGGAGCGCACCCTTAGATAAACACACAAGGTATAGGGTTTTGCAAACTAACAAAGAAAACTTAATTGATAAAAAAGATCATCTATTACAAAATTCCTAGCAATCTATTTATACTCGCAAATGCAAATAAATAAAAGAAAAGAAATAATGAAAACCTAATAAATAAAGGAAAAGATGAAACTCTAATGACTAATATAAAACCCTATTAATTAAAATATCCCTTGTTTAAAAATATTAAAATTAAATAATAATGATAAAAATAATACGAGACGAATACTAATTATTTAAAATAATTCCTAAAGCTTCACGGAACTGGCTAATAAGATTGCACGGTCGTGTTCCCACTAAGACACGACCGTGCAATAGAAATATGTCTGTATTATGTATTCTGCCTACTTTTCTGCTTGGTCCGATCACCGTTCCTTCGTGCTACATCAACAATGGCAGCACCGAAGTCGATGATCAGCTCTCCTAAAAGCGAAGAAAAGGTATTGAAACATTAAGCTCCGTTTGTTTAGCGTAAAATATTTTTCGAAAAATGATTTCCTGCAAAATATTTTTTGAAAAATGAAAATATTTTTTGAAAAATGAGATAAACATGTTTTCGACTGTTTGGTAAGGAAAATATTTTCTGAAAAATGTTCGATTGAGTTGACTACAAATTTACCCACCCCAATCACCACCCCCACCCCCTACCCCACCCCCCACCCCCCTCGAGTAAAAAAAATCATTTTAAATTTATTTTTAACACCTTCTCCCCCAATCCGCTCACCACCCCCTGCCACCCCCCACCCACCACCCCCCGTCGAGTAAAAAAAAACAATTATTCATTTTAAATTTATTTTTGTAATAACTCCTCCCCCAATCCACTCACCACCCCCCCTGCCACCCTACCCCCCACCCCAGTCGGGTCAATTTTTTTTTTAAATTTAACTGCAAACTCTGTTTTCGAAAAATGATTAACTTTTTTTTTACCCAACGGGGTGGGGGGTAGGGGGTAGGGTGGCAGGGGGTGATGAGTGGAGTGTGGGAGGAGTTGTTAAAAATAAATTTAAAACGATTATTTTTTTTTCACTCAACGTGGGTGGGGTGGCAGGGGGTGGTGAGTGAATTGGGGGATGAGTTGTTAAAAATAAATTTAAAATGTATTTTTTTACTCGACGGGGGTGGGGATGGGGTGGGGTGGCAGGGGGTGGTGGGGGAGGAGTTGTTAAAAATAAATTTAAAATAATTTTTTTTACTCAACGGGGTGGGGGTGGGGTTGGGTGGCAGGGGGTGGTGATGGGGATGGGGTAGGGGTGGTTGATGTAGGGTGGGTAACGTGCGTGTGTGTGTGAGGGTGTTACCATTTTTCGGAAAATGTTTTACTTAGAAAAAATTCGTAAATCATTTTATTTAAACAAAGTGGGAAAATATTTTCCCCATTTTCTGATGCTAAACAAACACCGAAAAATGGGGAAAATGTTTTTCGAAAAACATTTTCCCCCGAACAAACGGAGCCTAAGGTTTTGTGGTATTTTGATCTGCGACTAAGGCTCCGTTTGTTTAGCTTAAAACATTTTTCGGAAAATGATTTCCTGCAAAATGTTTTTCGAAAAATGAAAATATTTTTTCGAAAAATGAGATAAATATGTTTTTTACTGTTTGGTAAGAAAAATGTTTTCCAGAAAATGTTCGATTGAGTTGACTATAAATTTACCCACCCCCTGCCACCACCACCCCCACCCTACTCACCACTACCACTACTACCCCCTCCCCCCTCCCCCTCCCCCCACCCCCGTCAAGTCAAAAAATAATTAATCATTTTAAATGTATTTTTAACAACTCCTCCCTTAATCCACTCACCACCCTCTGCCACTCCACCCACCCCCCATCAAGTCAAAAAAAAATAATCATTTTAAATTTATTTTTAACAACTCCTCCCCCAATCCCCCATCACCCCCTGCCCCCTACCCCCCACCCCATCCCCCGATCGGTTCAAATTTTTTTATTTAATTGCAAACAGTTTTTCAAAAAATAATTAAATTTTTTTTACCCAATCGGGGGGGGGGGGTAGGGTGGCAGGGGGTGGTGAGTGGAGTGGGAGAGGAGTTGTTAAAAATGAATTTAAAATATATTTTTTTTTGACTTGGTGAGTGGAGTGGGAGAGGAGATGTCAAAAATAAATTTAAAATGATTAATTTTATTTTTTTTGTTACTATACGGGGGGTGGGGCGGCAGTGGGTGGTGAGTGGAGTGGGAGAGGAGTTGTTAAAAATAAATTTAAAATGATTAATTTTTTTTACTCGACGGGGGTGGGTGGGTGGGTGGGTCGGGGTGGGAGTGGAGTGGCAGGGGGTGGTGAGTGGAGTGGAGGAGGAGTTGTTAAAAATAAATTTAAAATGATTAAAAACATTTTTTGACTCGAAGAGGGGGGTGTGGGGGTGGGGCGGGGGGTAGGGATGGCAACGGGTCAGATTCGGGTAACAGAAGGGCTTCCCTGCAGACACCACAAAATGTGATCAACACACCTCACTTGAAAACAGCCTCCACAGGTGCTTCCTCGGTTGAACAACATGCTACTTAGGGGTGAGGGTGAAGAGTGAAGACAGGGAGAGGGAGAACTGAACTTGTCTTAGGGTTAGGGTAAGAGAGGGGTATATGGGTAAAATAGATGTATACTAAGTCGGGTCGGGCACCATTGAAATATCGAATTCGAATGGTTTTAAAATATGACTACTGATGCTGCAGGAATTGTGCTTATCAGTAATCCTCCACGTGGCAGGACTAATCACCTGGCTCCTGACCTGAAAACAAGAACCCACGACTAGCCGGATGTGTCTCCGGCTTAGAGCCTCGGGCGTGAGAGTAAGTATATGTTTCGAAGAGCAAATATTGTAAATGAACAATTGAATTTAAATAAGAAAATTGCAGTTACCTTTGCACCGTTAGTAGTGATGAAGTATTTATAGGTGATGACTGTTGTATATTTGGTACGGCTACATGAGCTCCGAGATTTTAGGGACAGTTACAAATAATGTGAACGTGTCTGGTAACGGCTCCTGATTTGTAGGGAACCGGTTATGGAAAGATTTGACTCATGTACGCTAATGTCAGTTTGTTCGACGCTCGGTGTTTAGGTCGAGGTCGACCATTTGAAGGATGGTTGACCTGACTGACGGGTAGAGCATGGATCGTACCCGAATCAAGACAGGGGTTTGTAGAGTCGGACCAAGCTAGGTCGGGGCCTTTGAGGCCGGACAATGAACTTAGGTCGACGAACCCTGTAACTGGGCCTTGGGCCTTATGGTGATTGGGCCTAGCCTACTGGGAATGCGGCGGCCATATTTGCTTGAGGACTGGGCTTTACTCGCTTGGGCCAGTTAGATGTTTTTGGTATGTTCAGTGGCCCCCAACTTTCGAGTTGACATTGTCGACTTGGAAGTTAAGGAAATCCTTGATGAAAACGTCTTTACTCGCAGGTCGCTATTTTTTCCTGGAGTTTAGTCGACCATAGTGACGTGGCACAATCCTGGACGCTGGCGACGAACGGTCGGATCTGGGGAAGCGCCGTATTCCGCAATGATTACTATTCTGACGTTTGGAAAACCGCCTTGGGAACCGTTTTCCTCATTTAATTGGGGCAATGATTTTTTGAATCTTCTTCTCCTTTTCAAATTCGGAAAATATAAAAGCCAGAATCCTTTCCCGTTTGGAACTTTTGTCCTCTTCAAACTCTCGTATCTTTGTGGCGATATCAGCGGAACAACAACAGGATTTATTGAAGCTTTCGTTTTCCACTACAATTCCTTCTTTCAAGACTGATTAAGGTACCCTTCTCGCTCTTTTTAGGGCTTCAATCTTTGTTGTTCTTTTATTCTTCCATGGCTAGGACTTTTAGTAGTGAACCTGGTGCTTGGTATGGCTACTGTGCCGTCAACCATAGGGTATACAAGTGTCTAGGCGAAAGGTGGGAGGAGATGTCCATTGATGAGTGCTCCAGCATTCTGACTAGGTGGGGCTTGCAATTCAACGGGCTTGAACTTCCAGTAGGCGATGAACTAGATGACTTGCTTGTTGACGATCCCAGAATCGTAGGTTTCCATCTATTTCATGAACTGTTAGACCATTTGGTGATGTTCTACATTAGGGGACCCCAAAAACCTAGCTTCGTTAGGAATAGCAAAGGCTTCCCGGGGGAATCTAGGTCGCCCTTAGGTAGGTCATGTGAGTCTAGAATTGGGATCGATTCCCCCTGTTTTTTCTTCCTCAGATATGTCGACCCAGGCATCAGCGAGCTCCTCCTCTGATCGGATTGTGGATGCATTCTGCTCGAAGGCCGTGCCAGGTCGCCATGAAAGGGGGTATGAGGTTCCTAAACCAGAGTTTGGGAATAAAGGGGCTGAGTCCAGGGTAGAGCTGCTCTACAATTTTTATGAGGTGGATAAAGAGAACTACCAGATTACTCATGTCAACCCTAAGGAGAAGAAGGCACAAAGTTGGCAACACTGGGCCTGGGATTCCACAAGGGTGGCCTTCTTCTACGGCCAATTTGAAGCGGGATTGAGACTCCCACTGGATCCATTTATTTGCGAGTTTCTGGAGTGTATGAATGATGTCCCAATGCAGATCGGAGCCAATTCTTGCCGGGTATTAGTGTGTTTTGCCATGGTTTGCTGCTTCTTAGGGTACGAACCATGTATGAAGGTGTTCAGAGAATTTTTCAAGGTGGCTTTTGATAAGAGGACCAAAGGTTATAGTACTCCCGCTAGATCTAAAGCCCCCAAGTTGTTCATCAATCTCCCCGATAATGTAACGGGTTGGAATTCTCACATGGTCTTGGTCGAAAGTCGATCTGGCTGGGAGTTTCCTCTCCCCAATGAAGAGTCAGCTGAACTAAGTGAGGAGGATTATTGGGTCTGATTGGTGCAAGGATCTTTCTGACAGGTTACGCTTGATTGCTGCTAAAGGGCCAATTAGCTGGGAGCTCCTTGCGGCAAACAAAAATAATTTTATTCAAGCTGGGATGTTGTTGGGAGATGAAGATGTAGCTCCCTTGGCGCTGATTGTAAGGAGTCCCATGTATCCCAATTGGGTGACTCATGCACTGGGAAAATTTTCTGACAAGTGTGGTTTATGTCGCAAAACTCCCAACCATTGTAAGGACAATGGTGATCACTTTGGTGGTAAGTGACTATTTAGTGTCCCTATGGGGATATGTTGATTAACCATTAGCTCGTAGGATTTTCACCTGTATTGGCTAGTAGGACTTCTTGCTCGTAGATGTATCGCTCGTATGTAGAATCTTTAGCTCGTACATAGAACTTTATTTTGAACATATAGATATTAATTCGTAGATAGCTTGCTCGTATGCACAACTTTTAGTTTATACATAGAACTTTGATCTGCCGAGCTAACATTCTCACCTTTTGGATTTTTCGCAGTTTTGACCCCCGAGCAGCAAGCAAATATGGTCCGCATTGTGAGTACCAGCCAACGAAGAAAAACTGTCAAGGGTCATGGAGCGACCAATGCCCGAGCTGAGAGAGAGAAAGAAGTCGAGAAGAGAAACGCACTGTTACCCAAAGATGGGATTGGGATGATTCCTTTAGAAGAAATGGAGACTGAAGATCTCGCCAAATCTGATCCCCCTAAAGACCAAACAAATGGGGTGGAGCCTCCTGAGATTGATGTCACGTCTGAGAAACCACTAGATCCTGAGTCTGCACGAGGATCAATTGGGGATGTTCTTCCCGAAAATGCTGATGTCGACCTCGTTGATTTAGAGGACGAAGCCACACTGCCACCAAAAACCAGGTTAAGGAAGCGGGCAAATGACGACCAAGGACTTGGAGGGGGGAAGTCTCAGAAATCCTCGAGCTTCGTTCATCCTTCTTCTCCCACTCCCTCTAAATGGGAATTTATCCAGTCCGAGGTATGCAGGTTGAGTGAGGTTCCCCCACTTACCCCTATGGATTGTACAAGTCGCAGCCTGTCCGGGCTGGAATTTAGAGGCGAGGTTGTGGTCGAGCGTGTAGATCCCAACCTACAAGCCCAACTAACGGAGCGGGGATTCACTCCTGAAGAATATATCCAAAGATCTGGTCTCGTTCATAGCGAGGTACTCTTTTGCTTTTATTGGTTCGGTTGTATATGATTCTTTTGGCCTTCAATTCCTTGGTTAACCTGAAACTGGGGCTTTGCTTTTTGTGCAGTCTCTTACTATCAATGAGCAAGCTAAGAGTAGCTGGAAGGCTGCTCTGGAACAAGAGAAATTGGCCAAGATCCAATATAATCGCAAATGCGAGGAGGTGACCAAGATAAGAGGAGGCCGGTCGACGCCAACTCGGAGTATGATGCCCTGAAGCTGCTTCATAATGACACTGTGAAGGAGAGGGATGAATCTCAATTTAACTTGGGTGTGGCCAACGCGGAAGTAACCATGCTGAGGGAGGAGAACACTAGCTTTAGACTGACAAACGAGGCGGCCAAGGCTGAGTTTGATACGATCAAGAAAGTGCTTCAGGGTAAGGAAGACTTTCTGAAAAAGGTGCAACAAGATCACACTGCGTCCTACGCTAAGTGGAAGGAGGATGCTGCCGCTCAAGCTAAAGCCGCCGTGGAAGCTTATAAAGTTAGTGATGACTGTCTTGATGAAGTCCAGGCCCAAGCTTTCAAATTTTATGATGTTGGCCGACGTCACATGGCTCGGCGGATCTTGGTCGATCCCTCTGTCGATATTTCTCTCGACCAACTGGTGAAATGGGCGTCTCAAGAGCAGTACGACATGGAAGCCCGCCAGGGGCATCCTCGAGTTCCATACAACGATAATGACTTGGCTGCCCTAGCCCTAGAAGATGCCGATATGGGGTTGGAGCCGTGGCAACCCCTTCCTGTTGAACCCGTCAATTTTAACACGATGTTAAAAGAGCTTGAAAATCCTGAGGAACCTGCTTCAGGTGGCGACGTATCGAAGAATGCTTCTACTGAATAGGAGGGAAATGAGGGGGATCGAGCTACCACTGACGACCAAACCGATGCTGGCCTGGACCCTTGATTTATTTGGTTGAATTGTAATGAACAAGTCCCAAACAATATTTTGCTTTTTTTGTTTTGAAATTCTCTGAATGCCTTGGCTCAGCTTTTGGGAGGCATAGAAACATGTAATTATATTTTTTGCAAGTCTCAACCCGCTTTTGGGAGACTTATAATCGTAGCCGACTTTAATCTCTGAATGTTGTATGTTTTCCCTTTCAGCGTGTGTGTGTCGAGCTAGATGTAGTAGGAAGAGTCGACCTAAGCCTTGTGAGAGTTCAAAAACGAGGTTGACTCAAGATCGAACATGTTTAGAGATGGCATAGGGTAGAGCTCATTGGAACGAAATCGACCTTGGATCGGGCTTGTTATGAGACCAAAGCTGACTAAGAGTCGAGCTTAAATAAAATGAGGTCGACTATGAGTCGGACTTGTTAAAAAAGCGAAGCTGATTAAGAATTGAGCTCGTTTAAACTAAGCTGAGAGTCGAGCCAGTAAAGACGAAGTCGACGTTGAGTCGGACTTGTTAAAAGAACAAAGCTGATTAAGAATCGAGCTAAATAAAACGAAGTCGACTATGAGTCGGACTTGTTAAAAAAGCGAAGCTGATTAAGAATCGAGCTCGTTCAAACTAAGCTGACTGAGAGTCGAGCTAGTAAAAACTGGTGTTGCGCAACATTTGGTCGAATAAAACAGCATTTTTATTGAAGTACGACACGCTTACATTAATCTGAAAACTAGAACTAAGACAAGCTTGAACTTGGAAGCTGAAAACTAGAAGTAGTATTTGATGAGGTGAGTGGCGTGCCAAGGATGTTTCAACTCTTCTCCCCCAGGATGAGCTATCATGTAGGTTCCTTCCTTGACGACTCGAGTGACTATGTAAGGACCTTCCCAGTTGGGAAACAGTTTATTCTGTTGAGTTCTTCTTCCCGTTGCTTCGATCTTTCTCAACACATGATCTCCTACTTGGAATGATCTTGGCTTGACCTTCTTGTCGTGGTAACTTTTAGTTCGCTGTTTGTAGTTGACCATTCGAAGGTAGGCTGTATCTCGCTTCTCGTCAACTAGGTCCAAGTCGATCAATCTGTTGATGTCATTCTGCTCTTGATCAAAGAATGTTACTCTGGCAGTAGGGAATCTAAGCTCAGTAGGTGCCATGGCCTCTGATCCATATGTTAAAGCAAATGGGGTTTCCCCAGTAGGCCCCCGAGTGGTTGTGCGAACTGCCCAAAGAGCAAGGGGAAGTTCGTCCAACCAGTTATTGCGTCGACCTACAAGGCCCGTCTTGAGGGAGGATAGTACGAGCTTGTTTGCAGCTTCAGCTTGCCCGTTTCCTTGGGGATAGGCGACGGAAGATTTCCAATGCTTGATCCCTACTCGATTCATCTCTGTTTCAAAGGTTTGGGAGAATTGTAGGCCGTTGTCAGATACTATAGCTCTAGGAAAACCAAATCTACACCAGATGAAGTCGTGGATGAAGTTAATGGCATTTTCTTATGTGATGCGAGCTAGTGGCTTTGCTTCAACCCACTTGGTGAAATAATCTATGGCGACGATCACATACTTGCAATTTCCCCGGGCGGGGGGGAAGGGTCCAATCAAGTCGACGCCCCACATATCGAATGGCCAAGCAGCGATCACTGGAGTCTGCTCGGTTGTAGGCATATGAGGTAGGTTGGCAAACCTTTGACATTGATCACATTGCTGAACAAAGTTATGAGTGTCAGCTCTCATGTGTGGCCGGTAGTACTCAAAGTGATCAACTTGTCGGCTAGATTCCACGCCCCCGGTGTCCACCACAAATCCCACTTGTGTACTTCATGTATCAATAGGGTGACCTATTGAGGGTGGATGCACTTTAGCAATGGTCGAGTGTAGGATCTTCTGAACAGATCGCCTCCTTGAATGACGTACCTCGGAGCTTTCTTTTTGATAGCTCGAGCTTTCTTCTCGTCATCAGGCAGCTCGCCACTTTCTAGGTACGCCTTCATTTCTTCGATCCAACACTTCTCATAAACCCAATTTCTTGAAGCGTCCTCTACACATTGAATTTTTATCCTCTCATAAGCTGTATTTTCGAGGAAAGAGATGGGCTCTTCATGTGGCTCATCTGAAGTGGCTAATTTCGAGAGGAGGTCGGCTAGCTCGTTGTCTTCCCGTCCAATCCTCTGAATCTCCCAGAATTCCAAATCCTTTATCAGTTCCTTCACCAGGTCGCAGTATCTGATCAGAGTGGAACTAAGTACCTCATACTCGCCTCTAACCTAGTTGACTACTAGTTGGGAGTCACAATAAGCCATGATTTTAGTCGCTCCAAAGCACTTGGCATACTCTATGGCTGCTACCAGGGCTTCATACTCAGCCTGATTGTTGGAGGCATCGAATTTGAACCTTAGTGACTCCTCGTACACGGTCCTCGACTCTGGCTCGATCAAGACAATCCCGGCTCCACTAACATTTTTGGTTGCTGATCCATCCGAGTAGACTTTCCAACAATCGTCAGGTAGAGTGATGGCGGGCTGGGACTCTTGTTCTTTCCCTTTGTTTTTCTCCTTTTCGGCTCATTTGCTCATTTGTCCTCCTTGGTGAACGTAAGCTCGACCAAAAAATCTGCTAGAGCTTGAGCCTTTAACGCTTTTCTAGGTCGATACTCGATGTCAAATTCTGTAAGGGCAATTGACCAATTGAGCAAGCGACCTGAACTCTCCGGCTTGTGCAATATTTTCCTCAAGGGAGCATTTGTGAGAACCACTATAGGGTGAGCCAGGAAATAAGCTCGCAGCTTTCTTGAAGCTACGACTAGAGCATATGCAACCTTTTCAGCATTGTAGTACCGCCTCTACATCGATAGGGCCTTGCTGACATAGTAAACTGGCTTTTGAAGTCCTTCCTCTTCTCTAACCAAGACTGCTGCCACCGACTTGTCTCCCACAGACAGATACACAAACAAGGTCTCACCAGTGGTCGGGCTGCTCAATAGTGGAGGGGTAGCAAGGTATTCTTTGAGTTGTTGGAACGACGAATGACATTCGGCCGTCCACTCAAAGTTTTTCGTCCCCCTCAATGATTTGAAGAAGGGGAGACCTTTCGGCCGACTTGGATATAAAGCGACCTAGTGGCCGCCACCGTTAGTCGTTTGCATCTCCTTTATACTTGTAGGCTCCTTCATCTCGACTAGAGCCTTGATCTTTTCCGGGTTAGCTTCTATACCTCTCTGGGACACCATGAATCCAAGGAACTTTCTAGATGCTACTCCAAAGACACACTTGCTGGGATTGAGTTTCATGTCGTTTGCTCGCAGATTGGCGAATGTTTCTTTTAGGTCGACTACGTGACGTCCGGTCTTAGTTTTGATGACCATATCGTCGACGTAAGCCTCCATATTTCGGCCAATTTGTGAGGCAAAGACCTTGTTCACCATTCTTTGATAAGTCGCACCTGCATTCTTCAATCCAAATGGCATCATGTTGTAGCAGTAGATGCCTCCAGCCGCTTGAAATGCCGTCTTGACTATGTCGTCCTCATGCATCTTAATCTGGTGGTACCCTGACTAAGCGTCGAGGAAGCTTAGGGTGGAGTGACCAGCAATGGAATCAACTAGTTTGTCCATTCTAGGAAGGGGGTAGCTGTCCTTCGGGCAGGCAAGATTCAGAGTGGTGAAGTCGACACACATCCGCCATTTGCCATTTGATTTTTTCACCATGACCACATTGGCCAACCACGTTGTATGAGTGGCCTCCTTAATAATACCTGCACTCAAAAAGTTTTTGTACCTCAGCTTTTATGGCCTCCTCCTTATCGCGAGCAAAACTTCTCAATTTTTGGGGTCTAGGCTTTATGGTCGGGTTGACTTCAAGCCTGTGAACGGCGACCTCTTCCTTGATTCCCTTCATGTCTTCTACTCTCCACGCAAAGACATCATTGCTCCCCTTGAGCAGCTCGATGATTTCCAGCCTTTCTTCAGCTGACAATTGTTTCCCAATCTGAATTTTTTGGTCGGGGTAGGAAGGGTTGGTGACTACTGATTCTAGCTCGTCCACAGCCTCCAGCTCTGGACCATCTCTGAACTGCAGAGTCTCAATGATGATTTCCTTAACTCTTTTTCTCTCCTCGGCCCCCAGGTGTGGAGCTTCCTCAGCTATCATATCATCCAACTTATCTGCAACCTCGCTGGTGATGGTGGTGGCCCCCGAGTTATTGTCGATCTGGAGGCATAGGTTGCCTATGAGGACTTGGTCGACCATAACTACATCTGGATCGACCGTCTGAACTTGTTGCCTGGGTTCATTGGTGCAGGTGGGGCCAGCTCGGCCGCATTCATGATTTCAGTTCGACTCACCGTTAGGGGAGTGAAAGTCTCGGGCACCTTCTCTGTCGCCCTTGTCCTGTTCTTTCCATTTTTATTGTTTCCTCCATTTTTGTTGGAGTCCTTCTTGTCATCGGCGACCTCCACCTTGGGGCTTTTCCCATTTTTCTTTTCCTTCCTTTCCTCAACCAGTGCGACGTTATAAACCTTTTCGAACAACTCTTGTCGAGTTGTGACTGTACGAACTGTGAGTTCATAATCCATATCTGCCGAGGAAATACCATTCCTGAAGCAGTTGATAACTTCCCTGTGAGTGAGATCTTCCTCGATCTTATCCACCATCTCCTTGAACTTGGTGAAGTAGCTCATTGAGCTTTCATTTCTAGCTTGCACCAAGTTACTTAGATCAGTAATTGTCACCTTTCGAGCTCCAGCAGTCGAGAAGCGATCTAGGAACTTTGTCCTGAAACACGTCCAGGTGGAGATGCTACCAGCTGCCAAGCCATTGAACCAGGTTAGGGCTGCCCCAGTAAGTGTGCTTATGAGAGCTTTACACATATTGTCGTCCTCATTGGCGACAAAACACATTGTGGCTTCTAGATGTGCTATATGACTTTTTGCGTTGGTTGACCCTGAATACTTTTCTAGAAGGGGCAACCTAAATCCCGCAGGAGGTCGACTGTCTCTCAGTTCCTTGGACAAAGGTTGAAGAGCAAAATCGATTCGTTCAACCTTTCCAATGTCCTTTTTCTTCTCCTACTCCCATTGTTCGAATCTCTTTTTCATCATCAGCCATTCCCTAGAGTCGGGTCTGTCATCTCCTGCAGGGGGAACGGCATTCGACCTTTGACCTTCACTCCTGGGGGGAGTTACCTGCCTACTCCTCCAGTCTCTGTGAGAATGAGCCCTTTCTGATCGAACTGGAGACCTATGCCTGTCATTCCTTTGGGGCGACCTGCGCCTCTCATCCCTCGATGGCGACCTGCGCCTATTATCTCCAAGTGGCGACCTGCGCCTTTCTTCTCTTATGGGCGACCTGCGCCCATTCCTGTCCCTGTGAGATCCTGATCTTTGTGTCCGAGCAGGGGAACCACGTCGGCTTCTATCGGGCCTCTGGGACAGAGCGTCCTCAAATCGATTGAGCCTCCTGCTCCTATTCACAGTGAGGCTAGCCCTTAAGTCATTGCTCGGCACATGAATGAGAGTTTGAGGTCGCTGAACTATCCTGTCTTCGCCGTTCTGTCCCACACCCTCATTAGGCCAAGCACTCCTGGCCTGCTGCTTGTTGGAGACTTGAGAGGGAGCCACCCTTTCTGATCTTATATCCATCTTCTCAGCCTCCTCTATAGCCAGTAGCTCGGCCAAAATCTGGGCTCGCTCCAATAATATTTCCTTTCTTCTCAATGGGTTGGATGAGGGACCTGCCCTATTTCCAACATTCACATGAGCAGTTAGACGCTTAGGGGGAGGCGTAGCTCCTTGTCCCTCCATGTGTCTTTTCCCTCTCCTGGTATCGGGCAATCCTCTACCATCAACAACACTAGTAGAGCGAGTTGCTCTACCATGAGGACGATTTGGTGGGGGAGGAGGCAGATTTGCGTTTTCAGCATTGGTGTTGAGATCTGCGTTGGTGTTGGCATTCACCTCATTGAGTTCATCAGAAGCCTCTGTCACATGCCCATCTGGGGTTACCATTGTTGTAGGTTGATGAAATTTTCGAGGTCAAGCTAAAGCACGATTCCGACAATGGAACCAAACCGATGCCGCAGGGAATTGTGCTTATCGGTAATCCTCCACGTGGCGAGGACTAATCACCGGCTCCTGACACGAAAACAAGAACCCACGACTAGCCGGATGTGTCTCCGGCTTAGACCCTCGGGCGTGAGAGTAAGTATATGTTTCGGAGAGCAAATATTGTAAATGAACAATTGAATTCAAATAACAAAATTGCAGTTACCTTTGCACCGTTAGTAGTGATGAAGTATTTATAGGTGATGACTGTTGTATATTTGGTACGGCTACATGAGCTCCGAGATTTTAGGGACAGTTACAAATAATGTGAACGTGTCTGGTAACGGCTCCTGATTTGTAGGGAACCGGTTATGGAAAGATTTGAGTCATGTACGCTTACGTCAGTTTGTTCGACGCTCGGTGTTTAGGTCGAGGTCGACCATTTGAAGGATGGTCGACCTGACTGACGGGTAGAGCATGGATCGTACCCGAATCAAGACAGGGGTTTGTAGAGTCGGACCAAGCTAGGTCGGGGCCTTTGAGGCCGGACAATGAACTTAGGTCGACGAACCCTGTAACTGGGCCTTGGGCCTTATGGCGATTGGGCCTAGCCTACTGGGAATGCGGCGGCCATATTTGCTTGAGGACTGGGCTTTACTCGCTTGGGCCAGTTAGATGTTTTTGGTATGTTCAACTACCGAACCCGATCTGAACGAGTCAGATATTTTCGGGTCCGGGTCCGATCCGGTAAAATTGTCATCCCTAGTGGTAGGGGTGGTGAGTGGATTGGGAGAAGGAGTTTGACGCAGCACGAAAGCACGATAGATTCGTGATTAGCACACTAATCACAAGAGTTCTCAAGTGAAGAACCCTAGAACACAATATACTTGAATCCACCAGTGATAATCTGGAATCCACCAGGAATTAAGAGACAACTCTTCAAATTAAATATCAAAAACTGTCTTTAATCATGCCCTAAAAATGTTTAAATACTTCCACAAACCCTAAGACCAAATAATGAACCAATGACCAAAATACCCCAAGCTTTAAAGTCAAATAACAGCAAACGGAATTAACAAAAACGAAATTAGGAAATCAATTGACGACGCAAGAAACCAATTGACGACGCAGGAAACCAATTAACGACGCGAGGCGGGCGCCTGGGCCAAGATCAGGCGGGCGTCTGGGCGGCAGAAAGAATCCTCTTCGTCGGACCACCGTGAGGCGGGCGCTCAGGCCCGTCTCAATATTTACAGGGGCCCTGTGCTAAATGTGAATATTGGGGCCTTAATATTAAAAAAAAAAATACACAATTGAATGAATGCAATAATGTTGAAGTAACGATTGCAAATAATTATTTTAAATATATTTATATATAAAAAAATATCAAACATTCTACTTAAGGTTGATAAATAGAATGAAATTAAGGTTGAAAAATGAAATGAAACAAAAGCCCAAACTCAGAAAATAATGAGAGGGAAGGAAAGAAAAAACAAACAATAATGTTGGCTCGAGGATTCGAACTTAGGCCAACTAGCTTTAAAGAGACTTTACACAAATTGTTTAACCACATGAACACTTAGTTCTTTCCACAATTATTTTGGGTTTAATACTTTATATAAATAAACTAAAAATTTTGGGGCCCCTATAAATTTTGGGCCCTGTGCCATTGGGCTGGATGCACCTGCCCAAATTCGGGCCTGCGGGCTCCTGGTCGAGGCTGGGGCGTACGCCTGAGAGGCAGCAGGATCTTGGTTGCTGATGCTCGGTGAGGCGGCCGCTTGGTGGCTTCCCAGGCGCACGCCTGGCTGCAGAACCCTCCTACATCAGTCTCTTCCACCTCTAAAGAACTCGACCCCGAGTTCATATCCTCCCCAACTGTTGATCTTTGTTCCCGGATCCCCTCGTTAATTCTTTCCTTCGGCCATGTTGCCCTTTGTCTTCCGTCTCGTACTACACCATTCACCCCCTCTTCAAAAGAACTCGACCCTGAGTTCTCGTCCGATATTTGGCAAGATCCGCCCCAAAAGAACAAATACTTTGAATAAATCAATGCTCTTCTCGTCCTCGAAAAAAGAAAGAATACTTTTCCCTCCCACTGAAATAGGTATTTGAAATAAATATGACAACGAAGCATAAATATAGGCATGAAAATTTCCTCCAGAAACATTATACTATCTTTCGTATCAATCCCATTATCTCTCGGCCGATCTACCTCCCCATCTTCCCCATGATCAACCATAATAAAATCACCAACAACAATATCGCCCCATACAAAATTCGATTTTGCAACAAACCAATTAATTCGGACTTCATCCTTCACCTTGAACTCAATAGGGGCATGAACAGGTATGAAAACATCTGCAGTAACAATAGGACTACATACCTTAACTACGTCACCTGTTGCAGCTTCACCCATAACCTCTTATGTCGCTTCAACAAAGCTGAAACATCTGCGGCTGCACCAACAGCCTTCTTTTCAACAGCTTTGTCATTAACATCAGCAATAATCTTGTCGTTAATAGGAACTACTTGGGCAGTAATTTTGTCAACAACAAGGCTGTTTTCGTCCTCAAGACGCTTCAATTCAGCCTCCATTCGTGCCTCCAAACGCTGAATTTTTTTCGTATAAAGATCGATTTGGACACCACATCGTTCGGCTTCTGCCCAAACAGCATCCCTTTCGTCGCGATACCTATCCACCTAAAACTGATGACTTGCATGAAGTCAGCCGATTTGAATATCAGATTCAAAATAAAGCATCAAGTCATTCTTATCTTCGGCCTCCTTATCAAGTTTATTAAACTTTATAGAAAATTTTCTTACCTGACAATGATCATGCTTCAGACGCATATCGATCTTCTCAAGAAGTGAATTTTCTTCTCCACCATTGTTGGTCATCTTTTCCATGGATCGAACTCTTCCTAATACCAACTGATGTAAACTTTATAGAGAATTTCTTACCTGACAACGATCAGTGATGAAAGACAGGATAATGCATGTCCTGATACCAACTGACGCAGGACGAAAGCACGATAGATTCGTGATTAGCGGACTAATCACAAGAGTTCTCAAGCGAAGAACCCTAGAACACAATATACTGGAATCCACCAGTGATAATCTGGAATCCATCAGGAATTAAGAGAAAACTCTTAAAATTAATAATATCCAAAAACTGTCTTTAATCATGCCCTAAAAGTGTTTAAATACTTCCACAAACCCTAAGACCAAATAAGGAACCAATGACCAAAATATCCCAAGCTTTTAAAGTCAAATAAGAGCAAACGGAATTAACAAAAACGAAATTAGGAAATCAATTGACGACGTGAGGCGGGCGCCTGGGCCAAGGTCAGGCGGGCGCCTGGGCGGCAGAAAGAATCCTCTTCGTCGGACCACCGTGAGGCGGGCGCCTGGTCGAGGCTGGGGCGTACGCCTGAGAGGCAGCAGGATCTTGGTTGCTGATGCTCGGTGAGGCGGCCGCTTGGTGGCTTTCCAGGCGCACGCCTGGTTGTAGAACCTTCCTACATCAGAGTTGTTAAAAATAAATTTAAAATGATTAATTTTTTTTTATTCGACGGGGGGTGGACAGGTGGCAAGGGTGGTGGTGGGGATGGGGTAGGGGTGGTTGAGGGAAAATATTTTCCCTATTTTCCGATGCTAATCAAACACCAAAAAATGAAAAAAATATTTTTCGAAAAATATTTTTCATCAAACAAACGGAGCATAAGTAACGAACAAAAAGTACTCAATTTTGGTTGAAAACGGATAGGCCCTGATTGGTTTCCAGCGAGTTAAATTGAACTTAATGGAGTTTTAAGCTTAATTTGGTCATTTGATCAACTCAGTGAGCTGACAGATTATTTTTGCTGATTAAAAGCTTCTTCTTTTCCATGTGCGATGATGGTAACACTAACACGCTATCGGTCATTGTAAGGAGGATAAGTGACAACTTCATTTTTATTTTTATCCGTCGTACTTGTCTATTTCATTTTTACTATCAAACTTTATTATTTTAATTTTTATCATTGTACTTGTGTCATTTTATATCAAATTTGGGTATAAAATGACAATATTGTCTGTTGTACAACGATAAAAATGAAATAAATCTAAGTATAAATAACAGATTTTAGTATAAAATGACATCATTATTTGTAATACGATGGATAATAAAAATGAAAGATGAGTTTGGCCTTCAAACCGCGAAATTAAGCAAACTCATATCATTGTCTTGCGGAATTTCAACTAATTAAACTACACCCACATATTCCAACCCATTGGACTCGTAAGTATAGCTTTAGCTTTTCTTATTCATAGACGACTTCGTCTACCTAATAAACCTCAACCAGTAAGAACCCAAATCTATATACTCCCTCCGTTCCAATAAGTGTTTCACTCTTTTGGATGGGAACGCAAATTATGAAAATGGGAGGAAAAAAAAATGTTGTAAGTGTAATTTGAAAATAGGAGAGAGAATTAGTGAAGGAAATAGTAAATTATAATGATGTTGTGAGTATTAAAATAATGTAGGAGAGAGAATGGGTGAAGGAAATAGTAAAAATTATTTGCCAAAAAAGAAAAGGTGAAGCTTCTAACGGGACGCCCTTTTAAGTAATTAGTGAAGTTTTTATTGGGACGGAAGGAGTATATACTATACTCCCTCTGTCCCACTTCAATTGATACTTATTTCCTTTTTGGTCCGTCCCACTTCAATTGATACTTCCCAAAATGGAAAGGAATCTTCACTATTTACCCCACTCATTCTCTCTCCTATTTTACTTTTTCACTCACAACATTCTCTCTCCTAACTATTCCTCCCACTCATTCTCTCTCCTATTTAATTTTTCATACTCACAACATTTACCTTTTTCTCTTTCTTACATCATTTTTCCTTAATAGTTGTGCCATTTTTTTTGGTCTCAAATGAAGTGGGACGGAGGGAGTATATTTAAAGTAGGTGAGTAGGCATAAAGGTAATGTCATGTGGATAATTTTTTGTAAAAAACTTCATTTGTAAAATCACATCACCATATACTCCTTAAATATATGACTTTACATATTTTTTGTTATTAACTAATACTCCCTCCGTTTCAGACCATGGGTATATGGGTGGATTTCACGCTTCTTAAGAAATTTTTTAAAAAATAATAAAAGTTAAATGTGGGATAGAGAATAGTAGTTAAATGTGTGGTAGGGAATAAGAGAGAGAATGTAAAATTTAAATATGTGGTAGGAAATAGGAGAGAGAATGTAAAAGTTAAAAATATTTAATAGGAGAGAGAATGAGTGGGAGGAATAGTAGTTAAATGTGTGGTAGGAAATAGGAGAGAGCATGTATAAGGGTATAATGAATGGTTTTTTTGTAAATATATGGAGTTGATAAGGGTATAAATATATTCAAAAACTTGCCATTTATGGAAATGAACTCTTGATCTGAGACGAACCAAAAGGAAAAGATGAACCCTTGGCCTGGGACGGAGGGAGTAATATTAGATAAAATATATTAGTTATTAGGTAAGTATAATAGCAAAATATTATTAGTTTTTATAATTATTAAATATAATAGTTAATTATTAATAGGTAACCCTAATAATTAACTATTATGGTTAACGATAATATTTAATTATTAATAGGTAATCATAATAGTTAACTATTAATAGGTAACCCTAATAGTTAACTATTATGGTTAATTATTAATAATTAAATATTATCATTAACTATATTAGTTAACTATAATTATTAACTATTAATAGTTAATTATAATTGTTAATTGTATTAATTAACTATTAATAATTAATTTTTAATGGTTAATTATAATCGATAACTATAATAGTTAACCAATAATTGTTAATTATAATAGTTAATTATAATAGTTAACTATGAAAATTAACTATAATTATTAACTATTAATATTTAATTATAATAAGTTAATAATATTAATCAATATATAAAATTAATATATTAAGTAAGTTATAATAGTAGGAATTAATAATTACTATAATTAGCTTAAAGTATGACTAATAGGATATAGCTACTACTCTCTCTCCGTTTCAATTTAAAGTTTACATTTTTCTTTTTATAAATACCAAGTCCGCTCTTAGATTTATTCATAAAAGGGCAAAAGGTGAACAGAGTTTTGGATCACTTGATATTCATAAAATTTTATAATTAGAAAAAAAAAAACCCATTACTTACTAACCTACTTTTTATCATTTGCATTACGAATATTATTTTGGACAATTTTCAACCTACTTGAATAGGTGGAGCTAGGAAAAGTGATTAAGGATTAACATTTTGGATTAACATTTTGGACACGGTGATTAAGAAAAAGTGAGGTAGGATAGAGGTGGTATAAGTATAAAAATTAAAGTAAAAGAGAATGGGTGAAATAAATAATAATTTAATTGGTGTTGTAAAAAGTAAAATACAAGAGAGTATTTATAGTTATTATACAAAATATTATTGTAAGTCTATATATAGAATGCATATAAAGAATATGAAATATTTAATCATTTGGTCATTTGAATTTGAGTTAACAATAAGATGATATACTTTGTAATATTGAATTTCTTTCTTTGTTTGAGTATTATTTTTTAAATATGAAATTTGCCGCCTTAAAAAAAATATTATATAATTCAATACTATTAGCTCAAATTACATAAGAAATCTACATACAATATTCATTTGATCGAGAGTACTTGATGCTTTTTTGTATGTAGAAAAACTATAAGGTAGACAATATTATAGGAAAAAAAATTAATAGTTTATTAGTTTGTTTCAAACTAAATACAATAAATAAAAATTAATTTTTTTACTTTAAAATTATATTTAAATAAATTTAATTTATTAATCGAAATAAAAAATAAATTGTAAAATGCAACCCGTGCGTAGCACGGGCTTACCACTAGTATTCTTGTAAACCATTAAAATATTGCTAGTAAAGCACAATCCTTAAAACGAAACGTTGAGAAGTCAAATATATATGACATTTATTATGACATTTATTATGGGTCGGCAGAGTATATAATTGTCTCTACACATTGGTGGTGGCAGTTACTTATTTTGGCAGATACAGTGGCCGGCTATGTTTTAATTGAAACATAAAGTTGGTCCACATTGAATATATCTCCTTGCTTCATTTGTTTGACTTAGACAACCTCAGCAGATGACCAACTATTTCACTCTTTTGTAACTTAAAAACAATTAGCATATGACAAAGTCTTTAACTTTTTCCTCTTTAGAAACTATTATTTAGTTGCTTTGTCATTCCCTCCCATTTCTTTTTATACAAACTCAATCTAAGAATCATAACCACCTTAATTGGAAGCTTGCTGTGGATTCAATAAAGAATCTTCTTCGCCGGAAGTTATGGCCGGTAGCTCAACCGATAGGTCGCTGCAGGAGACACCAACGTGGGCGGTAGCGCTTGTTTGTTCGGTTTTTGTCATCATTTCCATTCTCATTGAACATGGGATTCATTCTCTTACAAAGGTATGTACCTTTCTTTATGATCAAAATCTTTCAACATGTTTCCAATTTGTTGTTACAACTTTTATTCAAGCTCAAAATTGGGTACTTTTTTCACAAAGCTAATAAATGAGAGTAAATGTAGCTTTTAACGCGTCATAGTGTTAAGTAACCAACTCCTCTGAAACTCTAAGGTGATAGAGAGGACACCCACAACGTATATCATGCTTAGATATTAACACGTAGTTCTATGTTTTTTAACTTATAGTTTCTGTTTTGCAACTGACAGTGGTTCCAAAAGCGTCAGAACAAGGCCATGATTGAAGCCTTGGAGAAAATTAAAGCAGGTAATTTGGATCCTACTTTTGGCAAAACTCTTTCAAAAAAATATAGAATTAAATAATTTCAATTTTCTATTTATGATAATTTGTTGTTTACACTTGAATGCAGAGTTGATGTTGTTGGGATTTATATCCTTACTACTTACTTTTGGTACAACTTATGTTGCAAAGATATGCATCCCTGTTAAACTTGGAGACACATTGCTTCCATGCGATAAGAAATATAAGGGAGGCGGAGATTACAAGAAAGGCGGTGATGCTGGTGGTGGCAAAGACGATGACCATGGACGGAAATTGCTTTCGTATGCAGAAGAAATGATACTTCGTCGAGTTTTAGCCGCCTCAGATTATAAGAAAGACTATTGCCTATCCAAAGTAAGGATATAATTCACATACTTTCTGTCAAATAAATAAATAAATAATCATCTTGTGTATCTTCGTGTCGCGTATTTGATCAAAACAAAGTAAGTCACCATCCAAAATGTTTTTCGGAGATGTTTTTTCGAGGCCGGTACCTAATATGTTGCACTTTTGCTGGAAACACAGGGAAAAGTATCATTGATATCATATTCAGGAGTGCACCAGCTGCACATATTTATATTTGTCCTTGCCGTCTTCCATGTTCTCTACAGCATCATTATTATGGCTTTGGGCCAAGCAAAAGTAAGTCTTTTTTACATTGGGCTAGGCCCATTTAAATTCTGGACTGAGATAGCCCATCATGAATAGGCCTGACAAGTGTTTTACGGGCTTTTGCCAGATGAATAAGTGGAAGGCCTGGGAGTCAGAAACAACCTCTATGGAATACCAGTTCACCAATGGTAAGCTTCATTTTAATCAATCCTCTTGTTTCCAATTTACAACAAAAATTTGCATCCACCTAAGCCCAAGTAGCTTTTTGTCATGGGCCCATTTGACCCGGTCTCTATAAGCTTGATATTGACCGGCATTGTGGAGCGGAGCCTTGATATGGGCTGGGCCATCAATGATCCAGTTATCTAAATGGGTTTGATCTTTTGTTCTTGCAGATCCTGAACGCTTTAGGTTTGCCCATCAAACATCGTTTGTGAAGCGTCATACTGGGCTTTCCACTAAACCCGGGATCCGATGGATTGTAAGATTTATATTCTCCTTGCATTTAGAATGGGCTTGGGCAGAATAATGGGCCGGTTTTTGTCCTCTTCTCGCTATTCTCTTCTTAACTGAGACGTGAAATGATATGCAACAGGTAGCATTCTTCAGGCAAATTTTCGGTTCAATATCAAAGGTGGATTATTTGACCATTCGCAATGGATTCATCAATGTGAGTGGACTGGACTCAGTCAGAAATTGGACTCTTTTTTCCAATGGGCTTTAAGTGGCCCATTTTTAGTTTATGACAGGCCCATAAACTCCTTTTTTTATGATGCCATCTATCAAATGCAGGCCCACTTTGCTCCAAACAGCAAATTTGACTTTCATAAATACATTAAGAGGTCCATGGAAGATGACTTCAAGGTTGTTTTGGGTATCAGGTCTCTCTCACCGAGTTTAAACAACGTACAAGATTCTAAACATAATGTACAAACATTCCAACTGCCTGACAATGCTGACACATTCATTCCTCTTTGTTATGCAGCATACCCCTCTGGTTTTTTGCCGTCATCTTCTTGCTTATAAATGTTTATAGTAAGTCTTGTTGTCTCGATCAACCATTCAATTGACCAGTTGTCTTAACAAAATCATCTTGTTAATATAAATTATATTGAAAATGATTTTGATTTATTATTGCAGAGTGGCACACACTTGCTTATCTGTCATTGCTACCTCTTCTGGTAAATACATGTGCATCCATGTTTAGTCAATAATTTAATTGTAATAAATTTTCTTGAAATGGTGGCAGCTAACATGTGACATGCACGTGGTGTTTATTGTATTAGATTCTTCTGCTGGTGGGAACAAAGTTGGAGCTGGTGATAATGGAAATGGCACAACAAATACAAGATAGAGAAACAGTTGTAAGAGGTGCTCCTGTTGTGGAGCCCACCAACAAGTTCTTTTGGTTTAACAGTCCTCAATTAGTCCTTTTCTTGATTCACTTTACCCTCTTTCAGGTCAACTCTCTTTCTCCTCATCACTTTGAGTTTGAGCTTAACTTTATATCTGGTTTAATTATTTGATTTTGCTGCTTGCAGAATGCATTTCAAATGGCCTTTTTCTTATGGACAGTGGTAAGTGATAATGATTTATTTACTCCATCTGCTACTACGTAATAAAAATCACGTTTTATATCGTATTTTTAAATGAATATTATTACTAATTAATTTGATACATGTGACATGACAGTATGAATTTGGGATATCATCATGTTTCCATGAGAGCATAGTAATAGTGATCTTGAGAGTTTGTTTGGGGGTTGTTCTTCATTTCATCTGCAGTTACAGCACTTTCCCTCTATATGCCTTGGTCACTCAAGTACGTACTTTTTTCCATCTCTGTTTCACATTTTTAAGGATATTATCGTCTTTTTATCCCTATCCCACCAACAGAAATGGACGGTCGGATGAAAGGGACTTTGAATGGAACGGAGGAAGTAAATTTTAATTTTTTTTGACATGTATGTATAGATGGGATCACACATGAAACAAGCAATATTCGAGGAACAAACGGCCAAGGCACTCAAGAAATGGTCAAAGGCAGCTAGAGACAGAAAGAAGGTGCGCAAGGGCGGAGCATCGCCGGACATTTCAAATGCTAGTTTTATGAGCGGTGAAAACACGCCTAGTCGTGCATCATCACCTATTCACTTGTTACACAACCACAAGCACCGGTCAAGTGCCGCAGAGAGTGAAATTGATGTGGCCGCCTCCCCGAGGTCTTATATGTCTGATACAGATCTCTCGGATATTGAGGCATCCAATCACGGACGTCCAAGTGGCACGGAATCGCGACATAATGATCATAATTCTGATTTTTCCTTCTCAAAGGCATAGATTTGTTGTGAATGGTTAAAAGGTAACGATAGAGAAGTTGTGTAGAATAAAAGTACTCTTTCATCCTAATATTTTTTTTATTTTAATCTGATGGCTTAAAAAGGACCAAATCTTGTTTTTAGTATCACGTAGAGTAGAGACAAAACCATACTATTTTTCATTAATTAGGACAAATCAATGTAATTGGTTACATGATAGTGTCATCTAATCTAATCTAAGAGGCTGTTTGATAGGTCTGAATAGTCTTCTCTTAATGATGGTAGTGTCAGCATTATTAAACATTCAGGATTCAGGGGCCGTTGGTATGGTAGCCCTTCTTAGGCTGGATAGGATAATTAATTCAATAAGTTTGATGTTTGGTACATTAAATGCAACTATTGTATTATTTCTAACAACCTGGATAGTAACCTATTATCCCCTCTTATTCCCTTCTTATTAATCCCAAAAAAAGGGGTGGTGTTATTAATCCCCTGATTAATAATTCTCTCACTATTAATACAGGCTAATCATATCGGCCTACCAAACGAGCCCTCAGTGTATTTGATAAGCATTATTGAATGAAAGCCAAAATCTTATAAAAAATGCGTTTTTTCTGAAGTTTAGAAAAAACGTGTTTTGTTTTCCCCGTTATGTCAGTGTTAGTGTAACAAAGTGTTAGTGCTAGTGTTAGTGTAAAAAAGTGTCAGTGTTAGTGTAACAAAGTGTCAGTGCATGTATATGAAGTATCAGTGTAAAAAGTGTCAGTGTTAGCGTAACAAAGTGTCAGGGTAAAAAAGTGTCAGTGCATGTATATTAAGTGCTAGTGTAAAAAGTGTCAGTGTTAGTGTAACAAAGTGCCAGTGTTAGTATAACAAAATGCCAGTATAAAAAAGTGTCAGTGTATGTATATTAAGTGTCAGTGTAAAAAAGTGTCAATGTTAGTGTAAACAAAGTATCAGTGTAAAAAGTGTCAGTTGTTAGTGCTATTAAGTGTCATTGTAAAAATGAGTTTTTTCCTAAACTAATAAATGCATTTTTTATAAGACCAACTCTTGAATGAATACTAATCAATCTTGATTAACACGTCATATTTCTCATGCTGGTTCAAACAGACATTTCTCATGCTGGTTCAAACAGACATTAACTCTAGATTATCAAGCGATGTATCAAATATCAAGCATTATATATTTAGTATTACCAAACGCACCCTAAGTCGCTTCTTATTTCTAGTATAGACCTAGACGTAGTAGACGTAGACGTAGACGTAGACGTAGAGACAAAGTTAAAGAGTATTTGAACTTTAAAAGGCAGATTTCATTTAATTAAAAATTTAGTTATTTGGGTAGAAATTAGGTTGTAGAAGCAACCTAAAACACCATTATATCATACTACTATAGACCAAGCTACTCCTAGACTAATTCCTTATTTTAGAGAAATTTTTTTCTTGAGAGTTCTTCAAACACACCCATAATCTCTTAAAATATTGGTAACATAATGATTAGCTTCATAAACAATGATGCCAATGTTCTACCCGCATCCACCCATTTCAAAATATTAAATCAATGAAAAGGTAAAACAGTTAATATATACTACATGTACATGTGTGTGTATATATATATAATATTTGTATTTACATGTTTTGAGAAAAAATAAAAATTACTTGAAAATATAGTAACTTTGTACTTATCATCTCTATCTAAATAAAATATTCCTTCCGTCCCACTCGAAAAAGCATAAAATAGGTAAACGGAATAAAAGTGACGGGGTATGCCCAATAATTGAATCCAACATTTATTAATTGAGCCAATCCAGTTGCCACTGCACCTACAGCCCACCAACATAAGATCAGTTGACCTATTTCATTGTCCGATCATCTTTGCTCCCGACCTATATTTGTCTGATATACGACCATTCATATAATCCATATATGAAGTCAAGCCACAGAGTCAGATCGACCTCGAATATTCAAGCGACCTTGATCAACCAACACGTGCGTCCATCCACGTCGTTATTTGTAACCGCCTTCTACGTTCTCGTAAACAGTTACGCCAGCAACATCTCCATGATTTTAGGGATTCATAATGATACAATAACGCCACTATATATACGAGACAACTTAAATCGTTAAAAAGTAACGTATTCTTGGATATTTGGAGATTACGTCGTTCAATATAGTTTTATAAACTCATAACACTATATCTCATCATAACGTCGGAGGATATTAGCCGTATACCAACTCGGCTATCCGGTTGTTCGTGGTTTCAGGTTATATTTGCTAGGAATCAACCTATTGCCGAACTGAGTCTGATTCGGATCATTTCCCGCGTAATCAGCAGGTTTTGTACGAAAATTAAGGAAAGTGTATCATATAGTAAGTGTTGTGAGATATGTGCATGTGTGATCAAATGTACAGTAGTGAAAGAGGGGGCCATTTCATTTTTCGGAGTCTTTTTTTCCTTTCGCATTTTTCATCAAACAAATAGCCATTTTCATTGGTAGATATTAAACTTTTATTTGGATGTTTTGTTTTAATTATTCACTTTAAAAATTAAGCTATTTGTGCCCAAAAAAAAAAAACTTTAAAATTTTTAATCAAGTTTTTTATTTTCTTGTTAAAACATGATAATATAATTATCTGGAAAGGCTTTATATATAAAAAAATAAAAATAAAGGGCCTGCTGCTTTGTTTAGTAAACCCACACACACGGAGCGCAGAAAAAGCACATTTTTATAGAATTTGGAACCGCTAATTCATTTTATAGCAGACCCATTTTCCAATTCTTCTTCTTCTTCTTCTTCTTCCACGGGGCTCACTGATCGATAAATCAAACACCCTAGTAGATTCTGAGTTAATGGGTCACCCTAATTTAGCTTCTTAACATCTGGGTCAAGATCAAAATCTCATTTTATTTTCCCATTTCAAGTAATGGGGATGGGAGGAGATAGAAAAACTAGAACTTGACCAGTACTGACCCTTCAGTTGACCAATTTTGGGACTTTTGATTTGCGTTTTCTCTATGGGTTTTAGTTGAGATTGGTTCTTTTTGTGGTTAATTGACTGTAAATATTGTTTGATTGACACGTTTTGACTCGGTTATTGACCATGCCTAGACGCCATGGATGGGAACTGCCTGCTCACACATTTCAGGTATGCTTTTTTGTGTTTTTTTTTTTTTTTTTATCAGTTGAAACCTGATTTATATGTTGAATAATTACGGTGTCTTATAAATTTAGTCAATCAATTTATGTGTATGTGTGTGTGTGTGCGTGTTTGGTTGACATTTGGGGGGGGGTTTGACTAATTTCTAGTTTAGGATGGCATAACTTCTGGTTGATATATCTAGTTGATATTTCTGTTAATTTTACTGAGAGCATTGAAATGGATCTGGAGAGGGATTTATGTACACTTGGTATGAGCATACAGCTGAACAATTCAACTCTAATTTATTTTGTTTTTAGCTTTGTGCATTCCCTCAAAAGTTTGTACCTTGGACTTTGTAGTAACATTTTATTGTATAGATAGGAAATATGAGGATTGTAATATAAGCTTCTAAGGAGCTAAAATGTGGATTGAGGAATATTGAACTAGCTTTTTTTTTTTTTTTGGAAATTAGGATGATATAATGGGGCTACTATGAATTCGGTCAAAGTTGAAGTGAAGTCGGTCCTTTTTGCAAATGCTATTATTGATTCATGGTCACCGACTCTCTAATCTGTGGTCTCGTCTTTGTTTCATCTTGATGTTAATATAGGAAGCATATTATGATAGATTGCATAGAAGCACATGTATCCATAAATAAGGACATAGTCTACATCCAAAACATTGAAATCGGGGATGAAGGGAAAGCCTACTCCTCCTCTTGACTATTCCACAAACTAAGTTATTCCCTCCTTCCCTAAATGAATGCCCAATTTCATTTAAGGGACACTCTAAAAATGTGTTTTTTATACATTTTAATGGAAAAAATGCTTAAATATTCTTGTCATCCACTTTCTAAACATTTAGTTTTATGATAATGAAATCAATAGCAAAAAATTCTTGGTAAAAAAGCGTGTAGGGACAATTTTTTATTTTTTTTACAAAAAGACATTCATTTTGGGACAAAAAATTCTTGAATTTGGACATTCATTTCATTTAGGGACACTGAGGGAGTATTTGAGTTCAACTGAGAAGCCTCTTCTATCTTTTATCATGTCAAATCCATTTCCCTCTTCACTCCCACGTGAGTAAGTTGAGCCCGTAACTTAGGGTCTTTGAAGCTTCTCTATCATTTTAGTTTGCTTTATTTTCCTTTCTTGGGATAGTTATTCTGATAATCCTACTTGAGATACTAAATTTAACTAGTTGTGTACTGAATTCTATGCTGTGGCTGGTGGTGTCTACTATTCTTTGGAGTCGGGCTTTTGAGGATAGTGTTTAGGATAAGTAGGATTATATTATTCAATTTCAGAGAGAAGATCATAAACATAACTAAAGGAGGTCTTCTTTCATGTGCAAATATATATGCAGCTCCTAAGAATGTAGTTGGTCCAGACGCCTAGTAAGAAAGTTACACATATTAACTTTTCATTATTAATAGACATCTAAAATTCTATAATAATTAATAATTGTCTAATCATATCATTAATTTACAGCGTTTGAATATCTGGTAATATCAGGGTGTGGCCATAGATGAATAATCATATGCCTGATAGCATCGGTATTTATGTTATTCTAAAATCTGTTTATGAGTGTATTATAGCCATCTGCTAATATCCTTGCCTATTTTCATGCATGATTATGTTATTTGGCCCAGTATTCAAAACTAAAGTTTTTTTTTTTTTTTATCACAATAGCTCTACTTATAATTTACGAATTGTGACTTTTAGATGCTTCTCTTGACCCTTGACCCTAAAGTCAATCTTTTTTCCCTTTGAGGCCACAATGCACATTCTCATATCTCCTTGATAAACAGGTTGTGGCTATAACAGTTTTCTTCTTGCTATCTGTTGCCTTTTATGCATTTTTTGCACCATTTCTCGGAAAGGACATCTATGAGTACATTGCACTTGGTATTTATTCCTTCCTGGTGAGTATATTTGAGATCCATTTCAGTTACCTGTAAAATTACCCTGCCCCATCTCTTCCAATTTCTACTGATATCTTTTTGTCATTGTTACTATTTCCAGGCCCTCTCTGTATTCATCCTTTATGTTAGATGCACGGCTATTGATCCCGCTGATCCAGGGATTCTCATTGAACCTGATAAGACTTCGGTTTATAGGTCACAGATTGGCACGCATACTCCTGGTTAGTGACTTGGGTGCACTCTGATTTTTTTTAGTATAATCTTATAAGATAAATATTCAATTCACCATTCAAATGTCTTGGCAAAATGGTACTCCCTCCGTTCCAATATGAATGCCCAATTTTTTTTTTTTCAAATTTGCTCTAGATCAAGAATAAGTTTGGATATTTTTTGGACATTTATTTGGGACGGAGGAAGTAAGATTCTCCATCGTGACGTACATCACACGTTCAAACTATGGAAACAGTCCTGCAGGAATAAGACTTTACATTAGACGCTGCCTAGATCCAGCAACCCCACAATGGCGGGAGCCTCATGCATTGGGATTTATGACTTTGTGCTTGGCCCGTTTCGTTAAGAGCATTCTAATAATTTGTTGTGTTTCAGGGCATGCATCCTCTGTGGAAGAACCTACCAAGGTAGGGTTGGGAAATGGAGGAAAATCTGATAAGGGTGGTTCTAGTTGTTGCTCGAAATTTGCGGGACTTTTTTGCGGTATTATCGTGAAGGAAGATTGTCGCAAAGATGATGATCTATCACATCAACAAAATGGAGAGGAAGATGCTCTCTTCTGCACATTATGCAATGCTGAGGTAAAAGTTTTTTTTTTTTTTTTGATTATTTATAATAAATTTCTAACAAAAAATGCCTCGAATTACTTGTGATGATTATGTCTATGGTTACACTCTCATATGATGTAAAGCTTGCTTCACACTCCCTCCGTCCCAGACCATGGGTATATGGGGTGGATTTCACGCTTCTTAAGAAATTTTTAAAAAATGAATAAAAGTTAAATGTGGGATAGGGAATAGTAGTTAAATGTGTGGTAGGGAATAGGAGAGAGAATATAAAAGTTAAATATGTGGTAGGGAATAGGAGAGAAAATGTAAAAGTTAAAAATATTTAATAGGAGAGAGAATGAGTGGGAGGAATAGTAGTTAAATGTGTGGTAGGGAATAGGAGAGAGAATGTATAAGGGTATAATGAATGGTTTTTTTGTAAATATATGGAGTTGATAAGGGTATAAATATATTCAAAAACTTGGTCTGGGACGGACCAAAAGGGAAAGATGAACCCTTGGTCTGGGACGGACCAAAAGGGAAAGATGAACCCTTGGTTTGGGACGGAGGGAGTATAATATATGAAAAAAATTAGGGGAATGGGGAAGAGAAAAGGAGGGTTTGTCGGAGCTCGATTTGGTGTGAATTAGGATCTCACCTGGATTTTGACATAAAACATATTTTGGCATTTGCAATTTTAGCTGTTTTAGTTGGTATTGTGGTGGTTCACGTGGGTTGTTCAATGCGTTAACTTGATAGGATTTACTGTAGATATGCATTTGAAGATGATTGTAATGTGAGAGAGGCACTTTCGAACCTCATCACATTTTAGGATTTCCTTGATGCCCCGAGGCTCATTAATAACTAATTTTAAATTGGTAACATTATTATCACTTCGCAGTTAGCTCCCAACTTTCTACCACTACTCTAAACTTTAACTAATAAAAACTACCGTTTTAAAAAGATATGAAACTGTTTCAGAATATAGCAATATTTAACACAGCAACCAGGTTCTGGAACAATGAAGAAAAATGCAGGCATACATCATGAGCAGTGTATGCAAAAATGTTTAGTATTGGAAAGCCTGTGGATTCGCGTTCGCTTAGGAATAGGTGACAGCAATCTTAGTAGATGATTCTGATACATATCAACTTAAGTCTTATATTTGTCAAACGGACATCTGATATTTGTTTTGTTAAGGATCTCTCCTCTCTTATAGTGGATTTAGCTGTCTTTGTTTTTCAGAATCCTTATAAAGGGTTTGATCTCAGAAATAATTAGATAAGGATTGAGGGAGAGGTAATTTTAAATACACATTTTTTTTGGTTTTATTAGGTGCGGAAGTTCAGCAAACACTGCAGAAGTTGTGACAAATGTGTTGATGGATTTGATCATCATTGTCGGGTAAAGTTTTACAGTTAGCTTACTTATTCCACCCTCTACTTCTTTGTTGCCAAATAAATACTAAAGTGATCTTATTATGTTCTGGTATGAGTAGAAAGATCGAATTGAATGTATTGAACTAATAAGTAGCTTAGGCGTTGATAGTTGACGTTTAATCAAGTTCTACGAGGATATTTCGACAAATATTAATCAAGTTCTACGAGGATATTTCGACAAATATACTCTCCTTGTCCCAGAAAGATTGTCCCAGTTGACAAATCAATCTTTGTAAGAATGTAGCTTTGCTTGCTTGTACCTTTTGAAATTGCACTAAAATTATAACCTATTTACAAATGGGACTATTTTGTTGGGACAAACTAAAACGGAAAGGAAGATTTTTTTTGGAAGGATGGAGTATTTATTTCCTCTATGGATAGTATTACTTTCTAACTATAGTTTGTCTCAGAAAAATCTACTAGCTCTATTTTCCTTTATCAAGTACATGATGGCTAATATTGTTCTTCTGAAATATATCCTGCAGTGGTTGAATAATTGTGTAGGGAGGAAAAATTACTTCACATTTGTGTGCCTAATGGCTGTGAGCCTGGTCTGGGTAAGCATTAACACCGTAATTATATTTGAAATAATCTCATTTGGGGTTCTCTTTGTGTAGACTTCACCAAGTTATGTGTGTAATATCTGAAATTGATGTCTGCTTGTTTAATCTGCATGCGATATTCTGCCTCTACGTCAGCTTGCTTTTGAATGTGGTGTTGGAGTTGCAGTCCTTGTTCGCTGTTTTGTTGACAGACGAGCTACCGAAAATCAAATTGCAGAGAGACTTGGAGATGGATTTAGTAGGCCTCCGTTCGCAACTGTTGTGGTAACATACATTTCCATTTGGTTGTTCAGTTTTTTTTTACCAATAGTTTAATTGTAGTTCCTTGACCGTTGTCACTTGCATATTTGATTTTCTGTTTATTTCAGGCTCTTTGTACAGCTGTTTCTTTTCTTGCCACTGTGCCACTTGGTGAACTGTTCTTTTTTCACATAATTCTGATTCGTAAGGTACAATCTTATATTGCCTCTTTCTCTCTCTCTCTCTCTCTCTCACACACACACACAGTAAATAAGATGAGCATGGTCTTTAATGTTTTCTTCAGGGTATCACGACATATGAGTATGTTGTTGCAATGAGGACCCAAAGCGAACCTCCCGGACCCTCTGTAGATGGAGGAGATCAGCAAAGTTTGCAGTCTTCACCAACAAGTTCTGCAATAACTGCCATTAGTGGACGAAGTTCTCTTGGAAGGGGTATGCAGTATAAAGGTGCTTGGTGTACTCCTCCAAGAATCTTTATGGATCACCAGGTAAATGGCACCTTTTGTTTCATCATTGTTACCACATTAGGGAGAGGCTACATCCCTCTCTTGCATATCTATGTCCAAGTTTGACCTGGTCAATGACAGCAAGGGTGGTCGGGCACCAATTTGTGTGGATTAGTGCATTAATAATGGGGCCATCAGTGATTGAATGAAAAAGTAAGAGTGTGTGTGTGTGTGTGTGTGTGTGTGAGAGAGAGAGAGAGAGAGAGAGAGAGAGAGAGAGAGAGAGAGAGAAGTGTACTCCAAAGAAGAGAGTGAAAATCAGGAAAAGAAAACCTCGAACCGTAAAAGAACTTTGAAGGTGAACAAGATATTAAGCTTTTAGAGATAGGTCCTAACGATATATATCAAGCTTAGCACACCCTCTGACTTGTGAACAGACCACACTTTGACAGATAGACAAACATGTGCTAGCATGTGCACTCACAATGCTTTGGGTGACAAATGCAGGCCAGATGACTTGAACTCAAGACGTCAAATAAGAGCTCTACTTCCATGTTAAGTTACGAACTCATTAGAAAGCTTAAGCTTCAAGATAGAGGCCAACAAGATAGATATTGCAAGCAGGATACATTGAACACAAGGCCTTGCCAAATAAGAACTCTAACGCTAAGTTAGGTCGCATAAAAAAACTTAGGCTGTACTGTAAGACCTCCCCCCAAAAAACTGTCCATGATTTTTTTGTTATTTCCTTCAGAGAGGAAAGATCATAAATCGTACCCCCTCCGTCCCAAAATGAAGGTCCAAATTTACCCTTGATCAAGAGCAAATCAATATTTTTCTTGGACATTCATTTTGGGATGGAGGGAGTAGTATAGTAGTTGGTGGTACTAGGTATATGACTATAAGAGACAACACGCGCATATGCACGCACACCCCCCCCCCCCACACACATGTTGGATCTTTTGTTTCTTGTTAATGCACTAGCTTCTTTTGAAGTATTAATGCCTTAAATTGTAATGCTGAGTTGAATGGAATACGAAGAACTAATTGTCCTAATGTAATACATGGACCTACGCTGATGGAGATCAGCATAATATTGTGAAAACAGAAACAAAACTTGATCCGAAACACCATAAAACCAAATTAGACGTAAGCAATCTGGTTAAGTTTTTTTCTGTAAAAGGACCAGCAAGTGGGAGAGTTGCACTCTTAGTAGAAACTAATTGCATAAAAGATCTGTTGGGTTTGGATCCTAAACTACAAGGAAGAGGAGGAGCCTAAGTCGGAGGAGTCGGTGAATCAAGAAGGAAAAATCTCGGAGGTGCTTCTGTCGAGGAGAGCGGCCGCGCTCAGGTGGAGAGCGACCGCGCTGGAGTTCTTTCGTGGGTGCCAAAATCTTCTGCCGTTGAGGGCGGCCGCGCTGGCCTTGAGGGCGGCCGCGCTCGGTCCGGATCTGCAGCAGATTTTTATTTTGTTTCCTATTTTGATTAGATCTCTTCTTAAACTGAGTTAGGGCTTCCTTGTATAACTATATAAGCATAATTTCGGCCTAGAACACATTGTAGCAACATATTAGAAGGTGTCTAATAACATATTGGCTTGACAATTGCCCCCGGACGTAGTTCACGAGTTGGTGAATGAACCGGGTAAACAACTCTTGTGTTCTTGTGTGTGATTGTTTCTTTCTTGTACGTGCGGGTGTGTTGATTTCTTTGTTTTGATTGCAACGGGGGAGCACCAATTTCACAACAACTGGTATCAGAGCTTTGGTTCGGAGGATTCAAAATCTTTTCATTAGTTGATTAATTTTAAATCGCGTTCTTGGGGATTTTGGTGAAGCAGTCAAGATGAAGAACTCAATCGAGAAATTCAACGGTGTGAATTTCACGTTTTGGAAGACAAGGATTGAAGACTACCTTTATTGTAAGGATCTTCATGGACCCTTGAAGGCGAAGCCCGAAGACATGTCACAAGGAGATTGGGAGACGTTGGATCGGAAGGCGTTAGGAGCAGTGAGGAGTGCCCTAACCGACGACGTTGCACGGAACGCTATGAAGGCCAAGACAACGGTGGAGTTGCTACAAACGCTGTCGGACATGTATGAGAAGCCGTCGAATATCAATAAGGTGCATTTGATAAAGAGGTTTGCGAATGCGAAGATGTCGAGGGCGACAGCGGCAAGTCATATCGGCAATTTCAAAGGTATGGTGGACCAATTGAAAAGTGTTGATATTACTTTCTCCGATGAAGTGCTAGCTTGTTTTCTACTAAAGGCATTGTCTGATAGTTGGGAGGTTACTGTCACAACGATTAGTACGTCAACAAAGATTGGTGTATACGGAGGTTAGAGATCTCATCCTTCAAGAGGAGTTGCGAAGGAAAGAGAAAAGGGGAGAATCTTCCGTAGATGGAAATTTGCACTTAGGGTGGAGAGAAATAGGGAAAGACCGAAAAAAGGGGAAAAAGGTCAAGTGCTACAATTGTGGTGAATTGGGGCATATCGGTTATATTTGTCCAGGAAAAGATGGTGGTGCTAACGTGGTGGATGATGGTGGTGATGTATTAATCCTGGGGAGGAAGCAATCGGGTGAAGATTGGGTGTTGGATTACGGAGCTTCTTGTCATGCTAGTGGGGATGCAGAATCAATGAAGCGATACAAAATCGGAGATTTTGGGGTTCTCTATCTTGGTGATGAACAACCATTAAAGATCAAAGGTAAGGGGGATGTGATGATGAAGGCACCTAATGGGGCATTTCTGACAACTACACAACGTGATGCATGTTCGGATTTGAGGAGAAGGGTGATTTACGTGGGACAACTTGACAGTGAAGGGTATGGTGTTTCTTTCATTGGTGGGTCTTGGGAAGTCACAAAAGGGGCTAAGGTGTTGGCTCGTGGGGTTAAGGGGAAGACGTTGTACTCTACCTACAATGTCGCTTTTCGTTCCGGTGGGAGCAAGAGGCTTAAGAACCGGCTGTTGGTGTAAAGGGAGACATCAAGAAACGGTATGTTGGGGGACACAAAGTTGATCAACGTGGTGTGGATGTCAGGGCCCTAACGAGAGCGGTTTCGGACCAAGAACGATCGATGCAAGAAACAAGGTGTGTCCAAGTTTCAAGGGGAGGCATTGCGAGGAAGGTGGGTGCGGGAGGGAGAAGGCGAAGTTAGACTTGCGGGGAGAAATCAAGGTAGAAGGCGATTTGGGAGGCAAGAATCATCTAACACGGAGAGGTTGAAACGTCGCTTGGTTTCAACTCGCCTTAGTACTTGAGGAGAGGAGAGGTAGTGTCAAGCCAATATGGATGGGGGAAATGTGTTCGAAGGTCTTTACTCCGTGGTGGGAGTTGATGGGTGATTTTATGTTTGTTGGTTTAGTCTCCGGTGGGAGATTGTTGGGTTTGGATCCTAAACTACAAGGAAGAGGAGGAGCCTAAGTCGGAGGAGTCGGTGAATCAAGAAGGAAAAATCTTGGAGGTGCTTCTGTCGAGGAGAGCGGCCGCGCTCAGGTGGAGAGCGACCGCGCTGGAGTTCTTTCGTGGGTGTCAAAATCTTCTGCCGTTGAGGGCGGCCGCGCTGGCCTTGAGGGCGGTCGCGCTCGGTCCGGATCTACAGCAGATTTTTATTTTGTTTCCTATTTTGATTAGATCTCTTCTTAAACTGAGTTAGGGCTTCCTTGTATAACTATATAAGCATAATTTCGCCCTAGAACACATTGTAGCAACATATTAGAAGGTGTCTAATAACATATTGGCTTGGCAATTGCCCCCGGACGTAGTTCACGAGTTGGTGAATGAACCGGGTAAACAACTCTTGTGTTCTTGTGTGTGATTGTTTCTTTCTTGTATGTGTGGGTGTGTTGATTTCTTTGTTTTGATTGCAACGGGGGAGCACCAATTTCACAACAAGATCATATAATCATGAGAAGCAGTCATCGTTAGCATTTATAGAGTGTAACGGATATTTATCTCTAACCAGAATATATGTTTGATATCGACTGCAACAGTTACCCTCTTTACATAACTATTGTCGGAGTTTCTAAAATGTTAACTTCAAGCTTCCACTCGCCTCACCAAGTTGAGTTACATGCTTTTGCTTTTGTTAAAATTCTGGAACACTGCATCTAATATTAATTTATTTGTATTATCTCATAAGCAGGATGAAATAATCCATCTGGAGCCTGGACGCTTACCCTCCACGGTGGACCCAGACGCCGTGCAACATCCCGACAAGGGAAAACGACAACCCCAACGTCCTGTTCGAATCAGCGCTTGGAAGCTCGCAAAGTTGGACTCTCAAGAGGCCCAAAAAGCCGGTGCCAAGGCCCGAGCCACCTCATCTGTTCTCCGACCAATAGGCTCGAAGCATCATAATTACAACTCGGATCATTTATCCAGCAGCAACGTGAGTGGCCGAAGTAGTCCAGTCAGCACACACCAAAGATTCCAAGATAAAAACACTTCAAAAAGCTCGTATCCTCCAAGCCGTGCAAGCAGGGAAGATATCGAAACTTGTGGGCAAAGTGTCAGTAACTTAAGTAGCCCTCCACCTGCCAATCTCACTCCATCTCCATTAGAGCCCATGTCTTTCAACCCAATGTACCAATCGTCAGCAAATCAATCTCCTTGGTCAGCAAATGCAAGTAACAGGAATGACAGGAACGAGTCATCTGTTAACGAGAATGTTAACCAGATACCTAATAGAAGGACCAACTTGGGTGTTTCTGAAGGAACGAGGTCTTCAGTGTACTGGGATCAAGAAGCTGGGAGGTTTGTCTCGTCAGCTACAAGAAATGTCGGTTCATCATCCCAGGTTTCTGGTACGGAGTTGACTTACACGGGTCAATCCATATTCTTCGGTGGGCCCCTTGTGAACGATCAGTTGAACCGAGGAGGCAGAAATGGTGGTGCAGGGAGGGGTTCAACATCAAACTATTATCAACAAGGCAGGTCGCAAAGAGGAGGTCAGCTTCCTGTGTTTGTTCCAAGTGACTCGCAGCAAAACCAGTTTCCTAGTAGATTAGATTGAGATTCTGACACTTTATTTACCCCTATTTGACTGTCCAGTTTGTAGAGCATTGAATATCCTGAGTATTTTCTTATTTCCAAATTTTGTTTTTGTTTACTAATGTGCAGCTAGATTTACATTCCATCCATGTTTTAACTAAGTGTTCAATTCATGCATCCTGCAATATGTTTAACCAGAGAAGTGCAGAATAGAAAATTGTTGCTGTTACAAATATGAATGAGGAAAATCAACTACTTGTTATGTCCGTCTCATAACAAGTGTCTCAGTTGACATGTCAAGGAACGTGAACGTGCTTTATTTGTCTGTACATTGCTTGTAAAATCCAAATTGACTACATTAGAAAAAAATGCTGAATTTAGTCTTTTCTTTTTTGTGGTCAAGATTTACCTTCTCATAACTAAAACCCCCTAAAATCATTCTCCATAGCAGGTTCTCCAGGGGTAACTTTGATATTATGTACCAAAACCAGGGCCAAATTTGTGCAATTATCAAATCCAACTACCCCCTCCCCTTCCCCAATCATCTCTGTTTTCTTGTTTGAACAAACCCGGTTCATTTCAGTTACAACTACATCCAACAACATTGAACCGGGTCTCTTCTATCTCATCATCAAACATTTCGCCAACTCAAATGATCCAGTTGGGATCTTTCTTCTTCAGGAGAAATCTCCATTAATTTATTTCCATTAATGGGTTCCTGCGTTTGTTTGTTAGAAAAATTACAGGAAAAAGATTAAGGTTCTATATCTGCATACAAGAAAAAAAGAAGATTTGATTTTGATTCCTCCCGTTTCAAGAAGGGTGGTTTCTGGTTATTCAAATTTGAAAAAGGAAAAAAGACGTAAAGAAATGGCAGGAGGAGGAGGAAGTGCTGGTGCGAGGGAGTTAGATGCGACGCCCACCTGGGCTGTTGCTTTCGTTTGTGGAGTCATCATTATAATCTCTATTGTATTGGAGAAAGTTCTTCATGCAGTTGGACATGTAATTATAAATTATTCGGATCCATTTCTTTAATTGCATGGCTCCATTTCTGTCTCCTTTTTGATATTTACCTGATACATCAGTATACATATTGTTCAGATAATCTGATCACGCTATAGCTTATAGCTTGCATTGGCAAGTCGGAGACTTTTTCATGAAAACATTTTAATCCCCTTCACGATTTTCGTACTCTGAAGCAAAACATTATTAATCAATGGAAAAACATCCGTGTTTATGTTTGTTGGTTTTGTTTCCTGACATATGAATGATGTTTTCTTGTTTTCTTCAGTGGTTTGAAAAGAGAAACAAAGCTGCTTTGGTTGAAGCACTGGAAAAGGTTAAAGGCGGTAAGTTTTGTGCATCTTCTCATAAAAAACCCGAGCTTTATTTTTTTTAATTTTTTTTTTTATCTAGCTTTCAATGGCTTGTTTCATCTATTTGTGATGCAGAGCTTATGGTGCTTGGATTCATTTCCCTTCTCCTGACATTTGGGCAGAACTACATAGCTTCTGTCTGCATTCCTGTAAAGTTTGCAAATACTATGTTGCCATGTCCTAGCCTTCCTAAACATCATATACCTACTGGAGAGCACACAGCTTCCCCTACTGATGGGGTAGCTGCAGCTCATCATCGCAGGCTATTGTGGTACGAGCATAGGCTTTTGGGAGGTGGTGGTGCTGATATTAAAGGGTGCAAATATGTACGTCTTTTCCTCTAAGTTCAATTCTCAGGTTGATTGATTTGGTTAAATATGAGAATAAAATATCTAAACTTGTGGATTTTGTTTTCAAATAGGGTCACGTGCCACTTATATCTATCAACGGTTTACATCAGCTACACATCTTCATATTCTTCTTGGCTGTGTTTCATGTTATATCTAGTGCCGCAACAATGACTCTTGGAAGACTAAAGGTTAGATTGTTGTAACAAGTTCCTTTTTGCTAAATATAATTTAACCAGATTTTGTCATTTTTCATGATTTTTGGTTAGAGTTGGGGGTTTGGAGTTAACTTGAAGTGTGTGTGTGTGTGTATTTTAACGGGAAGAGCAACTCAACTTATGAGGAGATCACACGAGGATGCTCGCCTCGTTTGAAGTTGGACTTACGTGTCTTGGTATATAGCTACTTAAATCTTCGTTATGGTACTCTTATTTCCTCTACATATGCAGATCCGAGGGTGGAAATTTTGGGAAAGAGAAACTATGCAGGAAAATGAGATGAATGGTAATTGCTGACTGAAGTTGCAAACTATTCATTAAATTGTCTCATTTTATAGTTTCGTGTTCTATATATGTTACATCAATACCGTACAATAAACTTATGTAGCTTCCTGCATGCATCCTCGTAGATCCTACAAGGTTCAGGCTTACAAAAGAGACATCCTTCGTGAAAGACCACACTGCTGCTTGGACCAAAACAAAAGCCGTCTTTTATTTTGTAAGAACTATTAAAAGTAATTCATTTCACTCAATTTAGATGCAATGACATCTGTAATTGATCAATCTGGATATCTCTTTCCAGGTATGTTTCTTTCGGCAATTTTTTAGGTCCGTCCGTAAAGCTGATTATTTGTCCATGCGCCACGGATTCATATCTGTGAGTATAACTTCAAGACCAAGAAAATTTCCCTCCTTTTTAAGGTTTTTTTTTTTTCCTCCTATAATTGCTTAATTCTTCTTGTAGGTTCATTTAGCACCTGGAAGTAAGTTTAACTTTCAAAAATATATCAAGCGGTCATTAGAAGACGACTTTAAGGTCGTTGTTGGAATCAGGTACTCTTCATCGTACAATCTTATAACCCGTGTTTTGTTATTTTTTGGAGTATTTTTTTTAAAATGTTTTTTAACAGTGTTATAATTGTCTTTGTTGTGTTGCAGTCCTCTGCTATGGACTTCTGCAATCCTCTATCTGCTTCTAAATGTTGACGGTGAAAAAATTACTTTCCCTTTTCATTTCTCATCTCAGAGCACTTATACGGTTTTATATAACTCTCATTTCTGGTTTTTTTTTTTTACAAATATTGCAGGATGGGATATTATGGCATGGGTGCTTTCGTTTATGCCTCTCGTTGTAAGTTTTTTTTTTTTAACGCAAAAATCTCGTTATGAAGATTAAATTTCAAATAAAGTAACACCATTTAATTGGTTTAAGGTAATATTAGCGATTGGAACGAAGCTTCAAGCAATTATATCGCGAATGGCTTTAGAAATCCAAGAAAGACATGCTGTAGTCCAAGGCATACCTCTTGTGCAAGTCTCTGATAGTCATTTTTGGTTTGGCTGGCCTAAGTTAACTCTTTATCTCATTCACCTTACCCTCTTTCAGAATGCATTTGAGATAACATACTTCTTTTGGACATGGGTAATCATCATAAAAATTCCACTTTGTGTTTGTGTGTGTGTTTTTTGTGCTCGAGTCATAGTCCCTCCGTTCCAAAATGGATGTCCAAAAAAGTTTCATTGATCAAGAGCAAATTTGAAACCTTTTTGGACACTTATTTTGGGACAGAGGGTGTATATGCTAGCGACTAGTTGCTAAGTAAGATCTTCCGATTGCAGTATGAGTTTGGAAAATATTCTTGCTTTCACGATAGCTTTGAATTTGCGATAATCAGAGTTTGTGTTGGGTAAGCTCAAACACTAATCTCATCCGTTATTAGCAGCATTTAAGGATAAATCTTATCATGACATGAGCAATTTATCGAGTTTGCTTGGAAATTCTGCAGGGTGGGAGCTCAATTTTTGTGCAGCTACATCACCCTTCCACTTTATGCCCTCGTTACACAGGTACCTTCATGATTTCTCAATCAAGAATATTTGGACGCAAGTTTGAACTATCATTTCTCAGTTCTTTTTGTCGTAAAGGAACTGAGAAATGATAGTGCAAACTTGTCTTTCTGTTAGATCATTCATAATATGTACTCCCTCTGTCTCTTTCCACTTTTTTTGTCGTTACTATGAATGAATTTTAAGCAATAATAATAGTTTGATTTAATTATACAAATGCAAATCTAAAACTTGTTATCGATACACCATCAACAATACTATTAATAACAAGTTTTAGATTTTCATTAGGATAATTAAGTCAATCTAAAATTATTGCTCAAAGTTAAGTCGTAGTAACGGCAGAAAAAGTGGGAGGGATAGAGGGATGACTTCTGACTAACAATATTAGCGTTCTTTTGGAACTTTATAGATGGGATCGACAATGAAAAGGTCAATTTTCGACCAACAAACTTCGAAAGCACTTATGCAATGGCATAAGAATGCTCATAATAAGCAGAAGAAGGATGGGAAGCCAGGGCCAATTCAAACACGCACTTTAGGGGATCCAACGGATGGCCCAAATGAAGTGCAAGTCCGTGCCACGTCGTCAGGTCTTGAATTGGGTAATAATTTTAATAGCCCACTGTCACCAGGACAGTCTGCCCACATTGTTGCTAGTGTCGACATTCCTGCAGAACATGATGCTCATAGACGCCCGACTGGTAATAATGACTTATTACTATAATTCCCTTGAGTGTATAATAGTCCCCAACCATGTTGTATTCATAGTTTATATTGCCTGCTCGTCCGCTCCCACTAGTTATATCATCTGGCCGACCTCAAATTATTTCGGGACTAAGGCTTTGTTGTTCTATAAGTTTGATAAAAGTGTACGTTAAAAAGTTTTGTACCGCTCATATATATTCATTCAGTTGCAGTTTTCTCAGTTAGTTCAAGTTCAACTTTGTTTGATTGTAAATGAACTTTAGCTTAGCTCGAGTTTAGCAATCAATGCAGCTCAAACTCTGACATTGTCATAAACTCAATTCTCATACACATTGATATATCCAAGTATCTCGATTTCTGGTGAAAAATTTCCGCTCGAAAATTCTTTGAAATTCTAACACGTCAGAATTTAAAAGTCTTCGTTTACGGATTTTAAGTCGGACTACATAATTTGTTGCATCAACGGTTCATATCAAATGAAAGATTCATGTATATGAAAAAATCAAGCGAAAAAAAAGATTCATGTATATGAAAAAAAAAAAGAAATCGGCTCAGGCCCAAATATCCGCTTAATTCGAAATTCGATCGCAATCCAAGGTAACGGAGAACAAACAACAGTACTACTGCTGACCACAAGATCCCAAAAAACCCAAAATCTCAGCCTAGCCTATGTTAGTCTCATTGACCAACAACCTAACCCCAAGAAAATCAACACCCACACCCACCAAAAGCCACGCCTAGCAACACACACACAGTGCTGAAACTATAGTCACAAAAATCACACACAGAGAATCAAAATCACGCCTAAATTTGAGTGAGAGAAAACTCTAACAAAGATAACCTCAATCTAAATCAAACACCCATAGCACAATCTAATCCAGTAAACACTCTCTCCAAAACTTCCTATAAGCCCAAAATAATGACCCCAAAACAGTGTGTGAATTAGAGAAGAAGCACTTGTCTGTTTATTTGTGTGTCGTGGCTGCAAAGAGGGGGCATGGGGGGTTTAAATAGGGGCCGGAGAAAGAAGAGATTAGAGGAAAAAACAGTTCGGCGAAGAGATAAAAACTTACCCGATAATAAGAACAATCATCAAAACAGCGAAAAATACCAGGTCTAACTCTTTTGATCAACGCACGCAACAACAACAACAACGACACGGCTGGAAACAAAAATGGGCCAAGGGAAATAATGGGCCAGCAGTTTACAATATCATTTGGCAAAGCCCAAACTTAATATCAACAAACCCAAACGGGCCCTTACGTACCAGCACTGATGGAAGCTAAAGTACGCAGCACCAGCGTATTTTAGATGGCGTCATCAGTTTACATCATAAACTAGAAGCAGGAATCTCCGGCAGAAATCGTTTGTTTGATTTTAGTTTAGGAAGAAGAAAGGTGTGCATTTGGAAAAAACAACAATGTGTTGGATTCGATTTGATCTGCTGTTTTTACTGGTCGCCTTGCTTTGGGCGCCTTCTCTATCCGATTTGGTCATCTTCAGAGTTGACCGACGAGTATGCCCCTCTTCTTTTCTCCCTAATTTCAATATTTTTGGAGGCTGATTTATTTGTTTGTGTCTAATTCGGGTGAAAGATTGCATTTTTTTAATCGATTTTTGACTTGAAGATGAGCTGGGTTTAGGAGATCTATGTGTTAGTGTGATCTGATTTAGCTCAATTTGAAATTCATGTCAAGATTTTATGAATTGAGGGTTTTTCTGGGGAGGGGTGTTATTTTGATTTGATAGTGTTTGGGTTTCTAAAATGATTATCTGGGATTTGAAAGTTTGATCTACAAACATTATCTGCATTGCACAACTATTATACTTCCTCAGTTCTTCAAAGAATGTCCAATTTGACAAGTTACATTCTTATGATTAATGATTTACGTGTTTGTGCCTTTATGAAATTGCACCATAATTATTGCCAGCTTTGTAACTGAGAATATTTTTTGAGGACCAACCGAAAAATAAAGGGGGACAATCTTTTTTTGGACGGGGAGTAGTTGGTTCGATCTAAGAGTCATGCCATTGTGTTTCAGTTAGCTATTTTACAAGGACTTGGGGCATGACTGTTTACGTGTATGGTTGTACATAGGTGCTAATTACCGCACCGGTGTCGGTGTGAATTCAGGCACTTTGGGTGAATGACAACTGCAAGTTAGAGTCACTTGTTGAAAATTATGTCACAGTTCTTACTATATTCAAGCTTTACCTGCAAAACAAACACGGTGGACACAATAAAGAGTATTCGTAGCTTTTATAGTGGTTATTTCCAATGGTAATTATGTATCTCTTACTCTCTAGTTATTAGACTCTGTGGAACAGAGAGAGTAGTGTCATAATGTTTCATTAGTCCTTGAGGGTGTTGCATTCTAGAATTATAATATATTTAGAGGATGGGATATAAAAAGATTAGTGCTATTGTCTTTAATTTTCTCTAATAAGTATCCATATGTGTAAGTGTAGCTGTGCAGGTTTTATTAGTAACTAGAGAATAACAAAGAAATTGTGCTGGTCTGAACCATTTCTGGAGCTATGCAATTATTTTGGAATTGAAATTTGAGTGATAAGGAGTGTAAACCTGCCCTGTTGTCTGTTACAACAATTAGACATGCAATGAGACTAAGCTTGTAAATTTGTTCCTTGTATTAATATCTTGTCTCTGATCATATCTGATTTTTATGGGCAGATTGATTTGACTTCCCAGATAGTGCGCATGACTTCGTCCCTTAAGGTCGGTGTAAAATCCTTTTTCGCCTTATCTTATGATCTTTTCCTGGGAATTGAACATTAAGGCTCCGTTTGTTTGGGGGAAAATGTTTTCCCCATATTCCGGAAAATAAAGTCAACGGAAAAGATTTTCCGGTCAATGGAAAATGACTTTCGGATTTCTCCTCAAAAACATTTTCCGGAAATTGCTTCTTAACACCATCACCCCCCAAACCCCCACCCCCCACCACGTCAAAATATACTTTGCTCATATTTAAATTATTTTTTAACAACTCTCCTGCCTCCCCTCCACCCCCACACCCCCTGTCAATTTTTTTTACTCATAATAATTTTTTTTTTTTTTGACAACTCCCCTGTCGCCCCTCCACCCCAAACCCCACCCCCAAACCACCCACCACCCTAACCCTCCCCTCTACCTCCCCCCACCCCCTATCAAAAAAAAATAAAAAAATACTAATATTAATATTATTTTTTAACAACTCCACTTTGTCGCCCCTCAGCAACAACCCCCACCCCCACCCCACCCACCCTCAATCACTCACCAAACCCCCCTACCTTCACCCTACCCACCACCCCATTTCCACTACTCTACCCTATCCTAATCCTAACCCCTACCTCACTCTATCCCCACCACCTACCCTACTCCTATCCCCTATCCACCTACCCTACCTACCCCATTTTGTGTTTTCACCAGAAAATGTTTTTCTTATATTTACCAAACACATGAAAATCTTAGATTTACCAAACAATCGAATGTCATTTTCCGAAAAACATTTTCATTTTCCAGAAACCATTTTCCGGAAACCATTTTCCGGAAAACATTTTCCACCAAACAAACGGAGCCTAATTGTTGAAATATTCATGTAAAGGCTTCCTTTTTTTATTCGACTTCTTTTGTGAGTATTAATGTTGCTGCAATTGCTGAAGATTTTCGCCAACTTGTCAACAGGTGGAAAATACTGGTGCTGATCCAGTTTCACAGATTTTATTGGCTTTCCCTGACCAGCAGGCACAATATTTGACGCTGTTGATGGCTGTGAGTACTGAAGGGAAAGGCAAAACAAAAGGTTCCACTGGCAATCTTCTTATTGAATCCGTGAAGCCAGAAGGAATGCCCCCTTCATTAACTTGGTTTTCGGTAGCTCTTTCCAAGGCACTTGGTAAGGGAGAAAGCTTGACTTTGGATGTTTTGGCTATTTTTACCCATATATTGAGACCATTTCCAGAGAAAATTACTCAAGCAGAACCACAACTCGTTGTGTTTCAAGATAGTGCACATTATCTCTCACCTTATTTAGTGAAAGTCCAGTCACTCACTGTTAAACTACCAGAGCCAAAAGTTGAATCTTATTCAAAGCTGGAGAATACCAAGTTATCTGGTTCAGAGATAAAATACGGTCCCTATGAGAATCTTCCTCCTTTCTCATACACTCCCGTGGCTGTTCATTTTCCAAATAATCATCCGTTTGCAGTTGCCCAAGAGTTGATACGGGAGATAGAGATCTCACACTGGGGCAATGTTCAGGTGACAGAGCATTACAAACTTGTCCATGGAGGTGCTCAGAGCACGGGAGAATTTTCCAGGTAATTTCTGCGGTGTTTTATTTTTCTGATGGTTAGTTGATGAGTATAGTTTGACTGTACACTGCCATGTTTTCTACATTTCAGGCTGGATTATCAGGCCAGGCCACATGTTCGGGGTGCGTCAGCCTTCAGGAATCTTATCGCCAAGTTGCCACCAAGAGCTCATTCCATTTATTACAGGGATGATATTGGCAATATTTCTACGTCTAATATATATAGTGATACAACTAAGGTAAGGTTTTGTTATGCAATGGATATAATCAGGTTATTTTCTAAATTCAGTTTTTGGCCCAAGTTATTAGGTAGTAATTAGGCTTGTTTCATCTTTTTGTTTTCCGCAAATTTTGCTATTTTCAGACCCTACTGGAAATCGAACCTAGATACCCCATGTTTGGTGGTTGGAGAACTTCATTCACCATCGGATATGGTTTGCCACTGGAAGACTATTTGTTCCAGTCAGAAGGAAAACGTTTTCTCAATTTCACTTTTGGTAGCCCAATGAATGAGGTGGTTGTCGACAATCTCACTGTGAAGGTATTTGTTCAAGGTTTTCTAGTATTATATCTTTCATTTCCATTTTCTTGACATTTTACTTTTCTTGGTGGTTTCATTTACTAGTGCTATGGCGAGAGTTAAAATAATACTCCATAATAAATGCAGTGAATCAAACGAAACCTTATCAGTCTGTTTTCTAACTTCTTTGGTTCAACTAAGTTATCTGTCATTTGGAAGATTACTAGACAAGTCATAGTTGTTCATATCCAAAGTAAAACTAAGGAAACTGAAATAACAAGTTTTTTCTTTAATTGATTTGGTTGATATGAAAATTTATGATTACCATACACCTATTCATCTATTTAAAATAGTTTCTCATTTTGCTGTCTGAGAGCTTTTTGCTTTATACGGTGTCTGATAACTATTGTTGTAACCAACATGACATAGCACTAACAAGTAAAGGTTACATCAGCAGTGAGAATGAGTCAATCTTTAGGCTTAACCGCAGAAATCTGTTAATTTGAAATTAAATAACTGCTTACATCCTAGATATCTGACCAAATACACTAGACTCAAGTAAAAGGAATGGAGGCTTGGCCTAATGACTTTGAAATTTTGAGTTAACTCTTATGCTTTGCATCTGACCTTTTTCTTGGATAAAGTACTCCATCTGTCCCTAAGAAATGGACACTCATTAGGAAAAAAAATCTTGATTTTTTTTCTGTATTTGTTCCATTTGGAGTTAAGCAGCGGCAAGAGGTATGATTTGCAGAACTGCAATTGTTGCAAGTTATACGTTTATGATCTTGAATTGATTATCTTGACTGCAGATTGTTTTGCCTGAGGGATCAAGAGATATATCTGTATTTGTTCCATTTGGAGTTAAGCAGCGGCAAGAGGTATGTCAGAACTCATTTTTTCTGCTAATACCCATTTTCCATAAAGGACATTTATTAATACTGATTCTGGATTATGCAGACAAAATTTTCTCACTTGGATATGTTTGGTAGACCAGTGGTTGTAATTGAAAAATCTAATGTTGTGCCAGAGCATGGTCAGTATTTTCAGGTGATTCGTCGCTCCATGTAATTTCATATATTGATTTAATTCTTTTAGATTGTCTTTGTATTTTGGAAATCAGTAATGTGTTCAATCAAATATGGTTGCATTTGTAGAGAGATTATGTCGGCAGATGACTGTCTTGGTGTCTTTGTCCAGGGATCATAGAGAAGGACCCTATGTCACCTTGACTCGGGTACAGGGATCCGAGTGTCGGATTCACTTTTTCTAAAAAAAATTGGACAAATGGACACGTTAATAACAAAAGATATTGAATCTATTTATATACTTTGTTTATCATAAAAAATAGTTTGATTTATTTTTTTGTAAAGTATAATTTTTTAATTTTATTTCTAAATAAAATTATAATTTTAATGAAATTTGGCTAAGATATAATGTACAATTAAGTATATCACTAACATTAAAATTTTTAAAATCTTTATAAATGAAGTTGATGGAGAAAAATTCCTCTAGTAATAAAAACCGAGCAAGTGTACTCACTACCGGTGTAGCAATATGCACAAGCAGGGGTCGAACCACAGAGACTCGTTGGTTTTAACAAGTAGATTTAATTAATGCAAAAAATAACAAAGTGGGGTTTTTGATTTGATTTATTAAAACTAATGATGAAAGAAAAACACGACAATTAAACAACTAAAGTAGCAATTACGCAAACTCGCAGAAGAAATTCAAGGATTTAACAACTAGCCCACGGATTAGGTTCACCACATATTCTCCCTTTATGCCTTTTGAATGATAAAATATTAATTGGGTTTAGGGCTTCTTCACTTTTGTAAGAATTGGGACGGTTCGATTGCCGGATTGCAATTCTTTTATTGAATAGTTATCAATTATCACGCAAGATCAAATTGACAACAACTCAATTTATTAAGCACCAAAGAATTAATGAAACCTAGACTCAATCGATTCACGCAAGATCGTCAATCGAGTCTAATCATCCTAATAGTGTTCATGCACAATTCCCCACGCAAGTGCAGGACTTGTACCAAATAAAAATTAAGAATACTAGAATGAACTAACTCCACAATTAAATGAAATTTAAATATATAGCATAAAGTTCAAATACGGGCTACACCAATCCGTGAACTACAAAGAAATTAGCTACTCATGTTCCGGATAAACATCACAAAACATGAATAGCAACAAAACATCAAACCTGAAATCCTTGCAAAAACCTTGAAAATAAAAGCTTGAATCCTTGAAAAACCTAAGCAAGAAAACTAAAATAAAAGGTACCTAATAATAATCCTAAAGGAAGTATATATACTCCTTCCTTAATCCTTAGCTAATTAGGAAACAAAATAATTAAAAACCTTGAAAATCTGTTCAAATCCATGCTGACGTCACAAAAACGCGTACTGGCACGAGTCGTGCTAATTAGCACGAGTCGTGCCCTTTAGTCCCAGTCGTTCCCACGAGTCGTGCCATATGGTCCCAATCGTTCTGAGTACAATTGCTTGATTCATGGCTTGGCTTCCACTCGTGCTCACGAGTCGTGCTCCCTAGGCCAAGTCGTTCTGAGCAGCACTCCTGGAATTGCCCTTGACCTCATTCGTTCTCCACTCGTGCTCGCCTTCTTCGCCGTGCTCCACTCGTGCCAAATGCGTAATTGCCCAATTTTGACTCGGCTTTGGCGGCCTTCGTCCCTTGGCTTTGTTTGACCCCGAGCTTTGTCCCTTGACCGTGTTTGACCTTGTTCATCGACAATTGACTTCCGCCTCGACGGCACCATGAGATTCCACCACCAAATATAGAGGAAAATGACAAAATTACCCTCAAAATGTATTGTTTTCTCACACAACCTCACCTTACAAAATGTCACTCAAATACATCAAAATCAATCTAAATACATCCAAAATCATTATAAATCAACCGGAAACATAGGTAAAACAATATGTATAAAATCCACACATCAAATTCCCCACACTTGTAATTCATTACTCGTCCCCGAGTAATATCCTAACTCCAATCTAAAATTGGTCTAAAACAGATGTGCGGGAGAAAATGATACCTAGCCTCCTCTAACCACCAATACTAATCAAATATAATGATACCGGAGTGTACAAAACTCCGTCTCCATAACACTCCTCAAAAGAAAATAATGGCCCTAGCTTGACATCAAACTCCATGACAAAAATGATCGTCCAAACTAGGCCCCTCACAATGTTAGTGGGGGGAAACTAAAATGTCCTAAATTTTCCCCACACTTCGCTCACACTACATAACGTACTCCTCAATGAAAAGTTAATGTTAAGAAAAAGGGATGCTCAACAAAAACTTTACCTCGTGCTTTTCTCCAACCCCTTATTACTCCAAGGTGCACGAGGATTTCTATCCTAACGCCTCTATTCCCGAACCTCCATCTCCAAAAAATTTCCTACCCGAACTCCTAGCTCCCCCCTTATGTCTCCACGCCGGTGAATAAGGATGTTTTCGCTCAAATTCTCACCTTTTGCCTAAGTGCCCTTGCGGGTTTTCACTTAGCCACTCTATTCTTTTTTTATTTATTTTTTTTATTTATTTTTTTTTTTTTTTTATATGAAATTATATACATACGATGCACAGCACCGCCCTTCCCCCACAGCTTAAACTCCACAGGTGTCCTCAATGTGTGCACAAAAATAAAAATGGGACAGCTTTAAATGTAAAAGGGAAGAGTATAAGAAACGGTACCATCAATATCGCGGGCGAAGCCCCCATCTGAAACCGGGCCTCACGGGCCGCTGCCGTGCCTCCTCCTCTCGGCTCTCCGTATCATCTCCCTGAAAATGCTCGTCAGGGACCGGCTCAGCCCATGCGGGCTCGAGCTGCTGTATCCAAAGCTCGTCGCTGGACCATTCTATGCGTGGTCTCTACTCTATCCTCCAACGCCTCTAGTCTATCATCCCGAGCATCCCAACGTCTATCCACATAGTCAAACCGGGTGCGCCACATCAGATTCTGCGCCTCACGAGCCTCGCACTCCTCTCTCGTATCTCCTCTCTCTCTCCTCCGCCTCTCTCGATATTGAGCATCTAGATATGCTCTCATGTCACCCCAATAATCAAAGGCTCAAACCCATCCTCGATCGATCCCCGCTACGGCCCGCAGCCTCCACTAGCTCCCTGAAATGGCTCTCTCATCTCGATGGTCCTCACCACCTCGCGATCATCATCCTCGTCGCTTCATTGCTCTTCCTCATCATCACTCACTCTCTCACCCATATCTCTCCTCATGTCCCTCAATGTCATATCGGCCACAAATGGCATCCTCCAATCTCTAGCATATGGGCCAGCAGGAAATACCACTCCCGGAGCACACCTAAAGCTCCTCTCTCCACCATAAGTAAAGGTCAATGCCTCATTCTGCCCAGAAATCCTCTCAAAAGAGTCATATCGGTATAAGAAAAACCGATCATAGAATAAAGGCCCCTCCATCTTGCCCACCGATTTAGGATGATTACGCACAAAGTTCTCCACTAACAAAGTCACCATACCACCCACCGGGATGTTCCCATTTCCGTTGACTCCCAACGCCTCACACCTCCGGAAAAACAGATCGACCCAATCCGGGATTACAGTATTAGATTGTAAAGCACATTCCATGGTCGCAAACTGTAGGGCATTCATCTGCGCCGGCTCCCCATTGGCGTAGAAGGTCATAGATAATCCCCTATAAAGAAGTTTCCACGCGGGATGGGAGAGAGATTTCATGACCACATAAGGCTTCTGCATAAACTTCCCTGTCAACTCGTAAAAGAACGTCTCAACGGTCCTATCTCTCTCTGACCACTCTCCTCGGGGCTCACTCACGCCCAAATACTCTCGAGCTGCAGCATACGACATAACCCTCGTAATATCATTAACATTAAAGCGCACACTCCAAATCCCATTCTCCTCGCGTCTCTCTATAGTAGCCAAAAATTCAAGCGTCACTCGCTTGTATACCCCCGCACTTTTGCCCAAAAAGCCTCCCAATCCAATGTTGTTCAATAATCCCGACACCAAACCATGTAGTCCCAATTTCCTTAAGGTATCCTCACACAAAAATCTCGTCACTTGGACAACCCTTCCATTCGCCAAATTCCTCCATTTATTCTTTTGGGCATCCGTCAATTTAGTTAAGCCCATGAAATCATCGGGGGTGCGGGTGGTTTCCTCAATCACAATATTTCTTTTCTTCCTAGGTTGAGTTTCAATGGCTTTACCCTTGTCTTTTGTTCTTCCCATTATCACTCAATGAAATCAACAACACAAATAATCCAAGCAATAATAATATTCCCCACAATCCAATCCTTACTCCAATACCACCAATCAACACCCAACGCAACTGAAAATTCGAAAGAGGGGTCAAAAGATTGTACCTTTAAACAATGGAGTTCACCGGAAAAATTGGCCGGAGTTTGGCCGGAAAATTCGCCGGAATTTGAGAAGAAGGTCGGAAAAGATGGAGAAGATCAATGCCACACAAACCTCGAAAGAATCTTGCTTCAATTTGCCCTTCACTCCAAGAAATTAACAAACCCACATCACCTTCAAAGCTTCACTTTTTCTTCACCAAATAAACAACAATGGAGGGCTTTGGGGCTTAGATTTCGGACAAAGGGGGTAAAATGGAATGGGGAAAAGGTTTTGGTGGGTTAATAATGGAAAAATTTAGGGGTTAAGGGAGGATTTTAGGGCTTGGATGGGGGAATTGTTAGAGAGAGGGAGAGGAAGAATTTTGAAATTAGGGTAGAGAGAAAGGGGGAGGGCGGCGGTTTTGGTAAAAGGGATAGGGCACGACTGAAACAAAATCTTGGAAACTGATGCTTTTGAATCTGCAATTTAGCACGAGTCGTGCTATTTGGCACGAGTCGTGCCCCTTGTTTTCACTCGTGCTCACGAGTCGTTCCCCAGACCTCCAATCGTTCTGAGTAGAAGGGGTATCACCCCCACTCGTGCTCCCACTCGTGCTCAGGAGCACGAGTCGTGCTCTGCCTGGGCCAATTTTCAAATTTTTCAATTTTTTTTTTTTTTTTTTTTTTTTTATTAGGCCCAGGATTTTTTTAGCTCCTCCACGCACGTTTCCCTGCACATCAATAAACAAAAGAAATACCTTTCAGCAGCACCAGTTTAATGAAAAAGAGAAATTTACAAATATACATACAAATCCGGGTTGTCTCCCGGTGAGCCGCCCTTTTTAATGTCTTTGGCTAGACCACTTTGCATGTCGCATTGGACACACATTTTGACCGCACTTGCGTTGCCTACGTCCCCATTAATGTGGGCGGACTACCCACAAGAATAGGCTCAGGTCACCGTAGTTCGACACGTTTACGAAATAAAAGACAAATAAAAGCGGAACTCTCTTTTTTTTTTTTTTTTTTTATAAAGATCACCACCCCCACACTTAAATCATGCTATGTCCTCATTGCATAGACCACGAAAGACACAAGACAATCCAAATGCAACGATGAAGAGACTTAAAACGAAAATACGAAAAGCGGTAAAGGTTACCTCCATTGGGTTGCCTCCCAATCAGCGCTTTGGTTACAGTCGTTAAGCTCGACATTATGCCTCAACGGAACTAGGTGCCCTCCTCCGAGTCCACCAACTCAATCACGTCAATCTCATTGATATCTTCCAAAATTGACACCCCTTCGTAATATGGTTTCACACGGTGTCCATTGACTTTAAACACATTGCCATCCTTTGGATTTTTGAGTTCAACTGCTCCTGCGGATACACATGCACCACATCATACGGTCCCGACCACCTAGAACTCAACTTGCCCGGAAAAAGCCTCAATCGGGAGTTGAAGAGAAGGACTTTCATACCCGGTCTTATGAATTTGGGCTTCAAATTTTTGTCGTGGTACCGTTTGGTCCTCTCTTTATACAATTTTGCGCTCTCATAACTTGTCTTGGCGGAGCTCCTCAATCTCATCAAGTGCAAGCGAGTCTCTTTTCTCCCGCAGCATTCAAATCCATATTTAATTCCCTCGCGGCCAATACGACTTGTGTTCCAACTCCACTAGGAGGTGACATTCTTTCCCATACATTTATCCGATGCGGACTCATTCCAATGGGCGTTTTGTATCTTTGTTACGTATGCCCACAATGCATCCCCAACTTTAATGCCCAATCTTTCTGTTGGGGCGCACCTGTTTTCTCAAGAACACCCTTTATTTGCCGATTGCTTACCTCCACTTGTCCCGAAGTTTGGGGATGATATGCTTTATGCTTGAGCTTATGCACCACCCCATACTTTTTCAAGCTGCATTGAACCTTTTGTTGGTGAAGTGAGTCCCCTGATCACCGATAATTGCTCGTGGCATGCCATACCATTGAAAATATTCTCACACCTTGAAACTTGTAGACGACATTAGCATCATTAGTTCGGGTGGCAATTGCCTCCACCCACTTTGAAACATAATCAACAGCAACAAGTATGTACAAATAATCGTGGGACGGGGGAAAGGGTCCCATAAAATCAATGCCCCACACATCAAATATATCAACAATAAGATTACTTTGTAAGGGCATCTCATCTCTTTTCCCTATGTTCCCGGACCGTTGACACCTATCACATCTAAGGCAAAACTCTTGAGCATCTTTAAACAGAGTAGGCCAATAAAGACCCGATTGCAGCACTTTCCTAGCGGTCTTTTGGCCACTAAAATGACCCCCACATTGGAGTTCATGACAAAATCTCAACACGCTACTTCTCTGCTCATGGTCCGGAACACATCTCCTAACAATTTTGTCCGGGCAAATTTTCCATAGATAAGGATCATCCCAAATGTAATGTTTCACATCTGACTTGAACTTACGTTTTTGGTCATAAGTGAATTGTGATGGGAACATATTAGATACCAAGTAATTAACGAAATCAGCATACCAAGGCTCTTGGACATGTACGGCAAGAAGTTGTTCATCCGGAAAATTTTCATTAACCGGAATCAAACCTTCTTCAACATTGAGATACGAATAGTCCTCAAGCCTCGACAAGTGATCCGCCACCACATTTTCAGTCCCCTTTTTATCCCGGATCTCTACATCAAACTCTTGCAACAACAACATCCACCTCAACAAACGAGGCTTAGCATCTTTCTTATTTAACAAATGTTTCAGTGCAGCATGATCAGAATAAATAATCACCTTTGATCCAAGCAAGTAAGAACGAAACTTTTCCAATGCAAACACAACAGCTAGAAATTCTTTTTCAGTTGTGGTATAATTCAGTTGTGCATCATTAAGTGTTCTACTTGCATAGTGAATAACAGAAGGCAATTTGTCAACCCTTTGTCCCAAAACAGCCCCAATAGCAAAATCTGAGGCATCGCACATGATCTCAAAAGGGTGAGACCAATTGGGACTAGACAGAATGGGGGCACATGTCAACTTTTCCTTAAGCAACTCAAAAGCGTCAACACACTCTTGGTCAAAGATGAACTCCGTATCCTTGGCAAGCAGATTGCATAAAGGCTTACAAATTTTTGAAAAGTCTTTTATGAATCGCCTATAGAAACCTGCATGCCCTAGGAAACTTCGCACACCCTTGGCGAATTCGGGAGGTAATTTTGCAATCACATCAATTTTAGCTCTATCAACCTCAATCCCCTTACTTGACACAATATGACCCAAAACAATCCCATGCTTCACAAGAAAATGACACTTTTCCCAACTCAAAGTCAAGTTGGTTTCACAACACCTTTTCAAAACAGATGCCAAATTCTTTAAACAATCATCAAAACTATCCCCTATAACAGAAAAATCATCCATGAAAACCTCAACGCACCTCTCAATCATATCCGAAAAAATGGAGGTCATACACCTTTGAAATGTCGCAGGTGCATTGCAAAGCCCAAAAGGCATCCTCCTAAATGCATATGTGCCGAATGGACATGTGAAAGTTGTTTTGGACTGATCTTCAGGGGCTATGGCAATCTGATTATACCCCGAAAAGCCATCAAGAAAACAATAGTAAGAATGACCGGCCAATCTCTCTAGCATTTGATCAATAAACGGCAAGGGAAAGTGATCTTTCTTGGTCGCAGCATTTAATTTTCTCAAGTCAATACACATCCTAAGGCCAGTCACTTCCCTTGTTGGCACATCCTCACCTTTCTCATTTTGGACAACAGTAATGCCCGATCTTTTTGGTACAACTTGTACCGGGCTTACCCACTCACTTTCGGCCACCGGGTAAATGATACCCGCATCTAGCAATTTTAGGACCTCTTTTCTCACGGCTTCCTCCACGTGAGGATTCGGCCTCCTTTGTCTCTCTCTAGACGGCTTGGCACCATCCAAGAGATGAATTCTATGCATGCACATTGTGGGACTAATTCCCTTTATGTCCTTCAATGTCCAACCAATGGCCTCTTTATATTCACACAAAACAGCAATTAATTGGGCCTCTTGGTCTTTGGACAAATCAGATGCAATTATGACAGGCAATGTTTCTCTCTCTCCCAAAAATGCATATTTTAAATTAGAAGGAAGAGTTTTCAACTCAAGGACTGGGGGAATCACAATAGAAGGCGCCAACTTCTCATTGAAGTGGCCTAGGTGGTGAAACGGGCCATCAGTAGGATGGTGCTCGTCGGCCTTATCCACAGCCATCAGTTGAGCATCCGCATTATCCCTAGTTTTCTCACCGCCCATCGAAATCAATGACTCTAACTCCTCACAATCTCTCACATGCCATGAAATCTCACTCACACAATCATCAACTTCATCCAACTCATCAACAAGCATGCAAGACTCATCTTGGCCCACCGCATTTTTCATTACATCAAAGACATTTATTTCAATCTTTTCATTTGCGACGGTCATAGATAGAGTACCATTACCAACATTGATCACGGTGTTGGTTGTTGCCATGAATGGTCTCCCAAGCAATATGGGTGAATCACGGCGACTACCCTCGCGAGGCATCTCTAAAACCACAAAATCAACGGGAATGATCAATGAACCAACTTGAACTAAAACATCCTCTACTATGCCCATTGGTCTTTTAATGGACCTATCAGCAAGTTGTAGGGCCATCATAGTGGGTTTTAGCTCGGGCGAAACCTAACTCAAGGTACATGTAATATGGCAACAAATTAATGCTTGCCCCGAGATCAAGCATAGCTCTTACCGTGTGAGAATCCCCCAAAGTAATGGAAATTAGAAAACTCCGGGGTCTTTCATTTTCGGTGGGAGACTATGTTTGACTACGGCGCTTGCATTCTCATCCAAAAGCAATCTCATCTTTCCCATCTTGAATTTTCTTGGAATTAATTTCCTTGAAGAATTTGGCATATGCGGGAACATTCTTGATCACATTTAACAAAGGCAAATTTATGTTAACTTTTGAAAACATGTCAATCAATTCTTTCATTTGGTGATCAAGCTTATTCCTCAAGAATGCCGGGGAAAGGAACAGGAGGTACATATGGTTTGGGATTGGACTTTTCTACATTCACATTTTGTCCCAATCCATTAGTACCCTCACCCTCGACACAACATCCTCAGCAACAATATTTTCCACAATCGGGGTTCCACAACAGGGAATCAATGACGGGGTTTAGCGGGAGAAGAAGGAGAAGTTACACGATTATCTACTGTTTGCCACCACGTAGGGTGATGATGGCCTTGGCTTGCTCCCCTTGGCTAGGGAATGTACCCGGTTGTCGTCCACTGTAATGCCTCTGCAATTGACCCATTTGGGTCTCCAACTTCTTCATTGCGGCGGCTTGATTGTTGTATGCTTCTTTCATTACGCCTTTGCTTGAAGTTGCTCCACTCTCATCTGCTCCATTGCCTCTTCCCAAGGCTCTTTCTTCCTTTCGTAAAGCCCCTGCGGAGGTGGTTGGGGATGAAGAGTCTTATTTTGTTGATTTCCACCCCATGACAAATTGGGATGTCTCGGTCTTTGCTTGCCATCACGGATTGTAATTATTCCCAAACGGTTGTTGTTTGATGGGAACCGTTGACCAAATCCTTGCATCGCTGTACCTTTCAGTTTCATAGCGAAAAGGAACTAGTAGAGGGACAATGAGTTATAATCATGAGATTTAGAGCCGCATGTAACACAACTATCATACACAAGATGAGCGAGTAGAAGGCATAGAAGAAGAAGAGGCATTTTGCGAAAGCTAATTTATCAAATCTTTGGTTGAGCAATGCAAAGTGCTTAGCAATCTCATTATTCAATCCGACCTCATTTACCCCCTTGTTGCTCCCTAGAACCTTTTTGTTGAGAATTAGCACTCAACATTTCAAACAATTCCTGGCATTGTTGTACAGTCTTGGTACCCAAACTACCTCCTGCTGCATTATCAACCCATTGGATTGGTATTCGGGGATAAAGCCCCATAAAATGTTTGATGCAACATAGAAGCGGGGAAAATTATGATGAGGGCATTGAATTTGCAACATCCTAAATCTATCCCATGCCTCATGGAAGGCTTCCCCGGTTCTGTGTGCAAATCCACATAATTTTCACCCTAAAATATGTCAATGCATTATAAGGGTAGAACTTAATAAGAAACGCATCATGTAAAGCATCCCAGTATTGATACTACGGGGAGGAAGTAGCGATAGCCAAGTTTTGGCTTTGTCTTTCAATGCATATGGGAAACACTTCGATCTCAAGTGCTCTGCTGTAACACCCTCTTTTATAGGAAACCCACTCACAGTAGACATGAATTCTCTCAAAATGCCAAAGTATCCTCACCAAATTAAACCATGAAAGTTTGGAAGCATATTAAAATATTGGCCTTTTATTTCATAAGCTAGTCTTTGCGTCGGGCAACACTATGCGCGACACCGATGTGTCGACTCTTGGCCTAGCAAATGCATTCATGACTTGGTCCGCCATTACAAAATTAAATTCTTCTTCTTCCTCGGTGGAAGAAGTTTCCAACTCACTTAATTCTTCTTACGTCCGGTGACGGAAGTGTCGGTCAGTTTCGCTCACTTGAGTAGAGGGAATGCCTCTCTCGGTGCAATATCGTCGTTCAAAGGAACCAAATTAGGATCCAATGACCAGGCGACCAAACATGCACCGATTAAATTAACTTGTTAAAAATCACAACAAGTCCGGCGACGGCGCAAAAACTTGATGGAGAAAAATTCCTCTAGTAATAAAAACCGAGCAAGTGTACTCACTACCGGTGTAGCAATATCTTATGGCTTGAGGGTCGAACCACAGAGACTCGTTGGTTTTAACAAGTAAATTTAATTAATGCAAAAAAAAAAAATAACAAAGTGGGGTTTTTGAGTTGATTTATTAAAACTAATGATGAAAGAAAAACAAGACAATTAAACAACTAAAGTAGCAATTACGCAAACTCGCAGAAGAAATTCAAGGATTTAACAACTAGCCCACGGATTAGGTTCACCACATATTCTCCCTTTATGCCTTTTGAATGGTAAAATATTAATTGGGTTTAGGGCTTCTTCACTTTTGTAAGAATTGGGACGGTTCGATTGCCGGATTGCAATTCTTTTATTGAATAGTTATCAATTATCACGCAAGATCAAATTGACAACAACTCAATTCATTAAGCACAAAAGAATTAATGAAACCTAGACTCAATCGATTCACGCAAGATCCTCAATCGAGTCTAATCATCCTAATAGTGTTCATGCACAATTCCCCACGCAAGTGCAGGACTTGTACCAAATAAAAATTAAGAATACTAGAATGAATTAACTCCACAATTAAATGAAATTTAAATATATAGCATAAAGTTCAAATACGGGCTACACCAATCCGTGAACTACAAAGAAATTAGCTACTCATGTTCCGGATAAACATCACAAAACATGAATAGCAACAAAACATCAAACCTGAAATCCTTGCAAAAACCTTGAAAATAAAAGCTTGAATCCTTGAAAAACCTAAGCAAGAAAACTAAAATAAAAGGTACCTAATAATAATCCTAAAGGAAGTATATATACTCCTTCCTTAATCCTTAGCTAATTAGGAAACAAAATAATTAAAAACCTTGAAAATCTGTTCAAATCCATGCTGGCGTCACAAAAAGCGCGTGCGGCCGCAGTGGTCGTGCTAATTAGCACGAGTCGTGCCCTTTAGTCCCGATCGTTCCCACGAGTCGTGCCCATATGGTCCCAATCGTTCTGAGTACAATTGCTTGATTCATGGCTCGGGCTTCCACTCGTGCTCACGAGTCGTGCTCCTAGGCCGAGTCGTTACGAGCAAAGCACTCCACAGGAATTGCCCTTGACCTCATTCGTTCTCCACTCGTGCTCAGTCCTTCTTCAGTCGTGCTCCACTCGTGCCAAATGCAGAATTGCCCAATTTTGACTCAGCTTTGACTGGCCTTCGTCCCTTGGCTTTGTTTGACCCCGAGCTTTGTCCCTTGACCGTGTTTGACCTTGTTCATCGACAATTGACTTGCCCTTGACGGCACCATGAGATTCCACCACCAAATATAGAGGAAAATGACAAAATTACCCTCAAAATGTATTGTTTTCTCACACAACCTCACCTTACAAAATGTCACTCAAATACATCAAAATCAATCTAAATACATCCAAAATCATTATAAATCAACCGGAAACATAGGTAAAACAATATGTATAAAATCCACACATCAGAAGTCAACTCACTTTTTTTTTCTTTCAATTTTTCTTGCCGTATCCGACTGAAAAACCAGGTGTCGGGTACAGATTTCATTCCCATGTCGGTGAATGTCGTGTCGGACACGGGTACTTGGCAAATTTGAAGAGTCCGAGTAACATAGGAAGGACCTAAATTTTATTATAAATAATTTACACCAAACCATGGCAGAAGTACTCACCAAGTCACCGTGTATTTCTTAGAGGCTAAAATACTAATGCTCTTTTATAGTTAGTGGAAATGCCTTCACGATCCACCTGTCCTCTTTTTATTTCATGCCAATTTCAACTAAAGAAAGTTCTCTTAGTCTCTTGCTGAACTTTGTTTAGAAGGATGAAATGCTAAAATGGAGCAATGCTAGGTTTACAAAATTTTGGTTACAAATACAGTTGGCTAAAATAAATGATTGGATATTGAATTAATGAGTAGTGGGGTCTACAAACACAACATCCAATCACTCATTGCCAACTGTATTTGTAAACAAAATTTTGTAACTTTAGTTTTACTCACCAAAATGTTCTCATGTTTTGACTGTCTGAGATCAAGGTACTAGGCAACTACCACTTAAAATGTATTACTGTCTTTTGAAAAAAGTTAATTGCTATAACATATAGCATACTTGGATTGAGTCTTTTTGGTGGCTAAATAATTGACAAAAGGGCCCCTAAGGAATCTTTGGTGGAACATTTTAAATCCTTTTTCTCGCGGTGTTAGCTGCTTCTGCCATTCAATTTTATGTAGTTAAGTACCCTTATAAGCAGTGTTCTAAAAAGCGGGCCAGGCAGGCCCCAGGCTCCGCGTTTTTTTCATTAGGCGGTAAAATTAGGCAGTCCTAGGCGGTTTGGGCAGTCTAAGCGGATTAGGCGGTCTGGGCGGATTTAGGCTGGTCTAGGAGGTCTAAGTAATTTGACTTGACCTTAGTTTATGTTGTGGACGATGGAATACATTTATAATTTTATATGCTCTATAACTTTTGTGTCTAAATTCTCGGCCCCGCTTAGGCCGCCTAGGTCCCTAGGCGGTAGGCCCAACTCCGCCCCTAGCATCCATCTAGCGATTTTTAGAACCTTGCTTAAACGAGGTGCCTGCTGATTTGTTCCTTATATTTGTCTGTTCTTATGTATATGAACATGTTCTTGCAGTTCAATTTTCGATCTGTAATAAACTTTTATATTGTTGTTTCTTACTTTTCCAGGTTTATTACAAGTTCAACAGCCTCTCACTCTTTACAGAACCCTTGATGTTGGTTTTCGGGTTTTTGTTTCTTTTTGTTACATGCATTGTTTATGTGCATGCTGACTTAACAATCTCAAAGTCATCTCCATCGTATCTAGCAAAACTGCAGTTGGATGAGGTAACATCCGAAAAATCCAACTCAACCAGATAACCTCCATTAGATAAAATCCTTACGTAAAGCTTTCTTGGTCATGGTTTCCAGGTACAAGCAACTATTCAGCAGGTGGCAGTCATCATCCACCGGTGTTTAGGACTCCATGATAAACTGGAAGCATCGTTGCGTGAACTCTCTAGGACAGGAGATGTTCAAACCTGTAAGGCAGCTCGTAAAGCAGCTGACAATGCTTTGAAGGAGTTAGCTAAAGATCTGAAGCCATTATTGAGTTTCTTGCAATCTTCTCCACAGGCTCTACACATATTATCCAAGGTTTGACCTTTTTTCTGTCTTGTGCATCTGAACCTATGATCCTTAGTTAAATACCCAGAAATAAGAGGATCAAATGAGTGCACAAATAAGGGCAAATTGCAGTTTGGTTACCCGTGTTTTATCAGTTTTTGCAATATGATTCCCAAGAGTGTAAAAGTTGCAAACTCATTCCCAACATTGTCAATTTGTTGCAATTCAATGTAAATTCAGTTAAAAACTAACTTTCGTTAATAATTAAGGACATATGGCTAACACATGAATAAAAGAGGGGCAAGATGGACATTTTTCATAGGGAAAATTGCAGTTTGGTTATCTATGTTTTGTCAATATTTGCAATTTGGTTATTATGATTATGATTATTATGATTATTATTATTATTATTATTATTATTATTATTATAATGATTATTATTATTATTATTATTATTATTATTATTATTATTATTATTATTATTATTATTATTATTATTATTATTATTATTATTATTATTATGATGATGATTATTATTATTATTATTATGATTATTATTATTATGATTATTATTATGATTATTATTATGATTATTATTATTATTATTATTATGATTTTTATTATTATTATTATGATTATTATTATTATAATTATTATGATTAAGATTATTATGATTGTGATTATTATAATAATAATATGACTAATTACTTGGGTGGATGTCTCAGCTTTCGGGCCGCCTTCCTAACCCCTAACAAATTAACTACTCCGAATACATTAAACAAGCTGTTTTAAAAAAAAAAAAAAAAACATTAAACATGGTGTTTAAGTATTTAAGTAGAAGTAGTAATAAAAATTGTTCTTCTTGATCTAATATAAAATACTCCCTCCGTTCCTAAATGTTTGTCCCATTTGAATTTTTAAACATTTTAATTTAGTGATTTTGAAGCTTTAATTTTGGTTATTTTTACGAACGCTTTGAAAATTATTGATAAAGAAAAAGGAGAAATGGGACAAACATTTAGAGACGGAGGGAGTATTACTTTATCAATAACGGTATTTTAAAAGGAGAAGGAACAAATCAACTTTCCTCGTTAAATCAAAATGATTCATAAATTTTTAGACAATAATACATAATTATGCATGCTATATTAGTATTATTATTATTATTATTATTATTATTATTATTATTATTATTATTATTATTATTATTATTATTGTTATTATTATTATCATTATTATTATGATTATTATTATGATTAAGATTATTATTATTGTTATTATTATTATGATTATTATGATTATTATTATTATTATTATTATTATTATTATTATTATTATTATTATTATAATAATAATAATCTCAATCATAATAATAATAATAATAATAATAATCATAATAATCATAATCATAATAACCAAATTGCAAATATTGACAAAACATAGGTAACCAAACTGCAATTTGCCCTATGATAAATGTCCATCTTACCCCTCATTTATTCATGTGTTAGCCAAATGTCCTTAATTATTAACGAAAGTTAGTTTTTAACTGGATTTACATTGAATTGCAACAAATTGACAATGTTGGGAATGAGTTTGCAACTTTTACACTCTTGGGAACCATATTGCAAAAACTGATAAAACACGGGTAACCAAACCGCAATTTGCCCCACAAATAACACTGTCAAAATGTAAATTGTGAAAAAAAAAAAAAAAAAACTTGTTCTGGGAGGTTTAAAAGCCTATCACTTTACACAATGAACTAGACAAACTAATTGACTAAGTGGGTGCACTTGCACCCATATACTTAGCCTTAGGTCAAGCTCTGTAACTATGTATTCTATTTTCCTTGCACGATTGTTTTGATTCATGAACTCTTTCTCTGATCTGAAAGAAGGTATCTTTTTCCTTTTTGTACCCTTGTAAAAGTTTATGTTGTCTGTATGTAGGTAGAGGATCTGGTTGCCAAGGAGAGAGAATTGCAAGAAAGGCTATTGGTGAAACATACTACAGTGGTGGATTCATATGAGAAAAAATCTGGGGGACGAGATCTTGAGACCCGTCTTGCTTCAACTCAGCAAAAGATTACGGCTTTGAAGCAGGAGATTGATGATCTTCTGGAAATCATTGATGAGATCTAAATAGGCGAATGAAGGACCATTTTCATCTTAAATGTCTTGAACCAGTAGATGAAGTAGTTGAGTTGTTAGAACATATATTACCTTATTGACCTCATTTGTGGCACAGGGAGAGTCAAAATTTTGGCCAAAACTTGAACCTGCAACTGCAAGTGAACACTCCAAAATCATTGCAAGTTCAAATTTGGCCATGATAGTTTAGACTACAGAGTGTGATCCCCAATAACCTTTTGAAAATAGACATTTGTTTTAAGGATATTTATGTATTTAAGTCTATTCGTCGTAAGGTTTTGGGTTCAATACCCACTGCTGGCTAGAATTGATATTAGGTGGTTAGGAATTTCAAAATAAAATAAAAAATTGGCAAAATAATCTCTAAATCTACACATTCATAATTCATTTTTGGCATGAATGAAGTAATATTTACTCTACTCCATTTGAGGGGAGCTAACTTTTTGTAACGGAGGAGTGATTACAATTTTGTGCTGCATCTGCTCCCTCCTATCCCGTCGCTTTTGGACAAAAATTTTAGTACAAATAATTATCTCTTTTGGTTCAAAAATATTAAATTTTTTATTTTAACCTCGCTTTCAAACTTGTTTAACTTTATTAACTGATTTATGATGATAAGAAATCTATATCTATATTATAAATGGAACCCCCCTTTTGAACAGTTCTATGAACAGTTTCAAGGGGAGAAATTTTCATTTTGCCCTCATACATTTGTCCCTTTCCCATTTTACCCTTAAAAAAATTAATTTAAAAAAAAATTTAAAAAAAAAAATTACGTGGCCTTGGACACGGACATTTGCTAGTGTAAAATAAATAAGAGTAATATTGATACTTTAATCATTAAGTAGCTTATTAAATCATTGCTCGTCAAGGCGATCAATGGAGATTTGATTCTAATGATATTAACAACAAAAGTTTGGTTTGGTTTGGGTGTTGTTCGAAGGAGATCAAATTTTCTGTACCACTTTTGCATATCGCATTGTGTACGACAAGTGATCCAATGGATATGCACATTCATGATATCATATGATATGATGATGACGACGACCCTAATACCTCATATCCATTGAATCACCTGCCATATACAATGTAGTACAGAAAAGTGATACAGAAGATTTGGGCTCTGTTTGAAGTGGATATCTCAACGGACGGGGCGGATTAAATTTGAAAATATTACAAGTTCCTACGAACTTATTTGAGATTAGCCTGTAACTTTTCAGTCCAGGCTGAGTTCACCTTATTCCTGCTTTGAGTACTGTTCGGTACAATAATTTGGCGACGAATTCGCTGATCAAGACGAAAATTGATCCGAGGAAAAGGGAAGGAAGGAAGGAAGAGTCTATGGAGGAGGAGAAGAAACGAGCAGGATCCAAGTTGAATATTGCCATCATTCATCCTGATCTTGGAATCGGTAATAACCCTAGCTTTATTAATTACTCAATTTCTGTTGAAACTATTGTTTGGGTTATTTTGTTGTGGTATATTTGGAGTCTCTGTGTGTGAATTACACTAAATCAGTCATGCCAAATACCAGTTAAAAGAGCTTGTTTGAAGAAAAGGGAAATTTCTTAAATTGTTTTATGTAAAAAAAATCCATTTTCTTCAGAGAACAATCCGAATCGAGTCTATAACTTCATTGTTCTAGCTTGAATAAATGTGAAGGCTTGGCGCGATTACCTCGCAAGCCAATCTCAGAGACTATTTATCGAGTTGACCTTTCGGTAGTAATTTAACTAGTTCCATCTTGTTTTGGATTGTTTATTTTATCTGTCATGTCGGTTGACTTTAATTGGACCAAATGTGAGCAAGTTTTAGTAGTTTGGCTCATTATTCAGCTGTGACGATTGATGACTAGACTGAAGTCAAGAGGGACATTAAACTATGACCCATATTTATCCACATTGGCTATGGAATTTTGTTATGCTTTGCCCTTATATATAGGAGTCGCTAGTTGGGTTTATTTGAGGGTGAGCAAGCATAGGTGTGCAATTTTGTGTAAGTATTTTAATCTAGTGTGTGTGGGAGTAATTCAGGAGTGTAGAGGAAGAGAGTTTGTCTCTGTTCTTGTAGTATGGATGGAAAATTTGTTAATTACTTCGAGTGGAATAAGCTAAAGAGAACCATAAAACAGTGGTTTCTTTGTCCTCAATGTTGTGGTGCTTTCATTTGGCTATATTTATGTAATTTTTTATTAGATGATCAATCCTATTCCTAACCCTGAACGGAGCGCTCAAACTGTTAGTCTAACCATTAATTTCTGAAACTGAAGCCTAGTGCAAAATCTTTGATTCAAAGCTGGCAAAAACCATTTCTTGTTATTCTGTAACTTCTTAATGCAAGCTACGTTAGTAATTGTGTTGCCCGAATCTCCTTGCACTTGGCACCGTTACTTCTTTTTGAAGCATATATTCAGGTTTGGAAATTGGAAGACGTGTTAGTGACATAGTGTAAAGAGGGCACTTTGTGGCATAGAATTATTGAAAGATGATAGTTGCAATGTAAATCAACAGTCAGGTTTATTATATTTTGACAAATGGAACAGCTGTGATGCCTTATGAACCACAGATTCTTTATCTACTCCCTCTGTCCCAGAATAAATGTCGCACTTTTCATTTTGATTCGTCCCAAAATAAATGTCGCATTTCCAAATAAGGAAAGTAACTTAGTGCAATTTTATCATTGTGCAAGTTGGTAAAGCACCTTCCTTAAAAACGTTAACAAGTCAACTGCGACATTTATTATGGGATTGGGGGGGGGGTATAAGAATGTCCCTGAAGAGAAGGTAAGATTGAGTGCAATGGTAGAGAAAGTTCTGTAGTGTAGTGCTAACAAACTGTACTTTTATCGGAATATCTCTCTTTTTATTTTTTTTATTTTTTTTTATTTGTGTGTATCAAACACTACTTGTTCATTGGACGAAAGGAGTAGAAATACCCGGTGAAAATTTTGACCCGGAACGGAATAGTGTCTGACTCAATCCCAGTCAATAAATTACAGTTCTTGATGAAATTATCAATTCTTAAGGCCTTGTGCAGTCAATAAAAGACGGGATCTCAGAGCACTATGGATAGAATGCATACTACTTAAAACTATGAAAATGATATGTTCAAATTTGTGAGTCTGTTATTATTCTGCTTCTAAGTTTATGAATTTGAGAAGGTCCATCTGCAAGAGGCTGAAATGCAATGTCCTCATTTATGAATCTGTGCTCTCGTCTGATTTTTCCAGGTGGAGCTGAAAGGTTAATTGTTGATGCAGCAGTGGAACTTGCATCCTATGGGCATAATGTTCATATTTTCACCTCACACCATGATAAAACTCGCTGTTTTGAGGAGACTCTTGGTGGTAAAGAATTCCATTCGTGTCCTTGTAATGTTGAATTTGCTACTGCTTTTAACTAGTTGCTGCGCACGTGCTTTCGCACGTGGGCATATTTTAGAAGATTTTTGAGAGGTCATTGATCATCATTCCATTGATATCCACACAAGCTGTTCTCTATCATCCTCTTCTTTGATAACACCAATTGGCTTGGAATAGTCCCTCTCAAAGAAATTAGCACAGTTAAGATTTGCCCACTCGACTGCTATCAAAGATACTGTCTTTTTTTTTTTTTTTTAAATGGAGTTTTAATTATTAAATGCCTTAAGTTGTTACAAGATTGACACTTGAAGTGTCTTCGGTGATACTGCCTGGTTTATTAGAAACAAACTAGGGATACGACTTGCCCCTATGGGGCTTGTGGGTTTTAAACCCAAGACCTCCCCTCTGGGGAAGCCCTTATTGGGACTCCGGATACCGCTTGACCAGAGGGCCATCTTTGTATTAGATGTGCAAATAGCAAGGAGATTTTCTGTGCTACACTTGGGGTTTGATACATACATGTGTATCAGTAGCATCATCAATTTTGCATACATCAGATGGGACTGTGGAATTTTCCTAGATGTCGACTGTGAGACTAGTGAATTGGCCTTGCTTAAAATTCATTTGTGGGCTACGAGAACTGAACAGCAGCCATCTGTTGAATACCATTTATTGAGGCTGTGATGGGAATGATCTTTGGTTTAAGAGCACGTCTGTTATGCATTTAAGTGAAAGTCGAACAGCGGTCAAGTTATTTGATTAGGGAATTAGAAGAGGAAAATTACATCAAACTTGGTAATCCTTAATCCTGAATTAGTATTTGAACATTATTATACCTTTTCCAGCAAAGTTTAGTAAAGAGACCAACCTAGAAACTCACAAGCTGTGCGCACAAATTTGCATACAATTTGATGAGTGTGAAGCCAACTGTGAAGCTTGTACATTGGCCTCGCGTTAAACATTATTTGTAGGCTGGAAGCCTGCAAGAACTTAATGGCTCCTCTTGAATAACCTTTCTTTAAAGGTGTGATGGGAGGGATCGTTGTTGAAAGGCTACAGCTACGATGGTCAATAATCCTCCCCATTTAATTTAAGAGGGCATTTTTGGGAGATGAAGCTACTCAATGAGAGCATTTTTGATATTTAAAAAAAAAAACATTGGTAATTTTATAGTAATAGAGATACATATGTACTGAATGGAGAATCTTTTCTATTTGTAAAACATGTTCAGGTACCTTTCCAGTTACAGTATATGGTGGTTTCCTTCCCCGTCATATCTTCTATCGACTTCACGCCGTCTGTGCATATCTGCGGTGCATTTTTGTCTCACTTTGCATGCTTTTTATGTGGCCTTCATTCGATGTTATACTTGCTGATCAGGTCTCTGTAGTCATACCCCTTTTGAAGCTGAAAAGGTCGACAAAGGTAGTTGTAGTTATATCTTGACTGTTGTTTCAGGTTTATCTCAACTCAACTTGATTTTCTTTTCCAATTACATTGGGGTTGAGTTTGTTTCAGATTTATCATAGTTCTTAATTGCTTCCATTTTAGGTTGTGTTTTATTGTCATTTTCCGGATTTATTACTGGCTCAACACTCAACTGCTCTCAGGAAGATATACCGAAAGCCCATAGATTTCTTAGAAGAAATAACAACAGGTCTACTTCTTGAGCCTGAAATTGAGTTTTGCTGTTAAAGAAACATGTACTCCCTCCGTCCCAGCCCAGTGTAAACTTATTTCCCTTTTGGTCCGTTCCAGCCCAGTGTAAACTGCCATAAATGGAATGTCCTTTAATATTTTATATTCTCCCTACCCCACCCACTCATTAACTCCACTCATTCTCCACCACACAATTTATTCAACCAACCTACTATTTACTCCACTCATTCTCTCTCTTCATTTTCTACCACACATTTTCATTATCTTAATAATATTCCTTAATTGGTGTGCCATTTTTTTTGGTTTACAGTGGGCTGGGACGGAGGGAGTATATGTTTAGTGCTCATTTGGTACATAACAACGAAGATTTTTATATGCTATTCAAACTACCATGAAACGAAAGTTGGACTAAAATGGCATGAAATATAGTGACCATTGTTGTGTACCAAAGGAGCACCTAGTTTCTATTTCAAAGTTTGGTTTATCAGAATGCTTAATGGAATTGCAGGAATGGCAGATTTGATTTTAGTTAACAGCAAATTTACTGCTTCAACTTTTGCCAATACATTTATCAAGCTCGATGCCCAGGGAATCAGGCCAGCAGTCCTTTATCCAGCAGTAAATATGGACCAATTTCAGAAACCTGATGCTTTCAAGTAACACATGTTTCTATCACTTTGTATCTTCTTCTAGTTCTAGGAGAGATTACAAAAAGCTTTTGAACGCCCTCCTCCCTCCTCTCTCTCTCTCTCTCTCTCTCTCTCTCTCTCTCTCTCTCTCTCTTTCACGCACACACACACACACACACACAGAGTCACTGATCTTAGGGACCTGACTTCATTTTGTTTCACTGTTGAAGGTTGAACTTTCTTTCCATCAATCGATATGAAAGGAAAAAGAACATAGAGTTAGCAATATCTGCCTTTGCAATGCTTTGCACCCTTGGTGGAAACGACGACCAAAGTTATAATTTTGCTGATGCATCGTTGATTATTGCAGGCAGGTCCCTTCTAAGTATCAACATATGTATTTTGATCTAAACTTATATTTGTCATGTTTGGAGCATACGATCAACCTGTCAAAAACTCTTTAACAAGGACCCTTCACTTTTGCCAAAGTACTCGTGTCCACACAACATGACATGGGTGTGGCTACTTACACTACATTTGGTGCAAAATTTAAATAATCTTGGACTCGGATCCGTTGATCCTCATAGTCAAGCCCATATAACATAGGTCAAAAATTGTTATTTGTTGGGGCAATTTTTTAATCCAGCATTTTTTTCCCTTTTTTGGAAATGTAAGTCTTGTTGTTCAGAATGTGTTTACAATTCGAACAATGAGATTTACAAAATTCGCATTGGCTGGATTGACAGGTTTAAGAACTGTCCTCATCCCATCCCCATTTGGATGAGACGTCCTAAAAAGAAATACACCCTCTTCAAGTGTGACAGAGGGAGTAATAAGATAAAAATAGACAAGAATCTATGTAGGATTCCTTGAAATCAACTTAACTCAACAGTTCCACCAATCATTTAAGGTCGGCTACCTGAGTCGTTTGACGATATTCAGTTTTGTCCAATTCAAGTTTTATCTTACGAAGCTGCTGGAAGGGATTGAAGTCATATGTTTGTGATTGCAGTGAACACGTCGATGTGAGCATTATTCCTTTTTTAGCTAACAACTTTGAAAATGTGATTGCAGTGAACACGTAGATGTGAGCATTATTCCTTTTTTAACTTAAAACTTTGAAAATGTTTGAAATCACGTAAAGCAAAAAGGAGTTAGTTCCATGAGTAAAGATTATTCATTTAGTATTTTCTCTTTGCAGAACGATGTGGTGTGGTAGAAGTGAAATATAATATTCTTTTGATAGATGCACTCGAGTCTTGGGTGAGGGTTATAGTTTCCTTATATGTATAGGATGCTCATAGGATTTCACCTTAGTTGTATGCTTCTGCCATTTTGAAATGCTTTCGCACACTCCGACCAGGGGTAGAAATTTCTTATCCACGGGTTATCCATTAAATACTTTCAATGCTTTAAATTATTCTACATTGTTCTATATTGGTACAATGTACATTATGTTAAAGCATTGTAATTCTTAATAGATAACACCCATGGATAAATATTGCCACCCCTACTCCTGACCCAAAAGCATGTTGTTAATATATATCAGGGAATCTGATCTAGATCATTTTTCCCATTATCTTCTATATTAGGAACTAGGAAGCAAGTGTCTCCCATATACTTCCTCCATCCCGAAACGATCTCCCCGCATTTTTTGTTGTCAATACGAAGTACTTTTGATACACCGTTATAAATACTATCAATAACAATTTTTAGATGTTCATTAGGATGATTAAATTAACCTAAAATTATTGCTCAAAGTATCTTTGTGTTGACACCAAAAAAATTAGGAAGATCATTTCAGGACGAAGGGAGCAACTATTTAACATGATCCTTATATTAATTCAGTTAGGTTGTTGAATTTTTCTACTCGATGTTGATACTGTAATTTAAATCCCCAAACAGAATCTTTCGTTTCACTGAAGAACTCGTTTGAGAAAATGTTAAATTATTCGACTTTATATCAAGCATGTACCTGAGGATGAGGTTTATGTTATTCCCTACTCATATATTGCTGAAATAAAGCACATACATTAGTTTTCCACTTTATGGGCACTTGTGTTGGTTTCAGGTGGATTTGACAAACGCTTGAAAGAGAATGTGGAGTACTTGGAAGAACTAAAAACCTTAGCACAAAACAAGGGCATATCCGACCAGGTGAAATTCGTGACATCTTGCTCCACAACAAAGAGAAATGAACTTCTTTCCCAATGCCTATGTGTTGTTTACACACCAAAGGTACGATTATAGATATCAAGTCAGAGTTAAGTTTTCTAAAATGAAAGTTAAATTGTAAAATGTGTCTTTTTATTATGAATTTAGGATGAACACTTTGGGATTGTTCCACTGGAGGCAATGGCAGCCCACAAGCCAGTTATTGCGTGCAATAGTGGGGGTCCCGTTGAGACAGTGAAGAATGGGGAGACAGGTTTCTTGTGTGATCCAAGTCCAGAAGCTTTCTCTTTGTCAATGGCTAGTTTTCTGAAGGATCCTCAGTTGGCAGAAAGAATGGGTGCCAAAGCAAGAAAGCATGTCAAAGAGTCTTTCTCGACCAAGATATTTGGTCAACAGTTGAGTCAATTTTTTGTTGATGTAGTTAGGAGAAAAAGAGAGTGAAAGTCAAATGGTGTAGTTAGTGGGTTAATGGTGGTCACCAATTTCTTGTTGTGTTATGGGTAGAATAAAGAAAAAGTTGTGGACATTCACATGTGCGTAATTAGGAATACTCCCTCCGTCTCATATTATCTTACCCATTTTGTTATTTTTGGGCGTTCTATTTTAAAGTCACACTTTTCTAAAAATGAAACTTTTTAATATTTCTTTATTCATGGGACCACTTGTTATACTCACGACACAACTCCTACTTTAATAACATTATTTCTTATTTTCCGTTCTCAACATCAAATCAAATGAGTAACGTATTATGGGCGGAGGGAGTAGTTGTTAATGGATAAGTTTTCTTTGGGAGAGGATGATGATGATGGTTGATAAAGCCATTATTTAACTTTGACTTAATTATTGTGCTGCGTGCATTAGTTGAAAATTTATCCTAAACTAAAAAAAAAATTAAAAAAGCAAGCAAGTCTGTCCTCGCTTTCAATAGGTCGGTAATACAAATTAATTATTATCCTAATAAAGAGTTATTGGCCATTTTATTATCTTATCCTCCTTACGGTCCGTTTAAATTAACAAGTCAAATGAGATTAGTAGTGTTGGTGGGTTGACACGTGTCGAGACACGTTTATTTTTTGGGTAGTGTTGGTGGGTTGACACGTGTCGAGACACGTTTATTTTTTCAAACTGGATGTCTTAGTTTCTTTAATTTTGAGTATTTATGTTTGCAGGTAAATGGACTGAAATGGATTAGGTCGGATTGAGTTGATCTGTTACAGATTGAAATAGGTGAATCGTTTCAATCCGCTAATTTAAATGAGTTAGATTGAGTCGAGAAATTATTAAGTTGAGTCGTGGGGGGATAATAAATACTTAATGATCAAAATTTACGAGCCTAGCCTAGGGGAGGCAATAGCGAATAGCCACAAGAAGAAGCAAAGGCGGCTAGACGAATGTGGTGACACCTGACTGTGATATGTAAGCATGGGTATAAGAAACCCATCATGTCATTTTCATCGGAAAAAAATGAGAGCATTCAGATTCAGTGTATTCAAATTCAAAATCCCTCTAGTCAATTGATTCGTCAAAATTGATAAGTAAGTTTTCATTCTATTCTCTATATTTCCATTTTTTTTAACTCGATATTTGATTTGGCAAGTTTTAGGATGTGTTTGAACAAATTTTTGGTATTTTTTGTTAAGTTTTTCCATTTATTCAATTGAATTAGTATTTATTTGAATAAATGTTAGGGTTTTAATTGTATTTGATTGATTTATGAGTATTTCATATAATATGGTTTATTTTTAATCAAAATTTGAGAATATTTTGTGTTGTGAGTATTTTTTAAATTATTGATTTGTAAAAGTAATATTTGTATTTGTGTTGATTTGTGAACATAATAATTGTGATAATAACACTTCCTATAGTATTTGATTTGTGAAAATAATACTTGTGTTTGTGTTGTTTTGATTAACGGATGAATATTTTTATTCATCTTGTTTCTTTTGTTGCTTCTGTGCTGACTTCACATCACTCCCAACTCGATATATTTGGGCAAATCATGAGGTTTCGAGTTTATCATTTCACCGGGGTGCGACCAGCCAGATGTTATAGCTCCCGTGATTCAGCAGAGATTAGTAGTGGCTGGGTTTTTGGGAGTTCATTTGATCGTGAGATGTATGACTAGGCTTTATTTGATTCGTTGATTGAAAGATGACGTCCGAAAACCCATACATTCCACCTTCCTGTTGGTGAGATGGCCATCACATTAGAGGATATCGGGATGCTGTCCGGGTTGCCGATTGATGGGTTACCCGTTACCGATTCAGATTTGTCTGTGCTTCCAGATTTGCGGAGCTTCTAGGTGTTATCCCACCTGATTCAGCATTTGATAAAAGTAGTCTAAATCTTAAGTGGCTTAAGACACATTTTTCTGAGTTTGATAGTCTCCCCGCTAATTCCCCCCCCCCCTACTTGATTGATAGGTATACGCGTGTCTATATTTTGATAGCCCTTGGGCTAATCTGATATCGGATCGTACTAACAGAAAGGTAAAGCTGTTTTATCTCCCTTTACTTAGAGATATTGAGAGGATAAACATGTACAGATGGGGTAGTACATGTTTAGTCTTTTTATATAGGTAACTTTGTTGTGCCACTCACCCCGACACTAGCCAGTGTGGTGGATTTTTGAATATTCTGCAGGTATGGTATAACATTTTAATTAAACGTTATGATGTTGTTTTCTTTTTTTCTTTTTTTTTTGATTTGATATCATATGTTTTGATAGTATTTCATATATATATGTTATTGATACAGCTTTAGGCATGTGATAGGTTGCTATGTAAGCAACCTATTTCTATTACGCCAAATTAGGGTCAGGGCAACCTTCCCTTGGGGTGCAGATATACATTTATTAACGACGTTTCCATCTGAAATGTTATTGTTACCTACTACATTTTGAAACTTTTGACTTATACTTCTTCATTTATTGAATTTCAGGTGCATTGGATGGTTATCTCTGAAGTATGTTACTGCATACAACGTTCGCAGTTATCGAGATCATCTAGCGCAATTGACTGATGATCAGGTTGTGTGGATGCCATATAGAGATCGACAGGCTCTAGCTTTTTGCCGCCAGGGAGAGGCTGTTTAGAGGTCTATAGTCCCTCTTATCTGTTTTGAGAAGGTAGAGTGGCACCACCCAGATCGCGTGTTAAGGCAGTTCGGCATGCTGCAGGGAATCCCACAACTGTGTGACATAGGGGAGGAGTTGCACAAGGTTGACCGCCGCGGGAACAACCATGTCCTTTAGAGTTCCCATCACCAGCGATAAATAGCAGTATGGGAACAACGGCGGGATAGAGTGGTATACGGGCAGATGGGGTTGAGGCCATACATTATACGCATCCTTACATGATTTGGTATAGCATGATCACATGCATGTTTGTCCAACACCCATTGCATGTAGAGGAGTTTGGTTACCGGACGATAGCCCTTTTCTTGGAGGATTTGGTAAGCATTTCTTAAATTGTTCTCGTTATAATCACCTTACTTTTTTTTACTTTGAATCATTTAGTTATGTCTCATTCTTATAATTTATGATATAAAAACATGTACAAAACTTACAATGTGTTCATGTGACCAACGAAGTCCGCCTTGTCCGTCCCGATTTGAGGTGCGAAGTATTGTCAGACATACTCTCACGCATGTGAGAGGGCAGCAACGGCTTGAGGCTGAAGCACCTTCAGTACCGATTGATCGCGCCCAGGGTGTGGCACCTAGACAACCTCGTAGACGTGTACATTGTACACCCACACAGGCACAGCCTGGGATGAACTTACATGATGAGCCAAAGCCCGAGTCTAACATCGACCCAGAGCCATAGCCTCAAGCCCAGACCCAGGATGATAAACTATTTGATTGGCCGTCACAGTGGACAGTTACTCAGAGTCAGTTTAGTGGGGTCCCCATCATCCATCTAGACCCACAATGGATAGTGACAATGATATTATAGACCCTCCCCCTAGATCCACTATTACCTTTGGAGTATATTCGGGGAGTGGCTTTAGGATTCCTTCTTCTACATCACGTGCAGCGATCTCACCCTTTTCCGATTCGAGTTCGACTTCTTATGGCAGGACTCACTTTGAGGGCTTTACACAAGCTCAGAGGGAGGAATTTCAGAGACAGACTTACATAAGAAAAGGGTATAAGACGCGACATCCGTTAAACAAATAAACTCCATCTACATATGATAAAACATATGAAAAAAAGAAAAAGTGAGATTTGATTAGTTTAGTAGTGTTTGTAAAAACTTATACTTCTATCATCAGATTGTAATGGATATTTGTAATATTTTTTTGTTTTTTAATGGTTTTGTTGGTTTTTTGAAAGTTTTAGTTTTTTTCTTCATTTGTTGTTGTATACATGAATTTTGTTGATTTTTGATATGTCCATGATTATTGGTGCAGGTTGGCAGTTTCTGGTATCTAATGTAGTGAAATCTGCCATCTACAAACTCACAATTTTAATTAGCGTGTTCACCTAAATTCGCTATTTGAGTTAGCGAGTACAAGTAAACTCGCCATTACATTTAGCGAGTTTAATTTTCATGTAATTATGTTTATATTGCAGAAATAATTAATGAAAAATAAAAAATAAACTCGTCATATCATTTAGCGAGTTTTAACGGACAAAAGTCAAAATCACTATTCCATTTAACGAGTTTCATAAAGATGGATATTTTATCAAATAGTTTGTAAGGATTATTATTTTGGTAATTATATTTTTAAAAATAAATAATTTGTGAAAAAAAATCTGTCTATATGACCCTTCCCTTGCTAATGTCCAAAGAAAGATTGTCCCGTTACATTTGTGATTTGGTTTTATTTTCTATTCACAATTAAAACATATCACAATAGAATTTTTTTTAAAAAAAATCGAGATATTTTCATAATTTATTGAAATGTACTCAAGGGCGGACACAAGGCGACTGAAAGGGATGGCCTAAAATCAATGTTGACATGTAAATATATATACTCCCTCCGTCCCGGAACTTACTTCGCAAACACTGTTTGCACTGGTTTTAAGAAGGGAGTATTATATTGAAAGTGTTGTGAGTGTGAAAATAAAATAGGAGAGAGAATGAGTGGAGAGAATAGTAAATTATAATGGTGTTGTGAGTATTAAAATAATGTAGGAGAGAGAATGAGTGGAGGGAATAGTAAAGATTCCTTTCCAGTTTAGGTAAGTTTTAAATGTGTGAAGTAAGTTTTGGGACGCCCAAAAGGGAAAGTGTGAAGATTGTTCCGGGACGGAGGGAGTATATATATATATATATATATATATATATATATATATATATTCCCTCCATTCCATATTATCTTTTTCGATTGTTTCGAACTCAGTCAGTCGAGTTCAACTTTGATCAAATTTTAATATCAATTTACTTATCATAATAAAAATCTAAAAATTGTTATCCATAAAATAACAAAGTTCATCTCTTTATCCCTTATCCGCCGGTATTTCATATATGTTTCAAAGACCGTTTATCTCAAGATAAATGATTCCTTATATAAGCAACCAAGTCGATTCAATTTACTCCCCTTTGTGTTGAAAATCGTTTCGCTTCTCTTTTCCTCTCCAGCTCCTCCCTTTCTCTCTCCTCACCTCTGCTCACATGAATTTTCGTTCAAGGAGTCTCGGCGGCGTCAATTCGTCGACGACTGTAACCGACTCAGCTGCCACGGAAAATTATGACTCCGACTTCGTTGTCATCCTCGCCGCTCTCCTCTGCGCCCTAATCTGTGTCCTCGGCCTCATCGCCGTCGCTCGTTGCGCCTGGATTCGCCGAGTCACCGGACGTTCTGACCCCTCCCCTCCGGCAAACAAAGGTCTAAAGAAGAAAATCCTCAAGTCGCTTCCCAAGCTCACCTACTCTGCAGAAGAAGCCGCCAAATTCTCCGAATGCGCCATTTGCCTTTCCGAATTCGTTGCCGGAGACGAGTTGCGAGTGCTGCCGCAGTGCGGTCACGGATTCCACGTTGAATGTATCGACACGTGGCTTGGATCTCATTCGTCGTGTCCGTCGTGTCGTCAGATCTTGGCTGGGGCTAGTAGATGTAATAAATGCGGGGAATTGCCGGGAAATTCGTTCGCCGGGGCTGTGTCGGTACGTAGACCGACAGAATTTCAGATCAATCACTTCTTACCTTAGCTCTAATCCAATGTCTGAAGTTAGGGTTTCGAAAATAGTAGTAGCAGTAGTAATTAATAGAATGAAATATTGTTTTTTTTTTTTTAATCATCTTTGATCGTTCCAAAGGCGGGTCAATTGTGTTGGTGAGGTTTTTGAGACACAAACTCCGAATCCAGTGAGCATATAAAAAATAATTTATTTCAATTAAAAAAGTTGATAAAGGTGCATCTACGTATAGCAGTTGACTCGTTTTCAAGGGATGACAATGTCAGTTTAGATGAAAACAATGGTGTTGAATGTAAATTGTAAATATTTTGTTAGTCAGTTAGACTTTCAATTAGACAGTTCAATGTATGTTATGTATATAAACATGTAGAGCTAATGTGATCAATGAGAAATACACAATATGAAGTTTCTCTTGTTAACTTTCATGGTATATATCAGAGCTTTCTTACGCTAAATTCTCTCATCGTTTTCCTCTTCTTTGCGCAATTTCAAATTGATCATGCAATTTTCCGTGGCAGTCGTTGAAGAATCTAATTCAACTTATCAAACACACAAACACAGATCCACAGAATACATTCGCGGATGAATATGAAATTGCAGATCTCGCACTACAACTTTCACCCTCACATTCGCTATATCTTCATCCCAATGATCATCCAGGCATGACTCTTATCTCCGAGGTGCTAAACGATTTCAATTTCAATCAATGGAAGCGAGGTCTGACGATTGCTCTTTCTTCGGAATTGAAATTAGGCATGGTAGATGGCACAAATCAAAGTCCTAACATCAAAGTATTTCATGGCATGGAAACGATGCAATGACATGGTAATTAGCTGGTTATTGAATTCGTTGAACTCAGAAATTAGATCAAGCGTTGTTTATCTTACTACTGATCATGAAATTTGGTGTGATCTCACAAATTGATTTGTGCAAGGTAACGCTCCACAGATTTATCAAATTCGAAAGGAGATTTCTACATTTACTCAAGGAAATCTCACAGTTACTGCTTATTTTACTAAGTTTCGTAGTCTCTGGGATGAACTCATGAATGTCTGCAGTACACCTACCTAAGTGTGTGCGTACATGTCTATGTGGTGCAAAGAAACAACTTCAGGATCAAGATGAAATCACTAAGGTTACACAATTTCTTATGGGACTTAATGATAGCTATACCTCAATTCGAGGTACTATTCTTGCTATGACTCCACTTTCAAATATTGGCCAAGTTCTATCTCTTATTGCGCAAGATGAAAGACAGAGAAATGGTTCCTTCAATACTACTGGTGCCTCTTGATGGATGTGGTTTTACCCATCCAAAAGATATGTTCCTAAGCTTATTTTCTGCTCAAAATCTTGAGAATTTAATGTATATTTTATTGTTTTAATAGTTTAGGGACTGAAGTGAAACAATGCTGAAAATAGAAGATTTGAATCTACTTTGGAAGTTTTGGGACCAAAATGCAATTCTGAAAAGCGGAGGACTAAAATGAAATTATGAAGTTCAAGGGCCAAAATGTAAATTGTGAAAATTCAGGTACCAAACTGCAATTATGAAAATTAGAAGAAAAATTGGTTAAATAAAGTCCGGGGCAAAGTGAAAATATGAAAGTCAAGGAAGGGACTAATTGGGGCCAAAACAAGGCCCGACATCACGGGGCAGCCGACGGGGTTGTGGCCAGAGCCAAAAGTCATCCGGTTTGGCCAGGAAAAAGCAGTGATGGCTGGCGGCGGCCGGTGGAATCTGGGCGACCGCCGGGGCAACAAGATTTGAACGCCACAACCTCCTGTACTGTTGGGCGACCGCCGGCCTTAAGTGAGCGACCGTCGGGGGAGAAAATTGAAAGACCACAACGCACTGCACTGATGGGCGACCGCTGAGGTTGACATGGGCGACCGCCCAATTGCTGCAAGGGCGAATTACGGGCAGATTGGCTCACGGTTTGCAGGCAGATTGGAGCGGATTCCAGGCGGATTGGGCTTGAATTGGGCCGGATTTGGACATGGTTTTGGGCCTAGTTTAGACTGATATGGCTGGCTGTTTCCACGGCTCCTTCAGCAATGGAACATAGGTTTATATAATGGTTGCACTTGGTTTTAAAAGGGACGACGGTTCCCAAGATAAAAGAGGAGGAAGAACATAATTTTCGTGGTACAAGATTGGATTGAGGTTTATATATTTTTTTATTTAATTTTTGTAATTTCGATTTTTATTATGAGTAGTGAACATACCAAAAGTGTCGAGCTGGGCCAAGCGGGTAAAAGCTCAGTCCTCAAGCAATTATTGCCAACACACTCCCAGTGGGCTAGGCCCAATCATTACATGGCCCATGGCCTATCTTATAGATCGGTCGACTAAGTTCATTGTCCGACCCATCAGGTCTCGACCTAACTTAGTTCGACTCTACGATCCAAGTTATACTTCGGGTACGATCCAGCTCTACCCGTCAGTCAGGTCGACCCAACCTCAAGTTGCGACCTCGACCTACTAAGCGAGTGCCGACCTAACAGTTGCAGGCGCACGTGCCTCTATTCTTTCCATAACTATTTTCCTACAAATCAGGAGCCGTTCAGGACACGTTCACATGATGTATAATTGTCCCACAAATCTCGGAGCTCATGCAGCCCTACCAAATATACCCCACTCATCTACTATAAATACATTACCACTACAACGGTTCCAAGGTAACTGCAATTTTGTTATCTGAATATCGTCATAGTTCAATACATTTTTGCTCTCCATACATACATACTTATTCTCACGCCCGAGGGTCTAAGCCGGAGACACATCCGGCTAGTCGTGGTTACGGTTTTGGTCGAGTCGGGTGATCGGTCTGCCACGTGGAGGAAGATTGATAAGCACATTTCCTGCGGCATCAGTTTGGTTCCATTGCCGGGAAGCATGCATAACTTGACCTCGAAGTTCCTTTTGAATCCACAACCATGGTAACCCCGGACGGACATGTTACCGACGCTTCGGATGAATCCAATGAAGTGAATGTCAACACCAACATCAACGCCAATGCGAACGCTGGAAATGCTAATTTGCCTCCTCCCCCTCCACCGCGTCATCACGCTAGAGCAACTCGATCTAATAGTGTTGCTGATGGCAGGGGATTGCCAGATGGGAGGAGAGACAAGCGACCTATGGAGGGACAAGGAGCTCCACCTCCTCCTAAGCGTCAAACGGGGCAAATGAATGCTGGAAACAGGGCAGGTTCCTCATCCAATCCCCTGAGCAGAAAGGAGATGCTGTTGGAATGAGCTTAGATTACAGCGAGAATTAATAGCCGTGGAGGAGCGGCGGGCGACGGAAGGTCAGAGAGGGTGGCTCCCTCTCCAGTTTCTAACAGGCAACGTGCTAGGAGTACTAGGCCGAATGAAACCGTGGGATAAAATGTTGAGAACAGGATAGTGCAGCGGCCTCAGACCCCTATTCACGTTCCAAGTGACGACCTGAGGGCCAGCCTAAACAGGAATAGAGAGCAGGAAGCCCAGTCAGACCTGAGAACACAACTAGAGGCTAATCGAAGCTTACGTGGTTCGCCTGCCAGGACGCAAAGGTCGCAGTCCCATAGGGAAAGGAATGGGCGCAGGTCGCCTATAAGAGGGGGTAGGCGCAGGTCGCCACCCAGAGATGATAGGCGCAGGTCGCCACCTAGAGATGACAGGCGCAGGTCACCAATTCGGTCAGTAAGGTCGCCCTCCCACAGGGATAGGAGAAGCAAGCAGATAACTCCTCCTAGAAGTGAGGGTCAAAGGTCAAATGATGTCCCCCCTGCTAGAGACGACAGACCTAATGCTAGAGAGAGGCTGCTATGGAAGAAGAAGTTTGAGCAGTGGGAAGTTGAAAAGAAGAGTGATACTGGAAAGAGCGAACGAGTGGATTTTGCTCTTCGTCCCTTATCCAAGGAGTTGATTGACCGTCGACCTCCTCCCGGTTTCAGATTGCCTCTCCTGGAGAAATATTCGGGTGCAACCAATGCCAAGAGCCACATACAGCACCTAGAGGCAACAATGTGCTTTGTCTCCAGTGAGGACGATTGATGGATATTATTTCTCTACCCACTTCTTGTTATAAAACCCTCGCAAGTACGAGTGCCAACTTGTAGCAATATACTATTGTAGGGGTCGAACCACAAGGACTATGTGTATGACCAAGTTAACTCAAACATTATACAAAGGAAAGGTAACCAAAGGGGGGGGTTGGTTTTGATTAAACTAACCGCTACAAAGATCAAGAATTAGAATTAAACCTAGGAATAGCAAGTAAACAAAGAGAGCAAATTCAAATAGAGAGTAAAAACAATAATAGCAGAGGATTCCATGGATTGGATTTCATTTAATCACAAAATACTATGCCATTGATATAGAAAAATATATTAATTTCAATCTTGGGTTCAATCACTAAAGTCAAGATTGGTACGGTAAGACCGCCGGATTTCAATCTATTCATTTCTATTCAATCACTTTTCGCAAATCAAGTCCAAGTGATTAAAAAGGAAAGCTTTAAGTTTTAAAGATTTTATGAACCAAAACCCATTGAGTATCAATCAAGAACACCCAAAGATTTCATCATCTAGCAAAAGTCTAAGTCAAAAATCCTCAAATCAATATAAGACATTGACATCCAATAAGTTAAAAGGAAGAAAATAGGAATCAACCACACTTTAATCCAATAAACTTTTATGAAAAGAGCAAAGATGAACAAGACATCAATTAATGAGATAAAATAATCAATGACATAACATAAATGACTAAATTACTACCCAATCCATGAAATGAAGAGATTAGCTACACATATTAAACATTAAATAAACAAAACTAATTAATAAAAACATAAAACAACTTATCTTGATTGAAGAAAATCACAAAAATCACAACTTTCTCTCTCTAAGTTCTTGCCTCCCTTTGTTCTTCCCAAAATAAGATAACCCTAAAAATGAAAACAACTTTCTATTTATACAAAAAGGGAACAAGGCTGAGAAAAGGCTTGGGCAAATAAGCTTAAGGCCTAAAAACAAACAAACAAGGAGGCCCATGAAGAAGCAAGACAGCAGCAGGACCTGGCCTTGGACGCTGAGGAAGCTGGCCGGCCAAGTGGCAAAGGGCGACCGCCCATGGAGAAACGGCGACCGCCGTATGGCCACAGCCTAGACTTGGGCGCTGGCAAAGGGGCTAAGGGCGTTCGCCCATTTGATCTCATCCCTTTCTTTTAATTCCCTTCAAAATTGCTGAGAAATTCCCACTAAGTCCTTCCAACATTTCCGGTCCACTTTTTCTACTCTTTTCTTCAATCAAAATGGCCAAAACTCACCCATTTTCCTGTCTAACACAAACACTAACAAACACAAATTAAAAGCACTTTTTACTCAGGATTTCACAATAAATAGAATTTTTGGGACATAATTTGGATGTAAAAAATACATCTATCAAATACCCCCAAACCTATCTTTTGCTCGACCCCGAGTAAAACACAACACACAAAGCTAAACGATGATTACTTGAAAGCAAACAACAATAAATAAAAAAAATTAACCCAAAGTTTTTGTGTTGTCCAAAATGCTATAGGTTTGCCAAAAGGAAAGTCTCAGAAACCTCACCAAGCCAAAGATAGGGTGATAGTCATGAAAAAGAACTTCCAAACACATTGAAGCACTCAACCTTTAATTTCCATCTTAGCCGGTAATGTGGAAGTGATGTTGTGGATCATTGTTACCAACCTAAATTCCTTTATAGATTCGTTTTGTCAAGTTCTAACTCAAAAGAGGATGATGATGCACTAACGCACAAGAAAGGTGTCCATAGGCACTCTTGCACAATTGCTAACCCGGTTAACTCATATTGGGGACACGGCTTAGGAAGTTCACTACATTACATCAATGCCTCAATACAAAACTCTTCCTTGGCCTCTACACAAATACTCAAAGATAGGGGGACAAGTTGAACAACTAAACATATTATTTGTGTCACGTAGGTACAAGAATGTTAATTCAAACTTGGAGTAGGAATCGGTACCAAGGATTCAACCTTTTTTTTTTCGTGCTTTTTCTTTAATCCTTGCCATTCCATTTCTCTTCTTAACATGACACTTATTCTTTTTTTTTTTTAAATATACATAACTTGATACTTGCCCCCATTACAATACAATACGAGATTTTCTAAGTTGACCAACTCAAGCCATGCCCCAATATTTATTAACCTAATGACTTGATATTTAAAAATTGTGCAATTATGTTCTAGCAACCCCGAAAATGACAAAATGATCCTATAAAAGTACTTAGGTCAAATGACAAGGATCCGGAAAAAATGAAAGTGGAGTTGTGATGGTGTAACTAAGGTTCAAATTATTCAATGTGCTTTCAATTCCCATCATGATAATACACACAAAAAAAAAAAAAACAATGGCAACACAAAATACAACTCTCAATCATCATAGACTTCAATGGCAAACCACCACATTTAGCAAAATGGACAACATTTTTTTTTTAAATAACTAACACTACTTTAAACTACACTAGCATAATGATAGCATGGTGGTGATAGCAGACAAAGAGCAAAACCAATCAAATGAGCACCCACACCCCCAAACCTAAATTATGCATTGACCCCAATGCACGTAAACATGGAAAGTAAAAAGGGCGGGTGTACCTCAATCAATTACTGGGGCGGGGGAAACGGAGGAGCTTGCTGGCTAAAGTATTGTTGAAGGAGACTCTCTTGGCGGGCCCAATGAGCTTGGGCATCCGCAGATTGTTGGGCCCTCCAAGCTTGGGCCTCCGCCGATTCTTGTGCCCTCCAAGCTTGGGCATCCGCAGATTCTTGTGCCCTCCACGCACGGGCCACCTCGAACTCGGACGCTTGTCTTTGATTCATCCCGCTAACCTACACCCTCAATTCCCCGAACTCCCCCCTCAAAAGAGATAATTGAGAGCTCATCTCCGCTCTCCACGCTTCTTCTCTCTCCCTATCGGGACCCTCATCTCCAAACTCACTTTCCTCCTCCTCACTCTCTTCCTCTTCCTCGACCACTTTCTTTCTTTTAGAGGACCCCTCCCCGCTCTGTTTTGGGTGGCTCTTCTCTACAAAAGTTTTCACATTAATCATTCCCGGACACTTCAAATCACTTGTTCACTCCTCCGGTCATATTCACTTTCCCTTTAGCACCAAAGCAGTGATCAACAGGGGAAAGTTGAAGTTGGACTGGCTTAAATTACCCGCCGTTCGCTTAATTTCATCATGAATGACCCGGCCGGTATCAACATATTCCCCCTGCCATAACAAGTGCAAAAGCAATGCCCGCTTCCAGTTCACTTCATGATCATGCCCACTCGGCAAGATCCTTTCACAAATAAAGCGGTGCAAGAACTTCAAAGACCTGGGCAAATCACACGACTTTGCCACTTTCCCCTTGGCCACCACTTTTGGGTCAAGAGTTCCAAAAGTGGGAACAATCAAATCCTTCATAGTCGACTTCCAATTATTTCTGTTGACTGATTTCAACGCTTTAGTGAATTGACATTCCCTAGTTGGAGTGTCACTTTCCATTTTAAAAAACTTGTTGATCGTCTCCACAGAATAATCAACATTTTTGCTCCGGACTCGGGATTTCTGATCGTCCCCTAACATTATTAGCTCAGCAGCATTTGCATAGAATTCTCTCACCAAAATAGTAGACCCGGCATTGAGAAGCTTGGCTCCGAGATGTTGCCATTTGTACCTTGCCACAATGTCATCAAGGTCCATTCCGGTAAAATCAAAACCCGGCTCAACATTCATTTTTACAATCTCCCAAGACCCGAAATGGTCCTCGGCCATAGCTCCCACAAATTTCGATTTATCCATAGGTGGAAGACCCGGGGGAATGGGTTTGCTAGATTTTTGCAATTTACTCATGTTGTCTACCAAGTCCCAGCAATTAAAATGCAAAGAGAGGGAGAAATTTGAGTATTACAAATATTCGCCGGAAAAAGTTGCCGGAATTTGGCCGGAAAATCGCCGGAGTGAAAGGAGGTGACCGGAACAATGGAATATGGACTAGAGCATGCTTCCCTTCAAGAATCCTTCATTAATTCGAGCTAGGAGCCACAAAATTCACAGACCCAATATCTTCCTCAATCTTTGACAATTTCTTCAAATGTGGCTTCAAACTTCATAAATTAGGGCTAAGACTTCGGTTTAGAGGGAGTATATGGGGAGGAGAAGAAGATTTGGTGAAGGATGATGGAAGAATTTAAGCTTAGTTAGGTGATTTGAAGAGAGAAGGGAAGGATTTTAGAGAGAGAAAAGAGAAAGATTTGAAAATTAAGAGAGAGAAAGGGGGAAGTATGCGTGAACTGTGAGAGAGAGAGAGAGTGAGAGTTCAAGGGTTTTGGACAATTTAGACCGGTCAAATGGAGAAGGGCGACCGCCCATGGTGTAACGGCGATCGCCGTATGCTCACGGCATGAATTGGGCACTGGGCAAGCTGGATTTGGCGTTCGCCCATTAGGACTTGAGTAGGGGAAGGGCGACCGCCCATGTAGAGACGGCGGGCGCCGTATGGCCTCGGCATGGCTTGGGCGCTGGGGAAGGATGGTTGGGCGTTTTCCCATGAGTCCCAAACTTCTATTTCAGCCCAAAATTTTCTATTTTAGCCCCATTCAATCACCTCTCATCCCATTTTGTCCAAATATCCAATGATTGAGCTTAGAATTCTGCAAATCACCACAAAACAAAAAACACCAAAGCATAATACCTATTGATGCAAAATAAAAAAATGACATAAAATTAAAATCTTTTTCGAGGGTGACACTATAAACACTCCCCTATAAACCCACAAACTCGGGGAGATCCTTTCGGATGACTCAATAATTCAATCAATTTAAAACAAACCTAACTACTCTAAATTACTCTACTTTGGTAAAATAAGTTGACCGCACCAAAGGTTGCCTACGTCCCCAAAACAATGAGCGGACTACTCATTGAAATAGGCTCAGGTCACCGTAGTTCAAACATTTCCCCTCAATAAACGAGAGGAAGACACAATTTAACTCGATTTTTTTTTTAGATAAAAAATACTACCACCCCCAAACCTAAATATTGCTATGTCCTCATGGCATGAAAACCAAAATAAAGCAAAATTCAAATTCGGGAGGGGATGAAATGAAAAGAAAACAACATAAAATTAAAGTCATACCATGTTGGGGTGCCTCCCAATGAGCGCTTTATTTTTGGTCGTTTAGCTCGACGGCAAGTCCAAGAGAATTAGTTGACCCCTTCCGGGTCAACAAGATCCACAACTTCCAAATCCTCATTAATTGATACCCATTCAAAATAAGGCTTCACACGATGGCCATTCACCTTGAACAAGTTACCTGTTCCCAAATTTTTGAGCTCCATCGCTCCGTGTGGGAAGATCGTCACCACCTCAAAAGGACCCGTCCATTTGGACTTCAACTTTCCGGGGAAGAGTCTCAACCTTGAATTGAAAAGGAGCACCTTTTGACCCGGCCTCAATTCTTTCGGCCTCAAGTGTTTATCGTGGTACCTCTTGGTGCGCTCCTTGTAAGTCTTGGCATTAGCATAACTATCTTGCCTCAACTCATCCAACTCGTTCAACGTTAGCATTCTTTCCTCTCCTGCCGCATCCAAATTCATATTGAGCTCTTTGATGGCCCACCAAGCTCTGTGTTCCATTTCCACGGGCAAATGGCATTCCTTCCCATACACAATTCGGTATGGGCTCATTCCAATGGGAGCTTTGTAGGCAGTTCTGTAGGCCCATAGTGCATCATGAAGCTTGATGGCCCAATCTTTTCGGTTGGGTCAAACCGTCTTTTCAAGAATGTCTTTGATTTGTCGGTTGCTCACCTCAACTTGCCCGGATGTTTGAGGATGATAGGCGGTGGCAAGCTTGTGGACCACCTCATATTTCTTCAAGACCTTGTTGAATAGCCGGTTGGTAAAGTGAGTACCTTGATCGCTTATGATTGCCTTTGGAACTCCATACCTACTAAAGATGCATTCACAAACAAACTTTGCAACCACTTTAGCATCATTAGTCCGGGTGGCAATAACTTCCACCCATTTGGAAACATAATCAACCGCAACACGAATATACACAAAACCATGCGACGGGGGAAATGGACCCATAAAATCAATGCCCCAAACATCAAAAATATCAACAACAAGATTATAGTGTTTGGGGCATCTCATTTTTCTTACCAATGCCACCGGTTCTTTGACACCTATCACATCTTTTGCTATAATGAAAGGAGTCCCGAAAAATTGTGGGCCAATAGAGTCCCGCTTGGAAGATTTTCCTCGCGGTCTTTTGGCCACTAAAGTGACCACCACAATGGAGGTCATGACAAAATTTAAGCACACTTTCTTGTTCATGTTCGGGAACGCACCTTCTCAAAAGCCTATCGGGACAAATCTTAAACAAGTAGGGGTCATCCCAAATGTAATTCTTCACATCCGACCTAAACTTTCGTCTTTGGTCTTTTGTGGAGTGGAGTGGCATCAAATTTGACACAATAAAGTTCACTAGATCTGCATACCAAGGCTCATGGACATTCAAGGCAAGGAGTTGTTCATCCGGGAAGTTCTCATTCACCGGAATCACTTCTCCATTAATATTATGAAAAGCATGGTCCTCTAACCTAGATAAGTGATCCGCCACTACATTTTCGGACCCTTTCTTGTCTCTAATTTCAATATCAAACTCTTGAAGCAAAAGCATGCATCTTAAAAGTCTAGGTTTAGCATCCTTTTTGTTAATCAAGTATTTCAAAGCCGCATGGTCCGAGTAAATGATTACCTTATACCCTAGCAAGTATGACCTAAACTTTTCTAAAGCAAACACCACCGCAAGAAACTCTTTCTCGGTTGTGGTGTAGTTCAGTTGAGCATCGTTTAAGGTCCTACTAGCATAGTGGATTACATGAGGTAATTTTTCCACTCTTTGTCCCAAGACCGCCCCAATGGCAAAGTCGGATGCATCACACATAAGTTCGAAAGGATGAGACCAATTGGGACTAGAGAGGATGGGAGCACTTGTCAACTTTTCCTTAAGCGAATTGAAAGCATTCAAACAATCTTGGTCAAAAACAAATTCGGTATCCTTGGCAAGTAGGTTACATAAAGGCTTACAAATTTTTGAAAAATCTTTGATAAAACGCCTATAAAAACCCGCATGCCCAAGAAAGCTCCGAATTCCTTTGACCGAAATGGGAGGGGGAAGTTTAGCAATAACATCTATTTTAGCTTTATCTACTTCTATCCCCCTACTTGACACAATATGCCCCAACACAATCCCATGCTTAACAAGAAAATGACTCTTTTCCCAACTTAGAGTCAAGTTGGTTTCACATGACACCTTTTAAAACTGAAGTCAAGTTCTTGAGGCAACAATCAAAGCTATCTCCAAAAACGGAGAAGTCATCCATAAACACTTCAACACACCTTTCAATCATGTCGGAAAAAATGGAGGTCATGCACCTTTGAAAGGTCGCCGGTGCATTACAAAGCCCGAAGGGCATCCTCCTATAAGCAAAAGTACCAAATGGACAAGTAAAGGTGGTTTTGGATTGGTCCTCGGGAGCAATGGGGATTTGGTTATATCCCGAGAAACCATCCAAGAAGCAATAGTAGGAGCGACCCGCCAACCTTTCTAAAATTTGATCAATGAAGGGCAATGGGAAGTGGTCTTTCTTGGTGGCGGCATTTAACTTCCTCAAGTCAATACAAATCCGAAGACCCGTCACTTCCCGGATTGGAACCTCTACACCCTTGTCATTTTGAACAACTGAGATTCCACCTCTCTTGGGCACCACTTGAACCGGGCTTACCCTTTCACTCTCGGCTACCGGGTAAATGATACCCGCATCTAAAAGTTTAAGCACTTCTTTTCTCACCGCCTCCTCCATGTGAGGGTTCAATCTCCTTTGCCTTTCCCTAGACGGTATTGCCCCTTCCACAAGATGAATTTTATGCATGCACATTGAGGGACTAATTCCCTTGATGTCTTTCAAAGTCCACCCTATGGCCTCTTTGTGCTCACGGAGCACTATTAGCAATTGGGCCTCTTGTTCTAGGGTTAAGTCCAAAGCAATGATTACGGGAAGGGTCTCATTCTCTCCTAGGAAAGCATATCTCAAGTTTGAAGGGAGTGTTTTTAACTCAAGGATTGGGGGAATTTCAACCGATGGCGCCAACCTCTCATTGAAGTGGCCTAGGGTGTGATATGGGCCATCACAAGGATGATGCTCATCGACCTTATCTTCAATGACCAACAAGTGGGAACCCACATTATCCCTATTATTATCACAGCCATTCAACAATCTCTCAATTTCCTCACAATCTCTATCATACGACATAACCTCATTGACACACTCTTCAACTAGATCAAGAAAGTTAACCGAATTCTCATCATCTATGGGGTTATGCATAGCATCATAAACCGAAATTTCGATTTTCTCATTAGCTACCTCCATAGACAATGTCCTATTTCCTACATTTATGATGGTGTTGGTTGTGGCCATAAAGGGACGCCCAAGCAAGATGGGTGAAACACGGCCATTACCTACACTCATCGGCATTTCTAACACAACAAAATCAACGGGAACAATAAGAGAACCCACTTGAACTAAAACATCCTCCACAATGCCTAAAGGTCTCTTGATAGAGCGGTCGGCAAGTTGTAAGGCCATTGTGGTGGGTTTTAGCTCGGGCAAACCCAACTCAAGATACATGTAATGAGGCAACAAATTGATACTAGCACCAAGATCTAGCATAGCTTTCACCTTATTTGAATCCCCCAAAGTGATGGAAATTACAAAGCTTCCGGGGTCTTTCAACTTAGGTGGAAGACAATGTTTTACCACGGCGCTAGCATTTTCTCCCATTAAAACTTTTTCATCTTTCCCATACTTATGTTTCCGAGAATTGATTTCTTTAAAGAACTTGGCATAAGCCGGCACATTTTTTATGACATTCAACAATGGAAGGTTGATGTTCACCTTCGAGAACATGTCCATCAACTCTTTCATTTGTTGGTCCATCTTGTTCCTTAGAAATCTCCCGGGAAACGGTACGGGAGGTACATATGCATTGGGAGTTAGAGCATTGGGGGTTGGAGAAGTAGCAATGGAATTTTCCCCCAATTCATTTGTACACTTATCCTCAACACAAACTTCATCATGCATATCATTAGGGGAAGGGGAAGAAGTAGGAGAAAGTACCTCCTCACCTATTTGCTTTCCGCTCCGAAGTGTGATTATTGCCTTAGCTTGATGCCCTTGGCTTGGAAAAGTTCCGGGCTTGTGACTTTGGAGGGCCTCTGCCAATTGACCAATTTGGGTTTCCAACTTTTTAAGGGCTACATCATGATTCTTAGATGCTTGTTGACTTTCCTCCCTCATTTGCTCCATGGCAATTTCCCATGGCTCCTTCTTTTGCTCATACGATCCGGAGGGAGGTTGTGTGAGAGGCTTGTTGTGTTGTGGTTGTTGTTGATTGCCTCCCCATGAGAAATTTGGGTGATTTCTCCACCCCAGATTGTATGAGTTGCTATAAGGATTATTCTGAGGGGGCCTTTGCCCATATCCTTGATGGCCATGGTTGAATTGAGGAGATCTTTGGTCATATCCTTGATTGCCTTGCACATACCCACCTTGCATGGCATTCACCTGTTCATTACCAAACATCGGACCATTTGGACAATCATGAGTAGCATGGGAATTTCCACAACCATAAGCACAACTATCATTAATTACATTAGCATTTGAAGAAGAAGCACCTTGCATAGACAATTTATCAATTTTTCGTGTCAAAATGGCCATCTGCCTAGCCATATCATCATTAGAATTCAACTCATGCATGCCTCTACCCCTAGTACCCTTTTGTTGAGAATTGGCTCCCAACATTTCAAAAAGCGATTGGGTCTCATCCGGGGTCTTGTAGCCTAGATTGCCCCCAGCCGCATTATCCACCATAGTTTGATTCGTGGGATTCAAACCATCATAAAAAGTTTGGTGCAAAATTGGCAAGGGAAAGCTATGATGCGCCAAGCCTCATGAAAGGCCTCTCCCGGATCTTGTTGAAATGTAATGATTTTTTGTCTAATGCTTCCTAAAAGGGAATGAGGGAGATATTTCCTAAGAAAAGCATCATGCAATTGTACCCATGTTGTTATGCTAGTAGGGGGAAGGTACATCAACCAATTCTTTGCCGCCCCTTTCAAGGCGAAAGGAAAGCACTTGAGCCTTAATTGCTCTTCGGTGACACCTGCTCTTCCCGGAAAACCCGAAACAGTCATGAGATATTCTTTTAAAAAGCTTAAGGCATCCTCGGAAGGGAGCCCATAAAAGTTAGGCAACATGCTGAAATATTGCCCTTTTATCTCATGATTCTTTGCCGCTTCGGTGAGGACAATACAAGAGATGGCGGTGTCAACCTTTGGTCTAAGAAAGTCATTCATGGTCGGGGGTACCTCTTCCGCCATTTCAAAATTTTCTTCTTCTTCCCCGGTGGAAGAATTACTCACCTCACAAGAATTGCTACCTTCACTTAGTTCCTCAAAAGCCCGAAATCGAAGTATCGACTCAGATTACGGAACCACGAGTAGGAGTTAAGCTCCTCTCGAATCTATCAATGGTGTTGTTTGCTTGAGCCAACAAGGGGTTCAAGGAACGACGCCCAAACATAAACTATCCAAACTAACTTGTTCAAGATCACAAGTCCCCGGCAACGGCGCCAAAAACTTGATGGATATTATTTCTCTACCCACTTCTTGTTATAAAACCCTCGCAAGTACGAGTGCCAACTTGTAGCAATATACTATTGTAGGGGTCGAACCACAAGGACTATGTGTATGACCAAGTTAACTCAAACAGTATACAAAGGAAAGGTAACCAAAGGGGGGGGGGGGTTGGTTTTGATTAAACTAACCGCTACAAAGATCAAGAATTAGAATTAAACCTAGGAATAGCAAGTAAACAAAGAGAGCAAATTCAAATAGAGAGTAAAAACAATAATAGCAGAGGATTCCATGGATTGGATTTCATTTAATTACAAAATACTATGCCATTGATATAGAAAAATATATTAATTTCAATCTTGGGTTCAATCACTAAAGTCAAGATTGGTACGGTAAGACCGCCGGATTTCAATCTATTCATTTCTATTCAATCACTTTTCGCAAATCAAGTCCAAGTGATTAAAAAGGAAAGCTTTAAATTTTAAAGATTTTATGAACCAAAACCCATTGAGTATCAATCAAGAACACCCAAAGATTTCATCATCTAGCAAAAGTCTAAGTCAAAAATCCTCAAATCAATATAAGACATTGACATCCAATAAGTTAAAAGGAAGAAAATAGGAATCAACCACACTTTAATCCAATAAACTTTTATGAAAAGAGCAAAGATGAACAAGACATCAATTAATGAGATAAAATAATCAATGACATAACATAAATGACTAAATTACTACCCAATCCATGAAATGAAGAGATTAGCTACACATATTAAGCATTAAATAAACAAAACTAATTAATAAAAACATAAAACAACTTATCTTGATTGAAGAAAATCACAAAAATCACAACTTTCTCTCTCTAAGTTCTTGCCTCCCTTTGTTCTTCCCAAAATAAGATAACCCTAAAAATGAAAACAACTTTCTATTTATACAAAAAGGGAACAAGGCTGAGAAAAGGCTTGTGCAAATAAGCTTAAGGCCTAAAAACAAACAAACAAGGAGGCCCATGAAAGCCAGAAGACGGCGGGACTGGCCTTGGACCGAGGAAGGCTGGCCAGGCCAAGTGGCAAAGGGCGACCGCCCATGGAGAAACGGCGACCGCCGTATGGCCACGGCCTAGACTTGGGCGGCGCGAAAGGGGGCTAAGGGCGTTCGCCCATTTGATCTCATCCCTTTCTTTTAATTCCCTTCAAAATTGCTGAGAAATTCCCACTAAGTCCTTCCAACATTTCCGCTCCACTTTTTCTACTCTTTTCTTCAATCAAAATGGCCAAAACTCACCCATTTTCCTGTCTAACACAAACACTAACAAACACAAATTAAAAGCACTTTTTACTCAGGATTTCACAATAAATAGAATTTTAGGGACATAATTTGGATGTAAAAAATACATCCATCAACGACATGATGTGCAAGGCGTTTATTAGCACCCTCACAGGGGTAGCTCTGACGTGGTTCAATAGCTTGGCATTAGGGTGCATCTCGACCTGGACTTATATGAGAACACAATTTTTGGATCGCTTCTCGACTGCAGGAACTCGAAAGATGACAGTCATCGATCTAAACAACTTGGTGCAAGAGAAAAATGAAAGCTCGATGAGCTACTACACCAAGTTTAAGGAGATGGTCGATAAGATCGAGGAGGATCTCACAGACAGGGAGGTGATCAACTGTTTCAGGAGTGGAATTTCCTCGGCAGATATGGACTACGAGCTAACAGTTCGAACAGTTACAACTCGACAAGAGTTGTTCGAGAAGGCCTACAATGTGGCCTTGGTCGAGGAGAGAAAAGAAAAGAAGAATGGGAAAGCCCCCAAGGCTGAAGTCGCTGATGATAAGAAGGACTCAGTCAAGAATGGAGGAAACAATAAGAATGGCAAGAACAGAACCGGGGCGACTGAGAAAGTGCCCAAGGCATTGACTCCCCTAACGGTGAGCGAACTGAAATAATAAACACGGTCGAGCTAGGCCCACCTGCCCCAATGAACCCAACAAATAAGTTTAGAAGGGACAACACCAAGTATTGTGATTATCACAAGGATACAATCCATACTACTGAGGATTGTATGAGTTTGAAACGCATAATCCAGAGGATGGTCGATCAGGGAAGGCTCGACGCATACGTCAAAAGGCCTCAGGCAGGCGGTGGTGAGCGACCTGCAGGTGGACATCCAGAGCCAAGGCAACCTAGGATGAATTTGGGCATCATCACTGAACAAGCCAGCAACACAGCCATCAAGCATAAGATTTTTCAGCTCAACAAAGCCCCACATGTGTCACCAAGGAGCCACGTAAGGGATGAGGTGATCAGCTTTTATCCTAACGAGCTAGCAACTAATATGGAGGCTAGAGAGCAAGTTCTCGTCATCCCAGGACTCATTGATGGATGTACGACGAGCAGACTCTTAGTCGACACGGGGGCCTGCAAAGATATTCTGTTCTATAAATCATTCCAGGAAATGGGTCTCTCGAATGAGCAGCTCGAAAGGTATGATGGCAGATTGGAAGGCTTCACCAACCACCGGGTCGATGCCAAAGGACAGATCAAGCTAGATGTCGACCTAGGCCAACATCATTACAGGGTCGTTTCCAAGGTAAAATTTTATGATGCTATTCTTGGAATTCCTGGCCAGGTCGCACTTGGAATGGTGGCCTCAATCCCCTATCAACGAGTTAAATTCCCCACACCAGCTGGAGTCGGCTGTGTTCAAGGCACATCTCGAGCATACCTTGATCATGTCTTGCGAGAAAGAAAGAAGAGGGAACTAGAAGTTGAAACTGCTGAAGGATACTTAAGGCTGTCCCAATCTGTCACCAAAACTACTCGGCTATCTACGATCACCTGCGTAGAGGAGACCTATCGCTCACATGACGAAGTCATGACGGAGTCGACACGTCCCTCCACCACGGTCGATCCAGATACAGTTATGATCGACCAAGTCCTCATAGGCGACCTATCCCTCCAAGTCGATAATAATTCGGGGGCCACCACCAGTGAGATCGTAGATGAGTTGGATGACATGATAGCTGAGGAAGCTCCACACTTGGGGGCCAAGGAAAGACTGAGGGTTAGGGAGATCATCATTGAGACCCTACAATTCAGAGATGGTCCAGAGCTGAAGGCTGTAGACGAGCTGGAATCAGTAATCTCAAACCCTTCCTATCCTGAGCAAAAGATTCAGATTGGAAAGCAGCTATCAGCCGAAGAAAGAGTGGAGATCATTGAGCTACTAAAGGAAAGCAATGATGTCTTTGCATGGCGAGTAGAGGATATGAAAGGGATCAAGGAAGAAGTCGTTGTTCATAGGCTGGAGGTCAACCCGACCATTAAGCCCAAACCTCAGAGGCTGAGAAGCTTTGCTCACGACAAAGAGGAGGCCATTAAACTCGAGGTACAAAAACTTTTGAGTGTAGGTATAATCAAGGAGGCCACACATACAACCTGGTTAGCCAATGTGGTCATGGTGAAAAAGTCAAATGGCAAGTGGAGAATGTACGTCGACTTCACCAACCTCAACCTTGCTTGCCCAAAAGATAACTACCCCCTCCCCAGAATTGACAAGCTTGTTGATTCTATTGCTGGCCATTCCACCTCAGCTTTCTAGATGCCTATTCAGGCTATCATCAGATCAAGATGCACGAGGATGACGTAGTGAAGACGACATTTCAAGCTGCTGGCGGCATCTACTGCTATAACATGATGCCGTTCGGGTTAAAGAATGCAGGAGCGACCTACCAACGCATGGTGAACAAAGTCTTTGCTCCACAGATTGGCCGAAACATGGAGGCCTACGTCGATGATATAGTCATTAAAACAAAACCGGACGTCACGTGGTCGACCTAAAGGAAACGTTCGCCAATCTACGAGCAAACGACATGAAACTTAACCCAAGCAAATGCATATTTGGAGTAGCAGCGGGCAAGTTTCTTGGCTTCATGGTGTCCCAGCGAGGTATCGAGGCCAATCCGGAGAAGATCAAGGCTCTAGTCGACATGAAGGAGCCTACAAGTATAAAGGAGATGCAACGACTTAATGGAAGGGTGGCAGCCCTAGGTCGCTTCATAGCCAAGTCAGCAGAAAGGTCTCTCCCATTCTTCAAATCTTTAAGGGGGACAAAAAATTTTGAGTGGACGGCCAAATGTCATTCGTCGTTCCAGCAGCTTAAGGAGTACCACGCTACTCCTCCCATTTTGAGCAGCCCGACTACAGGAGAGACTTTGTTTATATACTTGTCTGTGGGTGATCACTCAGTTGCAGCAGTGTTAGTTCAAGAAGAGGAAGGGCTTCAAAAGCCCGTATATTATGTTAGCAAGGTCCTGTCAGACGTTGAGGGCAGGTATTACAATGCGGAGAAGGTCGCGTATGCCCTAGTCGTAGCTTCAAGGAAGCTGCGAGCTTATTTCTTAGCTCATCCTATTATGGTGCTCACAAATGCACCCTTGAGAAAAATCCTACACAAGCCAGAAATTTCAGGTTGCTTGCTCAATTGGTCAATTTCCCTCACGGAATTCGACATCGAGTATCGACCTCGAAAGGCGTTGAAGGCTCAAGCCTTAGCAGACTTCTTGGTCGAGCTTAAGTTCACCAAGGAAGACAATGAGGTAAGAGTTCACAAAGAGAAATCTAAGGGAAAGGAACAAGAGTCCCAGCTCGTCACTTCTCTACCCGACGATTGCTGGAAGATCTACCCAGATGGGTCAGCAACAAAGAATGTCAGTGGAGCTGGGATAGTACTGATCAAGCCAGAGTCTGGGACAGTATATGAGGAGTCATTGAGGTTCAAGTTTGATGCCTCCAACAACCAAACAGAGTACGAAGCTTTGGTTGCAGCCATCGAGTACGCCAAGTGCTTTGGAGCGACTAAAATCATGGCATACTGTGATTCCCAACTAATAGTCAACCAGGTTCGAGGAGACTACGAGGTGCTTAGCTCCACTTTGATCAAATACTGAGAACTGGTGAAAGAGTTAATAAAAGACTTAGATTTTTGGGAAATTCAGAGGATTGGTCGAGAAGACAATGAGTTGGCCGACTTACTACTCTCGAAATTGGCCACTACAGACGAGCCACATGAAGAACCCATCTCCTACCTTGAGAATCCAGCTTATGAAAGGGTCAAAATTCAATGTGTGGAAGATCCCTTGAGAAATTGGGTTTACAACAAGTGCTGGATCGAGGAAATGAAGGCATACTTGGAGACTGGCGAGCTCCCAGAGGACGAGAAGAAAGCTCGAGCTATCAAAAAGAAGGCTCCGAGATACGTTATCCAAGGGGGCATGCTATTCAGAAGATCTTACACTAGACCATTGCTGAAGTGTATTTACCCCCAGGAGATCACTCAGTTAATGCACGAGGTGCACAGTGGAATTTGTGGTGGACACCCGGGGGCCAGAACTCTAGCCGACAAATTGATCACTTTGGGATACTACTGGCCACACATGAGAGCTGACACCCATGATTTTGTTCAGCAATGTGACCAATGCCAAAGGTTTGCCAACCTACCTCATCTGCCCACAACGGACCAAACTCCAGTGATCGCTGCTTGGCCATTTGATATGTGGGGCGTCGACTTAATTGGGCCATTCCCTCCCGCCCATGGAAATTGCAAGTATGTGATCGTCGCCATTGATTATTTCACCAAGTGGGTCGAGGCAAAGTCACTAGCTCGCATCACAGAGGAAAATGCTATCAACTTCATACATGACTTCATATGGTGTCGATTTGGGATCCCTAGAGCTATAGTATCAGATAATGGCTTACAATTCTCTAGGGCCTTCGAAGAAGAAATGAATCGAGTAGGGATCAAACATTGGCAGTCATCTGTTGCATACCCGCAAGGAAATGGGCAAGCTGAGGCAGCAAACAAGCTCGTACTATCTGTGAATGTGTACCCAAATCCTATTTTTTTGTTTTTTTAGTTTGGATTCACTTGAGTTTGAAAACATCCGGTTTAATTTGAAAAACGGAGTCGCCACGCCATTTTGATTTCCTCAAAACTTTGAAAAAAAGGTTTTTAGGGTTTGGAGGTTAAGTTACCCCTTGGGAAGAACGGATCGTCGTTCACCCAAGGTGCCTTGCCGTAGCAAGTCTCCCAAGATACCATTTTTCGTGCTTTCTTGCGTGCTTTCTTATGTGCATGTGTTGAAAAGAGGGGGGGGGGAGAAATGTTCCAAGTCGTCTTCCGGACGTATAAACCATTTAGTTGGTTATCGCTCGGGATTCCTTGGATTTTATGTGTTCGGGATTTTGATCCCGTCCTCATCTTGGACTTGTGATCATCACTTTTTTGACCTTGGGTCTTGCGTGATCGATAGAAGGACTCTCTTTTATAGTCCAAAATGAGGTTCTTTAGAAAAGGAGTGTCCGTAGCCCATCAATCCTACACCTTGAGACGATTGACCTTGTGTAGGGACTACTATACTCGTCTCAAGTGATAATCGGAGATATAGGGTTCAAGGTTTATCCCTTTCTAAAGAGATTATGGCACCTTTAATGGAAGAAACGATGTAAAGATAGGATCTTTACACCGGTCCGTTCCAAAGGATACCAATGGGGACATGGGGAAATGCATGTTTTAGGATAAAAATGACATTTTTAATGAAAAGATGACATTTTGAGTGCAAAGGATGCTATTTTGTTTGCAAAGGATGCTTTTTATGCAAAGAAAGGATTTTTAATGCAAATGATGCATTTTTATGTGGAAAAATAGCATTTATATGCAAAGGATGCAACTTTTATGTAAAGGAATGATTTTTGATGCAAAGGATGCATCTTTATGCATGAAAATGGATTTTAGGTGCAAAGGATGCAATTTTAATGTAAAGACTACATTTTTAAGTGCAAAGGATGCATAAAGATATCATTTTTATGTAAAAAAGAGATTTTTAGGTGCAAAGGATGCACCTTTAATGCAAAGACTACATTTTTATGAGCAAAAGATGCTTATGTTAATGCAAATGATGCAAAGGGGAAGGGGATATGATTTACATGTTCAAAGATATGATCTTTAACAATATACCAAATACCAAGCAATATATAGCAATATGTAAATGCAAGGAGCAAGTATATCACATAAACAAGTATAATGCAAGATAAGGGGGTTAGAGGTTATCAATGGTGGTGACCTCTTTCTCTTTGGAGTTTTGCCTAGTGAAGGGACCAACTTTTGGAGGCTTCAAGGAGGAGGGAGGTGGCTGTTGGCACTCTCAGCTTCCTGGATTTTCGTATGGATGTTTTGGGAGAGTTTTGATGCTCAAAATTGTATCAAAATGGGTAGAGGAGGCCTCTATTTATAGGCAGTCTGGAAAGAGCCAATGAAGCCGTGCGGCCAGGAGTTCTCTCCTAATGCAGCCGTGCGACATTATCCCTTGTGACTCAGCATTTTTCTAGAATCATGCAAGGTGGCACTTCTAGAAGGATTTTTTTGCATAAAAGGAAAACGTGTTTTTTAATTCCAAGCAGTCCTTTCACCCCTCGGAAGGTTCGGAACAGTTCCCGAATTGCTCCCGGACTTTAGGAAAGTCCGGGGAATTGCCGGGAAACTTAACCGGAAGGCATGAGCCAGATTTGGGTACTTACAGAAGCCCCTCGGCAACGTCACTTGCAGGGCGAGTGGGGTTGTCGATAGAAAAGGATCCGATCTGGCGAATGCCTAGACGGATTGGGTGACCAAGGTGGTCGAGTGGCTGAACCTTTGAAAGGCTACCTATGTATCCCAGGTGGGAATCAAGCCATAATCGTAGTTCGGAATTCACCGGGGAAAGGGGGTGTCACATGTGACGAATTGGCTGAACCTAAAGTAGGCTACCTACGTATCCCGGAGGAATCAAGCCAGGCCGTAGTTCAGAATAAGATCCGCAGGGGAATGGCGAAGATAAACTGGTCTCTTGCTGGGGAAATAGAAGAGAAAGTGACCTAGGAGGTCAAGCGACTGATCCTACTGGGGATATGCTAGAAGTGACCGATGTGGTCGGATATCTTGACCTCTATGAGGGGCTACTTCACCACTGAAGAGCGATGAAGGAACAGGGTGACCAAAGTGGTCGGATGGCTGGACCTTTTATGAAAGGCTACCTACGTATCCCGGAGGAATCAAGCCTTGATCGTAGTTCAAGCATCACTAGATAGTTAGGAACGATGTCTAGGATCCTTGAGGTTTTGACAATTAATGGAGGTTGTCACCTGATTGACAATTAATGGAGGTTGTCACCTGATTGACAATTAATGGAGATTGTCACCTGAGGAGACTAAAGCTTACGTCACTATCGCGTGGATAGAGGTAGCTGAAGTTTGTAGAACTTGAGCGTACTTCTCAATCTGTGATAGAGGTAGCTAAAGTTTGGAGAACTTGAGCGTACTTCTCAATCTGTGATAGAGGTAGCTAAAGTTTGAAGAACTTGAGCGTACTTCACTATCTGTGATAGAGGTAGCTTAAGTTTGGAGAACTTGAGCGTACTTCTCAATCTGTGATAGAGGTAGCTTAAGTTTGGAGAACTTGAGCATACTTCTCAATCTGTGATAGAGGTAGCTTAAGTTTGGAGAACTTGAGCGTACTTATCAATCGGTGATAGAGGTAGCTTAAGTTTGGATTTTGACAATTCAGAGGTTGTCACCTAGCGTTATTCCGTTATAACGGAAGTAACAGAGGCGAATGGGGAGGAAAGTCTATTTGCTTAGGAGATAACGGATATCTTTCGGGAAACGACGTTATCCTAGTTAAAGGATAACAGGAATTATATGCCTAAGTGGAAAGTCCAGGGGCAAAGATGAAATTTCTGCTCAGAGCAAAAGAAGCCGCCCGGCATGAGACGGGGGCAAAAGAGGCCGCACGGCTAGAAGTCTGTTTTTTCCAGATTATTTAAAATCAGATTTGAACGGGCATTGGGCATCATTGCCACCCTCTGCTGTCGAGAAAGAGAGAGAGAAGAGAGGAAGAATTTTCGAAAATCTTTCCAATCCTTTGCTTCTTTTGATTTAGGATGGATCCGGAAGGAAATCCGATGCCAAGGCAAGCAAGGAGGAACATCTCCGAGGCCGCTCAAAGGAGGAGGAGAGAGCTTGTCCGAACGGAGAGGAAGTACGATTTCAATACGCCTCCTTCCGAGTTTTATCCGGGCAAGAGGGAGCACAAATCCGTGAAACCTCAATCGATTGGGGTAAGCATCCTTGATTTGCTCGATTCCGTCAATTTTGATTGACTTAGGGCTTGGCCCGAGTTTTAGGATTTTCTCGAATTTTCCTAGGATTTTTGATGATGATTTTGAAATCTTGATGATTAACCTATGAGGCTAAGAAGATGAACGAACATGCATGTACAATTTTCTTGAAAAATAATGAGAATGACCAATCTTTTTTCGAAAATAAAGTAAAAATAATTGTCTAAAATGTGACGGAGTCCTCGCATGTGCTAGAAGTAGGTCAATTTTTGATCATGGATGAGAAAACGGGATTTTGGACGATGAAAAGGATTCATGCATGCCATATTTTGAAAAAAATTAATGCTTATGTGCAAATAATTTTGAAAATCAGAATTTTGTGCTTAGGAGAGCAATGTGCTTGACATGATGTGTTTCAAGTGATGAAAAACACGCTATCTATGCAAAGGATGCTAGAAAATTTTTAGGAATGCTTTTCTTTTGAAAATATGTGCACTTTTGAATATATGCATGCTTTTGAAATGAGATGAAGGACTGACCCATTTTTTGTTGTGTTCTCCTATAGGAGAACAAATCTAGGGGACCTTCCGAGATTGCTGTGAGGCTATGGGAGAGGATGCCTGATTTTGAGAAGGATGGGGTGAACCCCAACCAGCTAGTGAGGGCTACCGGCCTGGATTTGTTTGTTGAGGCTATCGACAGAGGTATTCACATAACCTCGAAGAGCAAGGGCTTGATCCAGGCCCTATCGGAGTTTTGGTGGGACACCACCTACAGCTTTCACGTTAGGCGGGGAGGCGCGGTGATGCTGCGGACTTTCTTGCTATCAGCGGCTTACGAGTTCAGGGAGGCTGTGACTGGAGAGACCATATCACGGCGAGGAGTTCATGGCTCTGGTTGGGTTTGACCTCCGGCTAAGGGGTGGGGATGGAGACGAGGAATGTTGAGGTGGCAGTCCTGAACTGCATGCAGGGATTTGCCACCAATGAGGTGACTGCCCACCAGCTTGCGAGGGCTTTTCTGTGGTTGATGCTGTCAGTCACCATCTTTGCCAACTCTGGGACTTTGGCTTTGGTTTGCCTTCTGGACTCCTTGAAGGATGTGGATGGGATTGGGACGGTCTCTTGGGGTGAGGCCGGATTGGCGGAGCTTTACTTCTCCCTGGATTTGTACAGCCGGAACAAGGCTGCTTTGATGGAATGCTTCTCCTTTTCTCTTGAGGTATTCTCACCTTCTTTCCTTTCTCTTTTCCTTTCTGTCTTTGAGACTTTATGAGAGAAATGACCCTTCTATATTTTGAACATGCAGGTCTGGTTTTGCGAGGTGATCAGGTTCTTTCCGTGGAACCAGTAGAGTGATTCTACCATCTTTCCCGCTATGATCCGCTGGAGGGGAGATGCTAGGGACAAGTTCACCGAGAAGACCCGAATCACCTTTGACTACAAGATGGTGAGACCAATCATCAACAGGAATGGGCACGATGGAGTGGACTTCTACCCTTGGGGGAGGTATCTAGAGATTCTACTAGGGGATGCCGTGGAGGCGACTAGACAGAGGCGGTGGTTGACCGGGCTTACTTGCGATATCATTTATCTGGGGGACCGCTTTTCCAGGCAGCATGGCCATGTCCCTCCATTAGATGCCATTACTCCTCTCGATCCTCCTGCACGGATGTTGCAGCCCAGGGACTGGTTGGCGGATGATATAGCGAGGTATCAGGCAGGCGTGGCCGCTGAGGAGTATTTTGACCTGGCTACCCCATATGCCACCTTTGTGGAGCAGCGATTGAGGACGCCACAGAAGCTAGTGAAGCTGGCTTTCACTCAGGGGTATGGGGAAGCCGAGCCTACTGACCCGCCGATGCCTCCTGCTCACCTTTCTTATGTGGTCAACGGGGTACCGAGGAGGTTCAGGATACCTGTCCCCGACACTAGGGAGCCCCAGTATACTCTGCCGCCTAACAGCACTGTGAGTACACTTTAGGGTCTTTTCCATTTTTTCATATTTCTTTGCTTTTTGCAATTCTGAGATTTTTCTGAGATTTTCTTCTCTTTTTCTCAGGTTCCAGCTCGGACTTATGACGGCTTAGTCAGGCAGAATAGGGGCTGGAAAGATGTGTGGCGGTCCCTCGTGAAGAAGTTGGCTTGCACTTCAAAGGCCGCAGCGAACGTGCAGGAGCCCGTGCGCAAAAGGAGGCACGTCGGGGGCACGACATCCACCTCATCGGCCTCGGAGTACTCTTCTAGCGCCATGCCTCGGGGACAGGGACCCAATGCCAGCATCCTGGAGCATCTAGCTGAATATGAACATGAGAATGTCCATCTTTCTGATGTGAGCGACAGCGAGGATTTGATGAGAGAGACGAGCCTCTATGAGCTGAGTAGCGACGAGGAGGGATCGGAGGCCTAGGAGGTCCTTAGAATCGATCTATTAGGAAGAAACAAACAATGAACGGTTTTATGCACATTTTGTTTATTTTTTGCTTTATTTGAGCGCCGATGGGGCGAAAACAATGTATTACTGCTTTATTTGCTTTTTAAATTTATGCTTTATGAATTTGCATATTACTTGAGCCTCGGGACAGTTTTTTTGCTTGGAATTGAGGCTGAAACTGGGCCAAAATGAGTTGTAATGGTATATAACTGCTTAGATGGTCTTAGGACATGTTTTGGGACAGGTTTCATTGAGAAAGTGGGGTGAGAACTCCTCTTGGGCAGCAACTTTGGTTGCTGCAGATTGTTTTCCACACCAGGCAAATGAAGCCGTGCGGCCTGGTCCTGGGAGCAAATGAGGCCGTGCGGCTTACAGTTCTGTCTGGACTGGTCTTTTTCAAAATAAAACCAAGGCTTGGCCATTTCATTTCATTTTCAACCTAGACTTGTCCCAACTGTTCCCAGAGCACATTTTTGACCTAAAGACATCAACTTTGATCATCTCGCAATGGAGAAACCCGTCAGATTGCAAAAGGGGAAAAGAGACCGTTTTCTGTCCGATCTTCAATCTTGGGTGAGATATAACTTTCAATCTCACAAGGGGCTGTTCGATACTAACTTCAAGATCAAATATTTATGGCATTTGAAGGATCTCCCGCTAGATTGGGACCTTTTGAGAGCAGCATCAAGGTTTTGGGACGTCCGGAGACACGTTTACTGTTTTTCTTACAATGAGATTGTCCCAACCTATGAAGACTTCCGAGCCTTGATCGGGGGTCCAGAAATTGAGGCTATATCGATTCCTCTGATCGAAGATGTGCCGATGGCGGAAAAGTTGGCATCTTTTCTGCACATATCTCTGGGAGAGGCTGAGGGGATGATGTAGCTCCGGACAGGATTGACCTTTCTGATATCCCGGACAGGTTTGGGTTTCCGGATATGGCTACGACCACGGTGGCTATGGATGCCTTTATCCTCTGCATATTCTCATCTCTGTTCACTGCTGAGTCCGTGGGGATCTGTTATGGTGGCCTCTTGGACATGGTTAGGGACTGCAGGGCTGGGAAAGATATTGTCCCATTGGTTTTGGGTGAGACCCTGCATGGCATTGATAGGATGGCTAGAGGAGACCATTTCATGAGGTCTGGGAGCTCGGCCGTGTTGACTTTATGGCTGCATGAGAGGCCCGGAGCTTTGTCAGGGGCTTTGCCGACTCAGTGCCCTTGGGTGATTTCTCGAAGGGGTTTGCCTAGAGCGACGGGACCGGGGTGGCCGGGAGGCGATGATGGCTAGGTTATCCACTTCGGATATTCGCTGGTGGGTACCTCACTGGAGGTTGCAGACCTGGAGGACATTTCAGGAGTCCTATGCGGTGAGGGTTCCAGGGTTTTGTTGGTCATCCTTCTACATTCCCTGCTTGGTATCCAGGCAGTTCGGGGCCTTACAGGAGCCGTTGGGAGATTAGGAAGACATCCGTACCATGGAGGTGGTGTCTTTGAACATGAGGGATCCAGCCAGCTTCTCATTCTTCTCGAGGGCTTGGACATATACTGCTTTCCCACCCAGGGCCATTCTCAAGAGTAGGAAGAGTACCATCTTGACCACGGCATATTTGGATTGGTATGAGAGGGAGATGGGAGCGACTCAGGTCATTTAGGGAGAGTGACGTCAGGCTTTATTGGGGGCTGACTGCGACTCGAGTAGGACTCTGAGGGAGACTGAAGCTAAGGCGAGTCGCCACAATCAGTCAGGTGACCTTATCAGGGATATGGAGGCTCGATACAAGAGACTATCTGAAGTCGCTCCCTTGACTGAGGCTCAGAGGGAGGAAGTGCGGACTCGTGCCCGTATTGAGAGGGCACTTATTGACACAGGTTTGATGGAGGCTCCAGTGAGGATACCAGAGATCGGGATAAGGGAGACCGACATCATGGAGAAGAAGAGAAAGAACACTCGACGGGGTCGAGGTAAAGGGAAGAAGACCAAAGAAGACTCAGTGAATGACGACTGACAAATCTTTTCTTAGGATTCCCTTATTGCCATTTTGCAAACACACGGTGAGTTTATTAGGCATTTTATTGTATTTTTAGATCTTTGTAGCAGGTTAGCAGAGTCAAGAGTAGACCGTGCTTGAACTCATCAAGAAGTTTTTAACTTGTAATTAACAAAGATATGATCTTAGAAACTAATCAAGACACAATTTCATGGAAATTTCAGATGTCTTATTGATTGCTCAGGACCCGTTTTATGAAAACTTGATTGCCCTTTATTTATTGTTTATGACGCATTTCATGGAAACTTGATCGCCCTTTTTTATTGTTTAGACCGAACCATATATGGCTGCCTATGTTCCCCTTTTACAAGAAAGACTAAGGGGCTCAGGTCTTCGTAGTTCATTCTGGTGAACTATCGGGATTAGGTTTTTTGGCCTTTTTCATTTTTATTTTTATTTTATTTATATTTTTTAAACGTACGTACTGTTTTTGCCTAGACCGCCCCTTTTGGGTTTTTCAGCCTATCTGGGCATTACTCTTTTTGCACTAAGATTTTTTCTTCTTTTTTTTTTCTCTTTTTTTTTTTATGTGCAACCCTGTTTTTTGCATAGACCGCCCTTTTTGGGTTTTTCAGCATAGCTGGGTATTAATCTTTTTGCACTAAGATGGTTTTTCTTTTTTTTTTAGACATAATACTGCTTGAGCTTATCGCCGATTATTTGGGTGGACAAAAGGATTGCCGTCCGGTGCAAGCTTCATGGCTCCTCCCGATAGTATCTTACGCACCACATACGGGCCGATCCAAATGGGTTCCCACTTTCCCAGGGGGTTGTCTCTGGTAGGGGGCTTCACTTTCAACACTAAGTCACCCTCTTTAATGTCTCTGGCTTTGACTTTCTTGTCAAATGCTCGGGCCATTCGCCTCTGGTAGGCTCGGGTGTGCTCCATGGCCTTGAGCCTTCTTTCATCGAGCAGAGCCAACTCATCATGCCTGCTACGTAGCCACTCTACTTCGTTGACACTGTTTTCCAGGAGGACCCTTAATGACGGGATTTCCAACTCCACTGGTAACACTGCTTCCATCCCGTAGGTTAGGGCAAAGGGAGTTTCTCCCGTAGCTGTTCTGACAGATGTTCGGTAGCCCCAGAGTGCTAGGTGCAACTTCTAAGGCCAATCACGACCACGGGTGGCCATTTTCCGGATGATTCATTCGAGCGTCTTATTAGCAGCTTCCATGGCTCCATTAGTCTGAGGTCTGTATGGGGATGACTTGTGGCGAGTGATTCTGAATTCTGACAGTAATCTATCGCAGTCTCCTTCGAAGTGTGACCCGTTATCAGAAATGATCTCATTGGGCACCCCGTATCTACACATTATGTTTTCTTTAACAAACTAGGCCACCTTCTTGGAAGTGAGGACCTTGTAGGACTTGGCCTCTACCCACTTGGTGAAGTAGTCGACTGCTACTAACACAAATTCATGCCCATTGCTTCCTGCTGGGGCTATCTTCCCTATCACGTCAATACCCCAAGTTGCAAACGGCCAAGGAGTCGTTATGCAGTAAAGGTCATGAGGCAGGAGTTGGTTGATGATGGCAAACCGTTGGCATTTGTCGCATGCTCGGACATGCTGGACACAGTCTGTCTCCATGGAAATCCAGTAGTAACCCATTCTGAGGATCACTTGTATCAGGGCTCTAGCATTCATATGAGGACCGCAGTGACCATTGTGGACTTCGGTCATCAACTCTCTGGCCCTTTCTTGAGTGACACATAAGAGGAGTGGTCCTTGGTACCGCTTCTTGTACATGTTACCTCCTAAAATGACATAATGGGAGGCCAACCTTTTCAGGGCTTGCAAGCTCTTGGCTTTGACACCTTCTTTTGGTCTACCTTCTTCGTCTCTGAAAGATGACTCTCCATTTTTGAGGAACTGGTAAATTTGATTGTACCACGGTTCCTTGATAGGCTCAGGTCCCAAGTCTACTTCACAACAGAAAGCCGGGGCTTCTCTTCTACCCACTCTGAAAGGCTTTATGGCTTTTCCCTCGGGGATCTCTACCAGTGAGGCTAGAGTAGCTAGGGCATCTGCGAATCTGTTCTTTTCCCTTGGCAAGTAGTGGAAAGTCACTTCTCTGAACTGTCCAGTCAACTCCTCTATATAGGCGTGATACCGCTGAAGATTAGGGTCCACAGTCTTCCATTTATTGGAGATCTGGTTGATGATCAGGGCTGAGTCTCCATAAACTTTAAACTCCTTGACATTCCTCTCTAAGGCAGCTTCTAAACCAGCAATGCAGGCTTCGTACTCGGCGACATTGTTCGTGGCAGGGAAGTTCAGCTTGATGGCAATGGGCGTGTACTCATCTTTCGAGTCGACCAGTAGCATCCCTACGCCATTTCCTCTCTTGTTAGCAGCCCCGTCAAAGAAAAGCTGCCATCGACTTTCAGGCTCGACTACAAAGATCCCTTCATCTGGGAATTGGGGTTAAGGCCCGCGGTCCTCATCACTAGGGAAATTTGCCAGATGGTCTGACAATGCTTGACCCTTGATTGCCTTTCTTGTTACATAGTTGATGTCATACTCAGCTAAGAAGAAGGACCACTTGGCTAGACGCATCGAAAGGGAAGGTTTATCGAAGATGTACTTGATGGGGTCCATTTTTGAGACCAAGTTCACAGGGTGGGCTTGCATGTAGTGCTTCAGCTTACCGACTACCCAGACCAATCCTGCACAAGTCTTTTCACATGCTGAGTAATTGAGCTCACTTCCTTGCAGTTTCCGGCTGACAAAGTAAATGGCATTTTCCACCCGAGAGTCTTTCTTCTCCTGAGCAAGCATAGCCCTAACTGCCGTATCAGTGATAGTAAGATAGAGCAGAAGAGGTTTCTATCTATGTGGGGGCATAGCACCGGAGGATGTACTAAGTACGCCTTGATCTGGTCAAAGGCATCCTGGCATTCCTCGGTCCATTCTGTGTCTACATTCTTCTTCATGAGCTTGAAGATGGGCTCGCACATAGTGGTCAGCGGTTGTGAACGGGCGATATACTGCAGCTTGCCCATAAAGCTTTTGACTTCTGTCTGGGTTTGAGGTGGCCTCATGTCCATAATGGCTTTGATCTTTCGGGGGTCGACTTCGATACCTCGCTCCGTGACCATATACCCGAGCACTTTTCCCCTTGTCATTCCGAAGGTGCATTTGGCAGGGTTTAGTCTCATGGAATGTTGTCTCAGCCTCTCGAAGAACTTTCGCAGGTCAACAAAATGCTGCCCATCCTCGCCTTTGGAGTGGATTATCATGTCGTCGATGTAGACCTATATATCCTTGTGGATCATGTCATGAAAAAGCGCGGTCGCTGCCCTTTGATAAGTAGCCCCGACATTCTTAAGCCCAAATGGCATCACTGTATAGCAGTAAGTTCCCCATGGTGTGATGAAGAGGCTGTCTTTTCTTGGTCTTCCTCGGCCATCTTGATGCGGTTGTAGTCTGCAAAGCCATCAACGAAGGATTTGACTTCGTAGTTGGCGGTGGAGTCCACCGGGATGTCTATGTTTGGCAAGGGGTAGTCGTCTTTGGGGCGCTTTGTTCGAGATCCCGAAAATCTACACGACGGCGCACCTTCCCATTGGCCTTGGTTACGGTCACAATGTTGGACAACCATGTCGGGTATTCGATGACTACGATGAATCCTACCCGCGGTAGCTTCTCAATCTCTTCTTTGACCTTGTAGAGACCATTACGGATTGATCTTCCTCGGTTTACGCTTTGGCTTAACATCTCGGGTGCTAGAGGGATTACGTGCTCTACTATCGAAGCTAGCCAGCCGGCATATCCCTATACGACCATGCAAAGACATCCATGTATTCTCTGAGCAGATTAACCAGTCTGTCCCGTTCAACCCCCTGGAAGAAGTTTCCAATCTGTGTCTATTTAGGTTCCTCGACAGTACCCAAGTTAACACTTGTCAAAACCTCCTCGGCAGCTTGGGCCCGGTTTTCCTCTTTTTCTGCTACCTGCTTAAAAATTTCTTTAATGTATTGTTCATTTAGTGTGTTTGCATCTTGTTCAAATGATTCATTATTAATTGTTATTAAGTTTTGAGTTAATTTATCATTTGTTAAGTTGGCAATAAGGGGATACTCAGAAAGATCTGTCATTTCATTCAAAGCAAGAGGAAAGATGACATTGGTTACATATTCATGATCCTCAGGCGTGAGGCCTTCGGATGACTCAGAGGACTGGAATTCAAAGATTCCTGACTCAACTGACTCTTGACCCTACTGACTCTGGACCCTACACTACTTATTGACTCGAAGTGTTTGGACGGAGTTGGGTGGGGTTTACTCTTTCCTGCTTTTGCCCTGGGGAGTAGCAGTCTTGTCAGCGTTCCCATTTGGTTATGCATCCTGTGGACCATCATTGCCTTTGTTGACACTATTCCCATGGGGGATGTCCGATTGTTCTGGCGCAATCTCCTTTCGAATCTGACTGTATCCATCTGTACCTCCGGGGTAGTGGGACCAGTTGCACTTTCGGCATCTGAGAGACAGCTTTCTTCATCATAAAAGTCTTCTGGCTTGTTTACTCTTCTTTCCACATTTTCCCAAACAGGGGGTTGAGACTGATCTTCATGGATAGTAAGAGCCATCACAAACACATTATGCTCACCGTGAGTGATGAAGGGTTCCGGAGAGACTTTCATCAACATAGCTTGGCTTACCTCAAACTCGCAATCTTCATAGGTGAGCCTTTCTTCTGTAATCTTGACTATGGTCACTGGTTCGATATCACAAAAGAGAGGCCGGGCCTTGACGACATTAACGAAATCGGTTCCTATTATGGGTCCAAACTGTCCTTCCATGGCGGAGGCATCAATCAGATCTTTCCACTCTCCTTGCAATTCAGCATAAGGAACATTGAATTTCAGGATGTCTATGATCTTTGGATTCCCAAAACTGACTGCATTTGTCTCCCCGAACTCGATCACATTGACTCGATTGTTAGTAGGAAGAGGATTCTTGACCACATTGGGACCCCGAGGCGGTTCCATCTTGCCTTCTTCAATCAGGCGAGAGATCAGGAACTTCAGGTAGGTACAATCATTGGTGTTATGCCCATGATATTTGTGAAAGCGACAGTGCTTGGTTTCGTCCATCCTGACACTAGGGTTCTTTGGTTTCCAGTTTTCCAAAGGTCTGATGAGTCCTCAGCTACCGAACCGTCGAAGACCTTTTCTAGTGGCATTCCAAAATCTTCAGAAGTATAGGAACGAGGCCTTGGCTTCACAGTGACTTGGCCTGAATTTTGTCCAACTTTCTCATTCTGAATATAATTAACAGCGCCAACCGTTTCTTTTCCTTTTATAGTGACAGCTGTGGCATTTGAAACTGGTGCTTTGTAGCGATAGGAGTTGCCTGTACCTGTGACCGGGGCCATGTTGAAGGCATTTTCAAACTTGGTGCCGGCATTTACCATTGCTCGAAGGTCAGGATAGTAGTAATTGCCAATCTGGACCCTTAACTGAGGTTTCAAGCAGGACTGGAAGATCTCCATCTGTTCTTCTTCATTCAAAGGGGTCATCATTTCGCTAAGCTTCCAATTCCATCTCTTGTAGAATTCACTTACTGGCTCGTCTGGGAGTGCCTTGGAGGTCATTCCTGCTGGTTTCCCAATTCAAATTAGCCTTATACTTTTCTAGGAATGCCTCCTTGATCTGGTCCCAGGTGGCTCGGGCCTCTGGCATTAAATGCAGGAACCACCTAAGAGCTGAACCCTTCAATGACAATTGAAAATGGTCGACCATTTGCTGATGTGTACAATCTTTGGATCTCATGGCAAGAAGGTAGCTTTCAATGTGAGTCCGGGGACAATCGGTGCCATTGAACTTTTCAATCTCAGGCATTCGGAATTTTGGAGGAAGAGGGACAATTTTGCTGGGATCAGTGATACGGTATCTTTGCCTTTTTGGTGCTCAGTTCTCCAAATTTCTCTTTCATGGACTTAACTTGTTCCACCAACCAAGTCATGTTGGGGTCAGGTGACGGCTTAGGATTGTTCGATCCTGAATCAGGCTTATCAGATTGGGCGGTAGGACAGTGGGTGGCACAGTGGTAGCTGGTACCATGGCTTGGGGATCTTTGGAAGGGAAGTAAGTGTAAACTTGGCCTGATCCTGTGTTTCCGTGAGACTGGCCGGGGGCATAGGAATTAGGTTCATAGTTCCTGAAGTAGGAAAAAGGATACGGAACTTCATGGGGTCCCATTGGCAAATTTGGAGGTGGAAGATCTGCTGTGGCAGGGCATAGATTGAAAGGATCACTGGACTAATTTTGAGGCCTAGGGATCGGCTGGGATGGCCCATACTGAGGAGAGGGAGTGAATCCCATGGGGTAATGCAGAGGCTGCATGACTGGGATAGCTGTGGCATTTGCTCTCTGTTGGAAGGGAACAAAGCTGGGTCTCATCTGAGGAGGCGAGGGTGTCGGGACCCTGATGGCTTGGGGTATTGGAAAGGACTGGAAAGGGGTAGTCCTTGGCAATGGATCATATGTGGATGGAGGAGGGCATTGGTTATAGGCTGTGGGAGCTGAGATGGCTACTTCTGGAGTCTCATCTTCTACCATAACCAGGGAACCCTTGGACTCAACCACTATCTGAACCCCATGACGATGAAGCGCATCAATGAGCATGGCTTGCTGTTCCTCATAGGCCTTACGACTATTTTCCAAGGCTAAGGCTAGCTCTTCTTCCCTAGTCATCTGGTTACCCAAACCACTGCTGTTCTCTGTCAAATCGGCCATTCTAACTCTCGGGTGACAAAGCGAGGATTACAGCGAACGTGCGAGAATTACTGCGCTAACAAGCCGCTGACCCGGTATTCTCACCCACTTCTTTCTCGCTGCGGGAAAGGGATAGGAGAGGTTTAGACTCGGGGTAGGTGTTTAGGCTGGAGGCTCAAGCAATATGCAAATTAAGAATCTTCCAGTTTACTTAAAACAGTGTCTTTTATTAATTTCTATTTGGTTGGAAAAGGGGTTCTGCCCTTCTTTTTCGAAACTACTCTAGATCCTGGATCAGTGGGTTCCGTCACTACGTCTATAAGCCCCTCGTATTCCACCTGTATTTCGACCTCCCAGGGTGGACAGCCCCGGGCGAGGGTCCTATAGGGCACGCGAATCCTACCGATCGAGAGAGAAGAACGCTCCTAACGGGTCTAGCGGGTCATAGGAACTTTTAACGCACGAGCGATGCGGATTATAGTCAAGGCAATACCGGGAAAGTCTCGTCTTTCAGCCTTAACAGAATTTTGGCAGAGTTTCGCTTGCGCGAATGACGTTTTGACTTTTTCGGTAATGTCCGAGAAAATAATAGGCATGGGTCGGGCGGCAAAAGCCGGATGACACAGTATCACATTGAACTTCGTTGCATACGCAGTGCGTGAGTCAAAATCGAAGTCAATGCCGGGTCAAGATCTTTCCAATTTTTCCTTGTCGGAATTTTGGCAGAGCTTCGCTTGAGCGAAAGATCTTTGGATTTTTGGCATGGACTCGGTCTCGACTCTTACGCATTCCGTGCGGGTCAAGGTCAAAGTCAATGCCGGAGTCAAGATTCTACCAATTTTTTCCTTGTCGGAATTTTGGAAGAGTTTCGCTTGTGCGAAGGACCTTGACTTCCGTTATGAACTAAGGTTTGACCTTTACGGGAATATGCAACTGGGCTATATGACACGGACTAGACCAAAAACCAACCAAAAGTCACAGTTTTTTGAAACGTGTGACACGGACTGTGCATTGGTCGACACTGGCTTCCATGGGGAGTTTGGGGTGATTCCGTGCGCGCCCGGGAGCATCGTAAGGCTGTCCGTGACTGCAACTGAACAACCACCCCGGGTTTAAAGGACGTGCGTGCAAAGTGTACAGGATATATAAGGTGCGCGTAGTGTGCGGTCTCCTAAAAAATATTCCTTTTTGAGTTAAAACAGAAATTTTCAGAAATGTGTTTTAAAAGGAATGATTTTTCGGGACGGGGGAAAATGCAACAGATAAGGCACGTAAATTTTAAGGAGCCCCGGTCGATCTTGGGAACCGAATAGCCCCAAGCTACCAAGGCCGCCAGATTAATCTCAATTTTGTCCTGGTGGAATTGCCCGATGAGGCCGCCGGTCGAGAATCCGGGGAGGATTAAGCCGTGCCGCATGGATCAATTTTCCAGGTTCCACTCCTTTGCAATTTCAAGTTGTTCCCCGAACATTTTAGGCACCTTTCAGCTTCAGCAGGCTTCCTGTTCAGAGTATGCACAATTTCCAAGATGCAATATGCAATGCAATGCAAGGAAAGAAAGCAAGATAAATGGAATCCGTGACGGGAGGCTAACCCGCTCAAAGTAAAAAAACTTTTTTTTTTTTCGAAAAAAAAGGGATACCGGTACGTGGGATTGTTAGACCACCTTTTATCCCAAGCCCCGGGTTAGGAAGCGATACAGGAAGGTTAGTGATTTCCACCTATATACCGGGTATCATTTTGATTTTGAAAATAAAAGCTTTTCTCCTTTGGGATACTCCCCAGCGGAGTCGCCAAACTGTGAATGTGTGCCCAAATCTTATTTTTTTTGTTTTTTTTTTAGTTTGGATTCACTTGAGTTTGAAAACATCCGGTTTAATTTGAAAAACGGAGTCGCCACGCCATTTTGATTTCCTCAAAACTTTGAAAAAAAGGTTTTTAGGGTTCGAAGGTTAAGTGACCCCTTGGGAAGAACGGATCGTCGTTCACCCAAGGTGCCTTGCCGTAACAAGTCTCCCAAGATTCCATTTTTCGTGCTTGCTTGCGTGCTTTCTTGTGTGCATGTGTTGAAAAGAGGGGGGGGGGAAATGTTCCAAGTCGTCTTCCGGACGTATAAACCATTTAGTTGGTTATCCCTCAGGATTCCTTGGATTTTATGTGTTTGGGATTTTGATCCCGTCCTCATCTTGGACTTGTGATCATCATTTTTTTGACCTTGGGTCTTGCGTGATTGAGAGAAGGACTCTCTTTTATAGTCCAAAATGAGGTTCTTTAGAAAAGGAGTGTCCTTAGCCCATCAATCCTACACCTTGAGACGATTGAGCTTGTGTAGGGACTACTATACTCGTCTCAAGTGATAATCGGAGATATAGGGTTCAAGGTTTATCCCTTTCTAAAGAGATTATGGCACCTTTAATGGAAGAAACGATGTAAAGATAGGATCTTTACACCGGTCTGTTCCAAAGGATACCAATGGGGACATGGGGAAATACATGTTTTAGGATAAAAATGACATTTTTAATGTAAAGATGACATTTTGAGTGCAAAGGATGCTATTTTGTTTGCAAAGGATGCTTTTTATGCAAAAAAAGGATTTTTAATGCAAAGGATGCATTTTTATGTGGAAAAATAGCATTTTATATGCAAAGGATGCAATTTTTATGTAAAGGAATGATTTTTGATGCAAATGATGCATCTTTATGCATGAAAATGGGTTTTAGGTGCAAAGGATGCAATTTTAATGTAAAGACTACATTTTTAAGTGCAAAGGATACATAAAGATATCATTTTTATGTAAAAAAGATATTTTTTAGGTGCAAAGGATGCACCTTTAATGCAAAGACTACATTTTTATGAGCAAAAGATGCTTATGTTAATGCAAATGATGCAAAGGTGAAGGGGATATGATTTACATGTTCAAAGATATGATCTTTAACAATATACCAAATACCAAGCAATATATAGCAATATGTAAATGCAAGGAGCAAGTATATCACATAAACAAGTATAATGCAAGATAAGGGGGTGAGAGGTTACTAAGGGTGGTGACCTCTTTCTCTTTGGAGTTTCGCCTAGTGAATGGACCAACTTTTGGAGGCTTCAAGGAGGAGGGAGGTGGCTCTTGGCACTCTCAGCTTCCTGGATTTTCGTAGGGATGTTTTGGGAGAGTTTTGATGCTCAAAATTGTATCAAAATGGGTAGAGGAGACCTCTATTTATAGGCAGTCTGGAAAGAGCCAAAGAAGCCGTGCGGCCAGGAGTTCTCTCCTAATGCAGCCATGCGGCATTATCCCTTGTGACTCAGCATTTTTCTAGAATCATGCAAGGTGGCACTTCTAGAAGGATTTTTTGCATAAAAGGAAAACGCGTTGTTTAATTCCAAGCAGTCCTTTCACCCCTCGGAAGGTTCGGAATAGTTCCCGAATTTCTCCCGGACTTTAGAAAAGTCCGGGGAATTGCCGGGAAACTTAACCGGAAGGCATGAGCCAGATTTGGGTACTTACACTATCCTCACTTAAAACAGGCCTGGTAGGTCGACGCAGCAACTGGTTGGACGAACTCCCCCTTGCTCTTTGGGCTGTTCGCACAATCACTCGGGGGCCTACCGGGGAAACCCCATTCGCTCTAGCATACGGGTCAGAGGCCATGGCTCCAGCTGATTTGAGGTTTCCTACAGCCAGAGTGGCATTCTTTGATCAAAAGCAGAACGATATCAACAGACTGATCGACTTAGATCTGATTGACGAGAAGCGAGATAATGCTTACCTTCGAATGGTCAACTACAAGCAGCGGACCAAGAGTTACCACGACAAGAAGGTGAAGACGAGATCATTCCAAGTAGGTGACCACGTGCTAAGGATGATCGAGGCAACAGGAAGGAGAACCCAACAGAACAAGCTGTCTCCCAACTGGGAAGGTCCCTATATAGTTACTCGAATCATCAAAGAAGGAACTTACTGTAGCATTGTGAGAAGAATTTTATCTTTTTGAGTTGCCACCTATATTATTCGTTTGGAAACATAGGAAAACCATTTTGAAAGAGATTTGGGTTCGGGGCTTAGGTTATGGAATGGGTAGGTCAAGGAGCATCCATTCCACCCAATCCGGAGATCGGTCTTGCTAAAGAAAAGAGAGGTTTTCAATCTTTACAACATATATAATTAAAGAAAACAAGTAAACCCTAATCAATTTCTTGATTAGGAATGTCAGATTGTATGCTTCGAGATCGCCTCCATTGACTGAAGGGACTCTAGGCTAATCCTTTTGATGGGATTACACTACTCTAAAATCAATAGAGGGGTTGAGAAGAGAAACAAAAGTTAAAGGATGATTACCTTTTTGAGAAGGGATTCAGACAGAGTTTCGACTCAAGTTTAGAGTTGAAACTTGATATGGACAGAGCTTCGCCTCGATCCTTGACTTGGATCTTGATGCGGACAGAGCTTCGCCTTGGTCCTTTGATTCGGGCTTTGATGTTTGTTAATCAACAAGGTTGATGAACAAACTTTAGGAGTTGTTTGTGAGTGATTTGAAGGAGTCTTTCGTGGAAAGAAACCAACAAAATGTGTGTGTTGTGTGTTTTCTTGATCAAAGATCAGAATTGTCGACCCTCGAAACACTGAAAGTCATCCAGTATTTATAGGAGGTTGGAGAGGTGAAGTTGGAGAGGTAAAATCCCCTAGGAAGGTTCCAGAACTCAGTTGTGATTGGATACCCGAATTGATAAGGTTTATCAAGAAAAGAGTTTGAAATGGAGAAGGGAAGTGATTCTGCACGTCCTGCCGAGGGGTTGTCTCGCGCGAGACACGTATGTCTCGTGCGAGACAACTAGTCTTTTGAACATTTTGCCCTCTTCAGTTATTCCGTTAGTCAGTTAGGTCCTAAACTAACGAGGTTAGTTAGAAACTTAACGAAACAAGACGAAACTGATATGCTTTCATCAAAACATAAAAGAGAGATGAAGAGTAGTGTAATCATGTAATTATGAGTTCAGAATGGGGTGTCTACAGAGCCCCTCGGCGACAGGTCTTATGAAAGAAGAAGTGTCGTCGATAGAAAAGACATCATTCTGAACATTGGGATGGTCGTGCCGCACGGCTGCCTACGTATCTCTAAGAGAGAATCAGACCAAACGTAGTTCGACTCCAAAACACGAAAAGGTTGCTTTAGGTATTTTGAAAATCATTTTTGAAAATCGAAGAGATTTTATTTTTGAAAAGGCAAATCCATACTGAGGAATCAAATCATGACCCAATTCTGAATATACCTGTCTGTCTGATGATTCGCTTGTTTGGGCTCCGAACCTGCGGGGAAAGATGTTAGAAAAGAAAGATTTACCTGTCCGGTCCTTTGCATTCAAACTATTTGTCTTTTGAGACTGAGGTGAGGTGACGATCCTGGCGATTCGGGACCGAGCTTTTTGTTGAGGTGACGATCCTGGCGATTCAAGACCGAGCTTTTTGTTGAGTAGTACTCGGCATACTACTTGTAGATGCTTGACACACCTACTTGGTGACGATCCTGGCGATTCAAGACCGAGCTTTTGTTGAGGTGACGATCCTGGAGATTCGGGACCGGGCTTTTTGTTGTTGACGATCCTGGCGATTCAAGACCGGGCTTTTTTATGAGGTAAGTATTTGACATACTGACTCTAGATGCTTGACGCATCTTAGATGTTTGACACACCTAATTGTTGACGATCCACCTGTCTGGGCGTTGAATCGGGCTTTTGATAAGGTAAGTATTTGACATACTGACCCTAGATGCTTGACGCATCTTAGATGTTTGACACACCTAATTGTTGACGATCCACCTGTCTGGGTGTTGAATCGGACTTTTTGTTGGAATATGCTTGACGCATGGCACTTGACGTGATGGATGCTTGACGCGATGGTTGCTTGACGCAATGGTTGCTTGACGCTATGGTTGCTTGACGCGATGGTTGCTTGACGCGATGGTTGCTTGACGCAATGTATGCTTGACGCTTGAAGAGATGCTCGACGCACTTAATTAGATACATTGACATATGGGGATGTAAATGGTAAGCGAAATCCAAACATTCAACATGTTTGATCTAATTCTTGAAAGTAAGCACTTGACGTGCTTTACGCACTTTAATTCCTGCAAGAGGGTTAGTGAAAGCATTTGCATAACAACATATATTCACTTAAGCATTTGTTTGTTCAAGACGATCAATGTGCACTCGACTCCAAGAATCAGCGGGAGAATGAGCTCTATTATGTGAGAATTGAAAATTGTTTGTGTGATTTAGATTTTGGTTAAGAAGGCCAACTCGTGAGGTCCATCTAAAGATCGAATGAGACAATCGTCTAATAGGATTCCGTTGAGATAACCCAAGTTCAACACTAAGGTTCAGGATACTTTAAGAATTCTTTCGTTGTCATAGGACTTTTTCATGTCAAGCCCCAAGTTTCTCATGCGATGATCATTGACTGAACAAGGTTTAAACCACTCCAATGGCTTTTGCTATGTAGAACTTATGCTGCCTAATCCAAAGCACGCATTTTCCCAAGGCTTTTTTTTGACACCAAGCCCCAAGACTTCTTGTATGTTGTAGATTACTTCGTGAACAGGCTTGTGAGGCTGTGTAAATTGAAGAAGGTTGAAGGATTCCCTCTCTTTTTCCCTTTGATTTTTTTTTCTTAGTGACACACCCTGATTTTTGCCTAGACCGCCCTCTCGGGTTTTCAATCTAGCGGGCATCTCTTTTGCGTCTTTTATTTTTGTGCTCTAACTTTTGCCTAGGCTGCTCTTTACGAGTTTTCAACCTAGCGAGCATTTTTTTTTTTTTTGAAAAGTATGTTTACTCGAAGAGAACTCAGTTGGAAGAATCTCATTGAGGAGAAAGATGAGATCTTAAGTTTAGTTGAGGAGAGACGGACTCTATTTTTTGGAAGGTGATCCAAGCATTAACTCTTTTTATGGAGGAGTATATTCTCTGATGATGAGAGTGAGAAGCGAAAAGGAAAGCCCCTACTACAAATTAGATTACTCTTGAGATTTGAGTAGAGATTAACTGAGGGAAGAAAGGTTAGGAAGCCCCAGTTTTGCTGCTTGGATTTCAAGAGTGTGTATGAGAATGGCTAAGAGAAAGCCCCTAGACTCAACAAAGAACGTTACATGGCTCAAAGGTCTAGAAAAGTTGTTCCACTTTTAATGGACCTTGTATCATCTAGAAATTTCTTAACGAGTTTGAAAAGAAAGCCAATCATTAGTATGAATTAAGGCTAAACATTTCTCTTTATGGATTGATGTTGAAAGTCTTCTTCATTTGTGTTGCCATTCAAGCTTCATTGTAAGAGGATGTTGAGGAATCCTCTTTTCTTCGTTGGTATCACTTGACTCTTTTTCTTTGTGGGAGAGTCCTTCTTGCCTTTGTTGAAATTCCATCCTTGTTGTGGGGAGATGAAGGCTTGAGAGTTTTTCTTCTTTTTTTTTTTTTTTTGATGCTTTATTTTTGCCTAGAACTATTTGAGGAGTTTCGACCTAGCGAGCTTTTTATTTATTTTTGTACTCTTCAAAGCCTTGAATTGAGTAGCCTCACTCTTCTTGGGATGAATGTTGATAGCAGCGCCTTTGCCTTCCTTCGTTTGTTGACCTTCGACTTTCAACATGAGTAATGTTTAGCCTTAAGCCTTCTAAGGATGGTTTTCATTTCAAACTTGTTTAGAAGTTTCTATTTTTCGTGACGATTTAAGGAATCAGGGTCTATTATTTAACATGGATCAAATGGTACTCATAAAGAAAACAACTTTTGGGAAAGTGTTTAGGATAAAGAGATAACTTTTATTGATAAGAAAATTTGAAACAGACTCGATAGTTTACTTGACACAAACTAGAGAGGATAGAGATGGACTAGAATGACAGAACGACTCTTCGAGAACATACTAAGAAGTTTACCTAATCTATGTTTTTTTCTCTCTTTTTTTTTCAAAGGAAAAAGGAAGAGGACAATCGGAGCCTCAAGGTGGTGATGCTTCAGTTGATCTTGCCGGCTTCATACAAGTCTTGGATGGCATCCCTCAAATTGTAGCAATTGTTGGTGTCATGACCACTAAACTGATGGTACTCGCAAAATTTGTCGTGGTCCCAATCTTCCCTCATTTTCTTAGGATGATAGTCTTCCATTGGCTTCAATTTTCCTTGGCCTACTAGATCGTCGAACATTTCCTTAAGAGTAGTTCTACCAAAATCATGATAGGTACGACCGGTGCTCCCCTTTGTTGGACAATTCTCCTTTTCTGAATTCTTTCTAAGACGGATCAATTCATCAATTCTAAGGCCCGATTTATGGAGCTCGACGAAACTAGGGAAGTAATTGCCGGCAAGCTTCTCTTGGTACTCTTCGCGGAGACATTGAAGTAGGATATGAATTTGTTCGTCTAGGCTTGGCCTATCAACGATTTCAGTCAGTTTGATCCTCCATCTTTTGATGAAGTCTGCAAATGATTCATTTTGGAGTTGCTTAGTTTGCTCGAGGTCTCTCCTAGTAGTGCGGTAGGTAGTGTTGTCATCAAATTGCTCTTGGAAGGCACGACTGGCGAGTGGCCAATCAAGCCTTGTGGAGAGTGGAAGGGTCATGTACCAATCTCTAGCGGCACCATCAAGGGTTTAGGGAAGCATTGGGCTAACAGGTTGTCATCAACACCCATAAGTAGCATGGCCCAAGAGTAGGTTTCCAGATGGATTTTTGGACAAGTAGTGCCATTGAATTTTGCAATGTCGGGTGTCTTGTACTTTCTAGGAAGCTTTGACATGGATTGGTGAAGGGAGTCATAGTCAATAGAGAGCGAGGCTCCCTTACTCACATCAAGGGATGCAAGTTTCTTTTCTAGCATTGCCATGGTAAGGGGTTCGCTCTTGCTTTCCCTCTTTCTTTCTTTCTTGGAAGCATAACTATCATTGTCGGAGGAGGAAGATGATGAGCTAGACTCATACACCTTTTTCTTGTGCTTGCGGTGGTTTTTAGCCTTCTTAGTGTATGATACTTCATCATCGGAAGAGGTCCTACTTTCTTTCTTCTTTGAGCTTAATTCGGCCAATTGTAGTTTCATGGCTTGGAGTTCGTCAACCAATGGCTTTCATTTCCCCGGCTTGGATTCTTCTTTCAAGTTCTAATCGGGCCTCCATTTCATCGGCTTGGGCTTGTAGCATTTCTTCATATCGAATCCTTTGATCCTCAATTTCCTTCTTGAGTGCTTCAGAATTCATCGTGTCGGAAGGAAATTGAGTTGTTACCGTTGGAGAGGTTAAGGGAGCTTAACGACCTTAGAGATGAACTAGAGATATCCCAACGAGACGCTTTTTAGAATATTAGCCCCAAACGATCCTAGATGGAGAAAAGGATGAAGGTTAAAATTACCTCATGAGCGATTTTTTTGAAGTTTTATTTTTATTAGAGACGGAGTTTTGACTCAAGGAGGGAGCGCACATCAATTATCAATCACAAACACACATTCTGTAAATGAAGTTTCACGCGAGACAAGGTAATCTCGCACGAGACAACCATTCGGAAAGATGAATTTTTCCTCTTTTTTTTTATTTCCTAAATTCATGGTCGGACGGACAAAGATTCGTTTTCTATCTAGCATCCTAGGTAAATCTTGCAGGTATACGTAATTTAAACCAAACCTAGGGACTCGGTAATTGACTATTCTCTGCAAAACAAAGCCATGTAAAATTGATCGGAAGGATTTTTTTTCTTTAAAGGGACTTCCGAAAGGGTCATTCCGAAGGGACTTTTTCTTTTTCCGAAGGGACTTTTCCGAATCCTTTCTCGATAGTCAATTTTACATTAGCTTTATTTTGGTCAAAGACAAGAAAGATTACCAAGTCAAAACCGACCGGTCACGGAGTGTTCATAGAAAATATGCTACATGATATGTGGCGATGCAGGGCTGGAAGGCTAGGCTCCCCGCGATATGACAATCTAGGTGGATTGAATACGCGGACTGGGATGATCCAACTTCGGAGAGACCGGCGACTAGGTGGTTACCGTCATCCGTCCTTAGTGTGGGTCCCGGGTTTATAGAGGGTATGTAGTGCAATGATAGATATAGCATGAGTGCGCGTGTGTGATAGTCAATCTAGGTGATAAATAAAATAGAGATTTTTTTTGAAAATAAAAAGGAAAACAGATAGTGGCCGCACCAAGTGGTTGCCTACGTTTGTCCCAATTTAGGGAGACTCAGGCCGTCGTAGTTCCACATAAAGAGAGATAAATAAATTAATTTACAACTCCCGAATCCCTAATGGACCGGACTTTAATTAAATAAAACCCAATCGCACGCAGTTTATAAATAACAATCGATTATTTAAATGAAATAAAGATTCGAGTTCTACATCTTAAGGGAGGCCTTAAGATGCGGGAACTCTGCAGATAATGAATTCTGGGATCCCCCTTGCGTGTTCGACCCTCGTCTTGGACCACGGGATGAACAGGAGAAACCAGAAAGCAACCAGATTGCCGTGGCGATATCTCGCGCGAGATATGATATCTCGTGCGAGATATGCCTGATCTGGGAACAAAAAATCGATTTTTTTTTGAAAACCTCTCTTTTAATTTTGATGCAAGTTTAAGCCTCTTAATTTTAAGTCCCCAGCGGAGTCGCCACTGTAGCGTTGTGAGAAGAATTTTATCTTTTTGAGTCGCCACCTATATTATTCATTTGGAAACATAGGAAAACCATTTTGAAAGAGATTTGGGTTCGGGGCTTAGGTTATGGAATGGGTAGGTCAAGGAGCATCCATTCCACCCAATCCGGAGATCGGTCTTGCTAAAGAAAAGAGAGGTTTTCAATCTTTACAACATATATAATTAAAGAAAACAAGTAAACCCTAATCAATTTCTTGATTAGGAATGTCGGATTGTATGCTTCGAGATCGCCTCCATTGACTGAAGGGACTCTAGGCTAATCCTTTTGATGGGATTACACTACTCTAAAATCAATAGAGGGGTTGAGAAGAGAAACGAAAGTTAAAGGATGATTACCTTTTTGAGAAGGGATTCAGACAGAGTTTCGACTCAAGTTTAGAGTTGAAACTTGATATGGACAGAACTTCGCCTCGATCCTTGACTTGGATCTTGATGCGGACGGAGCTTCACCTTGGTCCTTTGATTCAGGATTCGATGTTTGTTAATCAACAAGGTTGATGAACAAACTTTAGGAGTTGTTTGTGAGTGATTTGAAGGAGTCTTTCGTGGAAAGAAACCAACAAAATGTGTGTGTTGTGTGTTTTCTTGATCAAAGATCAGAATTGTCGACCCCCAAAACACTGAAAGTCATCCAGTATTTATAGGAGGTTGAAGAGGTGAAGGTGGAGAGGTAAAATCCCCTAGGAAGGTTTCAGAACTCAGTTGTGATTGGATACCCGAATTGATAAGGTTTATCACGAAAAGAGTTTGAAACGGAGAAGGGAAGTGATTCTGCACGTCCTGCCGAGGGGTTGTCTCGCGCGAGACACGTATGTCTCGTGCGAGACAACTAGTCTTTTGACCATTTTGCCCTCTTCAGTTATTCCGTTAGTCAGTTAGGTCCTAAACTAACGAGGTTAGTTAGAAACTTAACGAAACAAGACGAAACTGATATGCTTTCATCAAAATATAAAAGAGAGATAAAGAGTAGTGTAATCATGTAATTATGAGTTCAGAATGGGGTGTCTACACTTACATGATTGCTCATCCAGATGGTGAGGAGTTGAAGCATCCATGGCACGCCACTCACCTCATCAAGTATTACTTCTAGTTCAACTCCCTAGTTCAGTTCGAAGGTTAATGCAATTTCCAAGCTTGGATTTGTCAATAGTTCTAGCTTTCAATTTGATGTAAGCATGTTCGTACTTCAATAAAAATAGCAGTTCTATTCGACCAAACATTATGTTACACTAATTTCAACAAGCTCGACTCTTAGTCAGCTTCGTTTTAACGAGCTCGATTCTTAATCAGCTTCGTTCTTTTAACAAAGTCCGACTCTTAGTCGACTTCGTTCAACGAGCTCGACTCTTAGTCAGCTTCGTTTTAACGAGCTCGATTCTTAATCAGCTTCGTTCTTTTAACAAAGTCCGACTCTTAGTCGACTTCGTTCAACGAGCTCGACTCTTAGTCAGCTTCGTTTTAACGAGCTCGATTCTTAATCAGCTTCGTTCTTTTAACAAAGTCCGACTCTTAGTCGACTTCGTTCAACGAGCTCGACTCTTAGTCAGCTTCGTTTTAACGAGCTCGATTCTTAATCAGCTTCGTTCTTTTAACAAAGTCCGACTCTTAGTCGACTTCGTTCAACGAGCTCGACTCTTAATCAGCTTCCTTTTAACGAGCTCGATTCTTAATCAGTTTTGTACTATTAACAAGTCCGACCTTAGGTTGACTTCGTCCTAATAAGCTCGACCCTTAGTCAGCTTTGATCTCTTAAACAGGTTCGACTCTGTGTCAATCTCGTTTACAAAAATCTTTACAAGTCTAAGGTCGACTGAGTTATCAAAAATCAGTTCGACCCAAGTCTTAAAGCGACTTAGTTGTCCTATCCAATCTAGCTCGACACACACATGTTGGAATCAGAAGCATACAACACACTACGATGGGAAGTTAGCTACGATTGGATATAATCAAGTCTCCCAAAGCGGGCCAAGACTTGGGCGAATAAAAGTTACGAAATACAATGCCTCCCAAAAAACTGGGCCAAAGCATTCAAACAGTTTCAAGACAAAAGCAAAATATTGTTTGGGGCATGTCCATTACAACATCATTCAAAGAAAAATCAAGAGTTTTGGCCATCATCAGCCTGATCGTTCACAGCAGCTCGACCTTCAGTATTCTCTTCTTGTTGCTGGGGACCTATGGGCTTACCCGACTCTGAGTAGACTCGATGCTCAGGTTCATCATCCTCCTCCATCTCCTCAGCATCCTCAATCTCCTGCCTAACTACATCAAAATTTCTGAGGGCCAAGGTGGGAGCTACCCACGGTTCACAAGCGTCCTCTCGATCCTACTAGGCAATGAAGGCCAGGTCATTTTCAGTGTAGGGAACGATCGAGTGACCACCGCGAGATGCCATGTCATATTGTGGTTCAGATGCCCAGCGTGCCAATTGCTTGAGAGAAACTTCAGAGGTAGCATCCACAAGAGCTCTGTGGGCCATATGAAGCTTACCCAGGTCCAAGAAATCCCTCGCCTTCTCAACGATGGCATTGTTGTAATCATCCCCGTCTTTGAATTTTTCAACAACTATCTTAGCCGCGACTTGAAGCTCTTCTTTCCATTTAGTCCTTGCAGCGTTGTGTTCCTCATTCAGCTCGATCAAAAAGGTGTCTTTATCCTTGAGAAGTTTGGAGACTGTTGCTAGTTCTTTCTTAGTCTCCTCATGAGCAAGACGCTCAGCATCTCTCTCGGTGGTCATTTCACCAACCTTGGCATTAGCAGCCTTCAGATCTTCCAAAGCTTTCTCCTTGTTATCCAAGCTTTCTTCTTCACCATTTCCAGAGCATCGAAAGAGTTGTCAAGATCATTGTATTTTTCTCGCAGCTCGGACAACTCTTGAGACTTCTTTGAGTATTGGCTCATGGCTTGTCTTTCCCTCTCAATAGATGCTCTCCAGGAGCTCTTAGCTTGCTCCACCATAGTCAAAGACTGCACTAAATAAATCTATTAAAGGATTAGCTCGATAAAGACTCAGAAACTGAATCAACGAATTAAAAGAAAAGCGACTTAACAAGGGGGAAGAATAAAGGCTTACCTCGCTCTGAACCAGGCCAGACCTAGCAGATAACTCCTCAGGGGTCATCCCCTTGTCAGTAAAATGAGCCAAGAGATCGACATCAATGGCTTTCCTTACCACCACTTGGCCAAGGCTCACTTCAGGGTAACAGCGAGTTATAATGTTGACCCCTATGAGTGGAGGAACGTCACTCAGCCTCTGTATTTGAGCTTCCAGTGACTCTTGATTCCTAGAAGGGGGGATTGGAGGAGGAAGTTGGCTCGGGGAGACAGCTTTCCCCTTATCAGTTCTCGATCTCTTCCTTGTCTCCAGAGGACGATCTTCCTCCATCTCAATAGCTTCATCCTCAATCCACAAAGTTTAAGGGGCTAGCCCCAGCTGTCCCAGAACCAGAGGTCGCTGCATTGGCTTCAGGAATTGGATCAGAACTCAGTCTCGGTCTAGTCGACTTGTTGGATTCATTGCCCTCTTCAGTTGCTCCTTGAGCTTGACTGCTACTCTCCAAGGGGTCCTCAGACCCAATCTCCTCCATGGGAACCATCCCAGGATTATCTTTGGATAATAAGTTGTTCCTCCTCTCGGCTTCTCTCTCCCTATTGGCTCAAGCATTTGCAGCACCATGAGCCTTCTTGGCTTTCTTCTTATCAGAAACTCCAACAATGCGCACCATGTTGGCTTCCTGCTCAGGGGTCAAAACTGCAAGAAACCAAGAGAGAAAAGGGTTAGATCGACATATGAGATCTCTACATACGAGCTACAAGTTCTATGTACGAACTAGACATGTGCGAGCTAATTAATCTACACGCGAGTTTAACAGTTAACGAGATAAGAGTTGCACATTCAAGTCAAATTGTTTATACATGCAAGTTATCAGTCCAACAAGATAGCAAATAAAGGGCGAGTAAAGAATTACAAAATAATAAGATCTTACCACCAGCATGCTCCCCATTGTCCTTGCAATAGTTGGCAGTCCGTTGGCAGAATTGACATTTATCCTCAAACTTACCCAAGGCGTGGATAACCTAGTCAGGATATATGGTGCCCCTACCAATGGGCACCAAGGGCTGCACTTCACCCTCTCCAACCATCATCCCGGCCTGGATATAGTTGTACTTAGTGGTACCCAAAATCTCCCAACTGATGGGCCCCTTATCAGCTAAACGACACAACCTCTTATACAAGTCAAAGTACCAGTGTGGCTCCCAATAGTTACCCTCTTCTATGGGTTCTGTTTCAGCATTGGGCAAAGGAAATTTCCATCCTAATCTACTCTCCACCACAACTACGTGGGAGTTCCACCCACTCGCCTTGCTGGGAAGGTTCATGAAAAGTTTAGGAGAGTTGGGTGGTTTAGAGGGGGTACTGATTCCCATATCAGTTCCACCATACTTGACACAAAAGAATTCCTTAAACACCCTCATACATGGTTCATATCCTAGAAACCTACATACCATGGCAAAGCAAACTAGAACCCTACAGGTGTTGGCTCCCAACTGAAGAGGTAAAGCATTAGCACACTCTAAAAACTCATTAATAAAAGGGTCAAGTGGCAACCTCAGGCCAGCCTCGAATTGGCCATAGAAGAAGGCTACCCTAGTGGCATCCTTAGTGAAGGTCGACCTAAACTGAGCCATGAAATCCTTCTTACTGAGAATGGTCACCCTGTAATCCTCCTTACTCACCTCACAGAAATCGTATATCAAGCTATATCGAGATGGTAAGTTCTTTTTTCCTCTCAATGGCCTCTGAGGAACATACCCCCTTTCATTCTTCCCCGGTACAGCCAAGGCATCAAACACATCAACAATTCGAGGGCTTGAGGAAGTTGAAGTCGTGTTCCCCTCCTGAGTTGCCATATCTGTACAAGAAGAAGGAGAAACAGGGGAGTCAGGCCTATGATCACAATCAGATGACCTACCTAAGGGCGACCTAAACTCCCCTAGAAAACCTTTCCTATTCCTAAGGAAAGAGGGTTTACTAGCATCTCTAACATAGAACAGTGAAATGTGGTCAAGTAATTCATGGAAGAGATGAAAAGAGATAACGTTTGAGTCGTCAACTATCAATTCTCCTACGTCATCTCCTATGGGCAGTCCTATTTCACTAAAATTCAGTCCCCACCTGGTCAAGATAGAGACACACTCATTCAAGGACATCTCTCTCCACTCTCCGTTCATATGCTTATACACTCGGTGGTTCACAGTGTAATATCCATACCAAGCTCCTGGCTCACTACTGAAGGTTCTAGCCATGGCAAAATCAAAAGTAAAGCAACAATTGAAACCCTAATGCAGGAATGTAAGAAGAAGTACCTTAGTCGGTTTCGGGAGAGGAAGCTGTGCAGAAAGCTAGAGCCTGGTTTAAATCAATTGCTTTTCCGATATCTTCGCCGGAGTTTCACCAGAATTCAGAGAGAGCAAAAGTTCTAAATGGAGAAGGAATTTGGTATTTATATTTTCCGAAATCAAGAAGGAAGAGGAAAAATTCGAAAATTAATTTCCTAATTAAATGGGGAAAACAGTTCCCAGGACGGTTTATCAAACGTCAAATAGTACTCATTGCGGAATATGGCGCTCCTTCAGATCTGACCGTTCATCACCAACGTCCAGGATTGTGCCACGTCACTGTGGACGACTAAACTTCAGAGCGAGTAGCGACCTGCGAGTCACAACAATCTTCATCAAAATTTCCTTAACTTCCTAGTCGACAAAGTCAACTCGAAAGTTGGGGGCCACTGAACATACCAAAAGTGTCGAGCTGGGCCAAGCGAGTAAAAGCCCAGTCCTCAAGCAATTATTGCCAACACACTCCCAGTGGGCTAGGCCCAATCATTACATGGCCCATGGCCCATCTTATAGATCGGTCGACTAAGTTCATTGTCCGACCCATCAGGTCTCGACCTAACTTAGTCCGACTCTACGATCCAAGTTATACTTCCGGTACGATCCAGCTTTACCCGTTAGTCAGGTCGACCCAACCTCAAGTGGCGACCTCGACCTACTAAGCGAGTGCCGACCTAACAGTTGCAGGCGCACGTGCCTCTATTCTTTCCATAACTGTTTTCCTACAAATTAGGAGCCGTTCGGGACACGTTCACATGATGTATAACTGTCCCACAAATCTCGGAGCTCATGCAGCCCTACCAAATATACCCCACTCTTCTACTATAAATACATTAACACTACAACGATTCCAAGGTAACTGCAATTTTGTTATCTGAATATCGTCATAGTTCAATACATTTTTGCTCTCCATACATACATACTTATTCTCACGCCCGAGGGTCTAAGCCGGAGACACATCCAGCTAGTCGTGGGTTCTGGTTTCAGGTCAAGGAGTCAGGTGATCAGTCCTGCCACGTGGAGGAAGATTGATAAGCACATTTCCTGCGGCATCAAGTAGCTAAATTGTTTAGTTCGCGGATTGGTAGTAACTCATATTTGATCTTTATGCTAATCTTTTAATTCCCCTTTAATTTTGGTTTTTGATCATCCTAATATTCTTAATTTGTATTTGGTACAATTCTTGCACTTGCGTGGAGAATTGTGCATGAACACTATTAGGGTGATTAGACTCGATTGACAATCTTGCGTTAATCAATTGAGTCTAGGTTTCATTAATTCTTTTGTTCTTAATGAATTGAGTTTTTATTGGTTTGATCTTGCGTGATAATCGATAATTGCTCGATAGTAGGATTGCAACCCGGCCATCTAACCGTCCCAATTCTTACAAAAGCGAAGAAACCCTAAAACCCAATTAATATTTCTATTATTCAAAAGCATAAAGAGATAATATGTTGTGAATTCAATCCGTGGGCTAATTGTTTTAATCCTTGAATTACTTCTTTGATTCTGCTTATTTATTATTTTAATTGCTTAATTTACGTTTGTTTTTAGTTTTAATAAATCAAAATCAAACCTCCCCCTTTTGGTTACGTTTTGCACTAATTAAATCAACTTGTTGAACACTCAAGTCTTTGTGGTTCGACCCTTACTTGTACCTGCTACTTCGGTACTTGTACTTGCAAGGTTTTATTACAATGGAATTTTATCCATCACCTCTATCAGCTTATCAAACTCTGCTACAGCTCTCTTAGCTAAGTCGAATGTTAATTACAGAACTATTTCTTCTGCAATGAAACCAGAGAAGCATAATAACAAGACCAATCTATACTGTGATCATTGCGGTGGTACAGGTAACCTTAAGGATAGCTGTTTTTTTATTAATGGCTTTCCTGAGTGGCACAAACTGCAAGGTGTTAAACTGATCCTGCAAAAATGCCTAAGTAATTGAAAGGAAAGTCTGCTTTATCTCCTAGTGGTTCTTCTATGACTAAAGCCTTTGCTAACAATGTTATTGCTAACACTGCTACCTCTTCCAATACAAGTACCAGTTCTGGATTAAATGGCTTCAGTGATGCACATTTCAGTCAGTTTATTGAGTTTCTTAAAAATCAAGAACAATTTTCATCACCACAGGTTGAAGGTAATATGGTTTCTCCCATTCTCACTAGTTCTGTTTGTCTATCTCTACATTACATGCATCATGATCAGGACTTGATTATTGATATAAGAGCCTCACATCACATCACATCTATTTTTTCTATTCTTGAAAATCCCACACGCATTCATTTATTTATTAGTCTTCCTAATGGAGCAAAAACTCCCGTTACACACAAAGGCACTGTTACACTTACCAAAGATGTAGTTCTTCTCAATGTGCTCTACATTCCACAATTTCATTTCAATCTCATTTCTGACAGTAAATTGACTCTTGATAGCAATTATTGTCTTCTTTTCTTTCCTTCCTATTGTTTATTTCAGGACTCTCTACACAAGAACTTGAAGGGGATTGGTAAACAGGAAGGAGGATTGTATGAATTTGTATTTTCCAATTCAAATTTTTTGTCCTCTGTTGAGAATAGTGATGTTTCATGTACTGTTAAGGCTGATTGTGAATTGTGGCATAGAGACTAGGACATTTTCCTTTCAATGTTTTCAAACATGTATCCACTTCTCTTCCTACTGATATCTCTCATAATCATGTATGTGACATTTGTCATTTTGCTAGATAAACAAGAGTGCCTTATCCTGTTAGTACATGGTCTTATTCATTGTGATGATTGGGGACCCTATTCTCACCTCACTTATCAAAACCACCACTCATTTCTCACTATAGTAGATGACCATTCTAGAGCCACATGGATATACTTGTTACAATCTAAAGATCAAGTTCTTTCTTATCTTCAAACCTTTGTGGCAATGGTCAATACTCAATTTAATACTCAGATCAAGCAAATTAGGTCTGATAATGGATCTGAGTTTTTCAATAATCTTACCTCTTCCTATCTTCTTTCCTTAGGGATAGAACATCAAAGTTCTTATGTTGAGACACCTCAACAAAATGGTAGGGTGGAAAGGAAGCATAGGCATCTCTTGAGGTTGCTAGAGCTCTCAAATTCCAATCTCATATACCTATTCAATTCTGGGGAGACTGTGTCTTGACAGCTTCTTACTTAATCAATAGATACCCCACTGTTGTTCTTCATAACAAGAGTCCTTTTGAAGTTCTTCTTGGTAAACCACCAAGCTATAAACATCTAAGACCTTTTGTTTGCTTATGCTTTGCCTCTACTCTCATTTCTCATAGAAACAAATTCTCCCCAAGATCATCCAAATGCATTTTTCTTGTATATCCATATGGTAAAAATGCATATAAACTTTATGATTTATCAACTCACAAGGTCTTTTTCTCAAGAAATGTTCAGTTTCATGAAACCATCTTTCCTTTCTCTACATTACCATTTATTTCTCCTTCTTCTATTCCTATGTTTCCTGATAATTCCTTTTTTACATATGACATGACCATTGATTATCCAGACATTACTTTCCCTTCTTCTTCTCCTCCTTTTCCCATATCTCATCCTACATCTCCTCATGCATTACCTTCATCTCCTTGTCCTAATCCTTCTCCCAACACTACTCACAGTACTACTCCTAATTCTTCTGCCACTGATCCTCTTGTTTTTCAGTCCAGACCCACTAGGATTAGGATGCTACCTGATAAATACAAAGATTATACATGTCTTCCTTCCTCTTTCACTAAATCCTCAGGCTCTTGTGCATTGGTAAGTCCATCTTCATCTCTTGTCTCTTATTCTCATATTTCTCCATCCTATTTCTCATATATTTGTAATATCTCTTCTCTCACTGAACCTTGCTAATATAAACAATCCTTAAAAGATCCAAATTGGTGCAATGCTATGGATGTTAAGATTCAGGCTCTTGAACATAATAATACATGGGAACTTCAACCTAGAGGTGCCCAACCGGTCCTGAACCGCCGGTTCGGACTGGAACCGGACCGGCCCAAAACCGGAGGGAAACCGCACCGCCTGAACCGTGAACCGCCCCTGAACCGAACCGGCAATTTTCCGGTCCGGTTACGGTTCGTACTTTCCAAAACCGGTGAACCGCCGGTTCATGAACCGGAATCGGCAACCTAACGGCTAGTTGATCTGGGCTGTTGATTTGGCTGATCCGACGGCGCCTGTTTTCTTCCCGTTAGCTAACGGTCATTTTGACTGTTTAGTGACCAAAATGTAAAAAAAGAAAATTTGACCGTTTAGGGACCAAAATGTAAAAAAAAACGTTTTTTTTTCTCTCCATTTTCCAACTTATAAATACCCTCCCCCTCCCTTCATTTTTTTCACACCATTCTTTACTCATTCTCTCAATCTCTCTCTCAATTAATCTCTATATTATCTCAAACTTTCAAAGTCTCAAAGTCTCCATAATTCCATTTTTTCACCAAAAAAAAATGTCTTCATCGTGGTGGCGGTGGCGATAAGGGAAAGAAAACGGCAACTACGCATTCAATTCCCCCCCCCCCCCGATGATTCCATTTGGGATAATATACAACCACATGAACCGCTCGATTTGAGCGATGACGAAGTTGATGCAACATTTCCAATGGGTTGTCATGGTCATACCCAAGGGAGTAACACTCAAACCACTCAAACCGAAAGTGAAGCGCGAGATGGTGGTAAAATCTGAGGTCGAGGTCGAGGATGTCGAACCACGGGGAGGTCCGACATCATGACCGTGCACTTTTCAAAAGAGCCAATTGAAGGTACCAACAAATACACTGTTTCTTGCAACCATTGCACTCAAAAATTTGCCTTTATCCATGGAGGTGGTTATGGATCATTTAAAAGACACTTGGTGGCAAAGCACCCCGGCCAAGTTGGAGATGCCCAAGATCAAACACAACTACAAGGATTTACGGGATCCTCATAAGGTACGTCTTCGCAATTATTTAAATTTGATAATGCAACGTATAGAAGAGAAATGGCAAAATATACTGCTGCTAAATGATTACCCTTTAATTTTAGTAATGATATATTATGGTCTAATATGGCACAACTTTTTTTAAATCCCGCGGCTAAAGAAATTAATAAAAATATAAGTACTCGTGATACTAAAGCCCAATATCTACAAGGGAAATTAACTTTAATTAATATGTTTAAAGATTTACCCCAAAAATTGTCAATATGTGCCGATATATGGAGTGACCATTGGCAAACTCATAGCTATATAGGAATTGCATGTCATTGGATTGATAGTAGTTGGAAATTACAAAAATGATTAATTGCATATAAATCTTTTGATACTGTTCATAACGCTCAAAATATTTGTAACAAAATTGCTAGAGTTTTACAAGAATATGGATTAGTTCACAAAATTTTTTCAATTGAATTTGATAATGCTGCTAATAATACTGCTAGTCTACCATCACTCATTGAAATTTGTCAACCATCCATTGGGGATAAATTTTTTCATGTTAGGTGCATATGTCATATTTTAAATTTGTCTGTGCAAAATGGTTTATCAACTTTAAAGGAAGATGTAGCCCCAATTAAGGAAGTTCTTGCTTATATAATGAGAAATCATTATATAACCACTTCTTTTGAGCCTATAGAAGAATTTGATATTGTATATGCACTTTATAGAGAATATTATGATCTTTTTGGTAATATTGTTTATCCTAGTAGTGAAAATGTAGGTGGTAGTTCTCACGAAGATAGCGATCCCTTTAACTTTATAGATAATTTAATTAGTTCTAGAAGTCAAAAATGTCAACGAGGTGGCTCCACTTATGTTGAACTTGAAAATTATTTAACCACTTCTTTTGAGCCTATAGAAGAATTTGATATTGTAAAGTGGTGGGCAAGAAGGGCAAACAACTATCCTATTCTATCATTGATATCAAAGGAGATCCTAGCCGCTCCTGCCTCAACCGTCGCCGTAGAAGAAGTATTTAGTGTAGGAGAAAATGTCTTGTCCGATCGAAGGTCAAGGTTGTCTCCATATAATTTAGAATATCAAATGGTGCTCGGCGATTGGCATAGAGCCGAACTACGACTTCAAGATAAAATAAGTAGTTTCGAGGAGGAGGAGGCCTTTGATGAAGATACATCGGGGAGCGAAGTCGAATGAACTACGCCGCTCTTTAGACTTTAGATTAGGTTAATTGTAATTTTATAGATTAGACTTTAGATTAGGTTTATTTTTATTTAATTGTAATAGTTAGGTTGAGGTAAAGGCTCCTAAATGTCCCCCCTTATTTATAAAAGGGTAAGGTTGGTTGTCCCCCTCTTTTGTAATTTTATTTAATTAATAAAATTTAAGGGTACCGTCTCTTTTTCTTTTATATACTTTCTTTTATTTTAAAAAAAGTTAAGTTTTATTTCTTTCAAAATTCATAACTTTTTTTATATAACTTTTTGCAAAAAATGTATGTAGTAAACAAAAGTCTAAAATAGCCTTATTTATCCAAAAAAAATTTAACTTTTTTATAAAACTTAACAGAAACTGTTAAAAATTTAACTGTTTTTTGAAAAAACTGTTAAAAATTTAACAGTTTAAAAGTGAGGGCTAGACTTGGGCGACCGCAAAAATCATTCGGCCCTCTTGGGCGGCCGCTGTAATTTTTTTTTTTTTTTTGAAATTGACGGTTCAAAATCGGAACCGGTACGGCCGGTCCGAATCGGGAACCGAAACCGTGAATAATTGGGCCGGTTTCGGTTCAAGGGGTGGCTGGCTGGTGAACCGCCGGTTCAGAACCGGAACCGCCGGTCCGGCTGGGCAACTCTACTTCAACCATTACCTATTGACAAGAAGTTAGTGGGGGTGCAAATGGGTTTATAGGTTGAAGTATAAACTAGATGGTTCATTAGATAGATATAAAGCCAGATTAGTTGCCAAAGGATTTACTCAGACCGAGGGATTGGATTATTTTGAAACTTTTGCTCCAGTGACAAAAATGAATGATGTTAGAATTCTGATTGATTTGGCCACTACTTAACATTGGTCTTTAGATCAAATGGATGTCACTAATGCCTTCCTACATGGTGATTTGCAAGAAGAGGTGTATATGGCTCTTCTACCAGGCTATGCCCCTCCTCCCAATGCTATTTCCAAGTATCCTCATCATCAGCTAGTATGCAAGATTAAGAAATCCTTGTATGGCCTCAAGCAAGCACCTAGGCAATGGTTTTCTAAACTCTCTGCAACTCTACTCTCTTATGGTTTCACTCAATCCAAGAATTACTATACATTGTTTCTCCTAAAATCCTCTGGTTCCTTTGTTGCTCTATTGGTGTATGTTGACGGTATAATCCTTACTGGATCAGATTCTCAAGCAATAGTTGCAATGAAGAGATTTCTTCAAACTCAGTTTAAGATTAATGATCTTGGTGATTTAAAATACTTTCTTGGAATTGAGATTGCTAAGTCCCCTAAAGGCATGTGTATTCATCAGATGAAATATACAATTGAAATTATTAATGTGTTGGTCTTCTTTGTGCAAAGACTTCTAAACTACCTATGGAGCAAAATCACTCTCTTGCTGCGGACAAGGGTGAGTTACTTGATAACCCTGATCAATACAGGAGGTTAGTTGGAAGGTTAATCTACCTTAGTATAACCAAACCTGACATTGCTTATTCAGTACATATCCTCAGTCAATTCATGAGCTCTCTTAGGTTGCCACACTGGAATGCAACTCTCAAACTTGTTAGATTTATAAAGGGGTCTGCTGGTCAAGGTCTATTCTATTCCTCCTCCAATTCATTTCAAGTGAGAGCCTATTGTGATGCAGATTGGGCTTCATGTCCAAGCACTAGGCGGTCTCTCACTAGCTATTGTATCTGTCTGTTGAATTAGATATTTTGAAGACTAAGGATAGAAAGACTCAAGAAAAAGGGACGGAGGTTTTATAGGCTATCTACAAGATAATATTTTCCCCACTATATGTTGCAGATGGCTACTCGGAAAAATTATCTTGGGGATGTAATGCCTATCACAATAAGAACATTCACAACTGCAATTTGTGATGTCCTTGGAACCAGAAACTCAAGCCCAAAATATATCTCGGAAAGCAGTAAGTAGAGAGAACAATGAAGGCAGAGAGAATTATATATGCAGAGAGAGAGAGAGTTTGTATCTATTTTCTACTTCTTTCGCCCTAAATCTGTCCCTTATTTATAATGAGGGAAAGGTCACCGCCACGCTACACCGGAAGAGTCATGAACCTGAATCTGAACAGTCACTAACCTTTCACGGAAACGGGCACTATCAGAACAGGCGCAATCCTTTCTCAGAAACTGCTACTCCTGGGAAGAGGGAGCGGACGCTCCCCCAGAATGGGAGCCGACGCTCCCCAATACCAGAAACTTAGGACGCAAATTGGCCTATTGGGAGTGGGCGCTCCCCATCCTTGGGAGTGGACGCTTGGGAAATTTCAAATTCAGTTAAAACTGTATTTGAAACTAGCCGTTAATACTTCTTTTATTTTGAACTCTCTTCTCCTCTCTTATATTCTTTCTTTCTATATATATATATATATTTATATATAAAATATATATATAAAATACTAAAAGAAGAGCAAGCTCCCTCAAGGGTCCTCTCACTAAGAGAAGTCCCATGGGAACTTAAAAAACACAATGAAGATGAACATCTATTTATAGGAGATGGAAGATAGAAAAATTGAAGGATGAAATATATGTGGGAAACAAAGAAATCATTTAAATTTGAAGATGGTGGGAAATTGGAAATTTTCATTTCCCTCCAATTTATTTCATAAAAGGCTTTCATTTTAAATGGATCAAGAATGGCCCCAAGATAAGTAATGGACTTAAGAAAATAATTAAAGGCCCATTATTAGGAAATATTACAACAATCCCCCACTAATTTACTAATAATGAAAATGACCATAAAAGACTCAATAAAAGTTGGGCATTGTAAAATGTATGCCCTATGGTGGACTAGGCCTTTAACCAAGGGTTGAACAGAATGTCGAAAAACTCTAAGAGACTAAAGAGGACTAGGCCTTTATCTCAGTTCTTAAAATATACAACATAAAGTTCACATTATACATAGAGTTCATGGTTCTCTTAGGCAGCGCGTTTATGGGCCATGCGCTGATCCCATTTAGCGAGTACTCTCGAGTTTTACCGAAACTCTAGAGAGCGGCCCTAACCCTCCTACTCGCAAAGGCAGACTCATCAAGGGTGTCCACAACCACTTCATCACCCCACACAAGCTATGAGTTCTGTTAAGGACACAGTCCAACCTACTTATTGTGGATAACAGTGCATTAGCCAGACATGAGACTTTAACTTGGAATAGTTTAGCACCCCCACTAATCCAAGGAATATATAATGCACTGGAGATGCTACAACTGTAGCCATCTCTCGGATAATTCTTGACTAATTTCCTTTGAACTCCGAGCATGATGATTACCAGTTATAACGGGCATCACCAAGATGGAGTAGGTTTAGGCAAGTTATCTCAATCAACCGGTAATAGTCCCATATCTCCCATGGCTTTACTGATCTTAGTGCTATTTAAAGGTTTAGTCAGCGGATCCGCAAGCATTTGATCAGTAGGTAGATATTCAATTACAATCTTACCTTTCTTCACCAATCTTCTAATATGATTGTACCTCATAGCAATATGTTTACTATTGCTAGACAATCTTTTATTTTTAGTATTATAAATCGCACCTTGATTATCACAATACAAGGTATATGGTCCTTTTGAACCATTTATAAAAGGTATGCACTTCAAAAAATTCTTCATCCATATCAACTCTTTGCTTGCCAATGACATAGCAATATACTCGGATTCCATGGATGATAGTGCAACACATGATTGTTTCTTGGAAGACCAAGCAACGATACAACCAGCAATAGTGAACAACCATCCACTTGTGGATCTAGAAGTTGTTCGGTCAGAAGCCCAATTAGCATCACTATAACATTCCAAAATAGGAACTGAACAGTTATAGTGTAATCCATAATTAATAGTGGACTTCAAATATCTCATAACTCTATAGAGTTCTTTCCAATGTACATTACTAGGATTACTAGTAAACTTGCTTAATATTCCAACAGCACAAGCAATATCGGGTCTAGTGTAATTCATTGCATACATTAGACTCCCAATAATTTTAGCATATTCTTCTTGATTAACAGGCTCACCATTATTAGGGACTAAAGTGACATTAGTGCTTATCGGAATACTATAAGGCTTACAATCAAAGTAATTAAATTTTCGTAACACTTTTTCAATGTAATGTGATTGAGTCAAAATGTAGTTTCCATCCTTTTTAATCACTTTTACACCAAGAATCACATCAACAGGCCCAAGATCTATTATATCAAAAGTTGATGTCAAAAAACTCTTAGTTTCATTAATACAATCCATGTTGGTACCAAAAATTAACAAATCATCAACATATAAAGTAATAACTACACTATGTTTATCAGTTGTCTTTGTAAATACACAACTTTACACTTTAGAGTTTTTAAAACCGAATTTTTTGATTTCGGATTTAAATTTCTTATACCATTGTCTAGGTGCTTGCTTAAGACCGTATAGGGAACGATTAAGTTTACAAACTTTATCTTCTTTACCCTTAACCACATACCCTTCGAGTTGGTAAACATAAATCTCTTCTTCAAGTTCACCATTAAGAAATGCTGTCTTGACATCCATTTGATGTACTTCTAATTTATAAACAGATGCAATAGCAAATATTATCCTAATGGAGGCTATTTTGGTAACCGGTGAAAAATTCTCAAAATTATCTATACCTTCTTTTTGACTATAGCCTTTAACGACCACCCTTGCCTTATATTTTTCTATGCTACCATCGTTTTTATACTTTCTTTTTAATACCCATTTACAACTGATTGGTTTTGTGTTAGGAGGAAGGTCAGACAAGGTCCAAGTATTATTATCATGTATAGATTTTATTTCATCATCCATAGCAGCTTTCCAAAATTTAGCATCGGGTAAAGACATAGCCTCTTTAAAGGTTTTAGGATCTTCTTCTAACATGTAGGTAAACATTCCAGGTCCTAGATCCTTTTCAATTCTTTGTCGTTTACTTCTTCTAAGTTCAATAGGATTTGGCTCTTCACTATCTTGTTCATTTCTAGGTTCACTAGAAGATGATGGGACGGATATTAGGGAAGGATTAGAAGAAGAAGAAGGGACGGAATCTAGAGGAGGTTGAGACTCTTCTAATTCTATAGTCAATTCTTTTTCTAATTCATGTTTATCGGCATCCTTAATGGTCAAGTGCTCAAAATAAATTGCATTAGCCGCCTCGAGTACACTATTAGAACTTAGATTCAAAAATCTACATGCTTTACTCCCTTTAGAATAACCAATAAAAATAGATTTAGTAGCTTTACTACCGAGTTTTGGTCTCTTTAAAGTTGCATCTAAAACATAAGCTATACATCCCCAAACTTTAAAATGACTAATATTTGGTTTTCGATTTTTCCACAACTCATATGGTGATTTATCATGTTTTGAATGAATAATTCTATTAGAGATATAACACGCGGTATATAAAGCTTCTCCCCAAAAACTATAAGGCATTTTAGAGTGAATTAACATTGCACTAACCATTTCTAAAAGGCTTCTATTTTTCCGTTCCGCTACACCATTTTGAGGTGGTGTATTTGGAGCGGACTTATCCATTGTTATTCCATTTTTGTCACAATAGCTTATAAGTGCTCCTAACTTATATTCTCCGCCTCTATCGGATCTAATCTTTTTTATTTTTATTCCATGCAAATTTTCAACTTCCTCTTTAAAAATCTTGAATTTCTTAAAGGCTTCATCTTTTGTTCTTAAAAGATATATATAAGTAAATTTTGAGAAATCATCTATAAATGTAATAAAATATCTTTTTCCACCTCTAGTTAATATATCTTTATTATCACAAATGTCAGTATGAATTAATTCCAAAAGTTTTGTATTTCTAACTACGGATTTATGAGGTTCCTTAGTAATTTTTGCTTGGGCACAACACTCACAAGTATTAGTAGTTAAAACAACGCTATCTCTAGGAACTAAATCATGGTGTATTATTCTATGCATAGAATTACTACCAATATGTCCTAATCTATAATGCCAAACATGATTCATATGATCACTTTTTGGGAATCAAATACAACTCTAAAACCATGATCATCAAGTTTCTTAACGGACACAAGACTCTTCCTTAAACAAGGAATATGATGAACATCCTTAAGGGTTAGAAATTTTCCCGAAGTAAGAGAAAATTCTACGGTCCCTTTTCCAATAACAACACTAGTAGATGAATTGCCCATAAACACGGATTTTTCACCATCAAGGGTTTCATAAGTCTTGAAGGCACTCCTATTTGGAGTCACATGACAAGTAGCACCGGAGTCTACCCACCAACCTTCGTCGACGTCAACCATGAGCACTTCCGTGAGCATAGCCACCATATCATCATCATCTTCAATGACATTAGCCTCAAGTTTCTTTTGTCCCTTGCGGTAGAAACATTTGAAAGCTTTATGCCCTTCTTTTCCACAAACATAACAAGCAACCTTTTTGTTGTCATTGTTGTGCTTATGCTTCTTTTTGTTGTTATTGTTGTCATCTCCCCTTTTCCTCTTGTTATTCTTGTTCTTGAAAGATTCTCCCTTGAAAAACTTTTTGCCATGATTTTCCGAGTTGGAAGCCGGTTCGATATTATGAATTTTTTCAATCTTTCCTTGATTATCAAATCCATCTCTAATTCTAGATTCATGCTCAATTTGAATGTGTTGAAGAAGTTGATCCAAATTAAGAGACTTTCTTTTATGTATTAGAGACTTTTGGTAATCCTTCCAAGAAGGAGGAAGTTTACCAATGATAGTAGAAACTTGAAAAGTCTCCGATATTGGTTCACCAACATCAGCACATTCAGTAGCAATATCACAGATTTCATTTACTTGATCAATAATGGGTTTAGAATCTATCATTTTAAATTCAATGAATTTGTTAACAAGAAAAGATCGATTTCCGGCATCTTCATTAAAGTACCTTCTTTGGATAGTATTCCACAAATCATAAGTTGTTTGAAACTTATGAAAAACATTGAAGAGTGCATTCGTCATTGCATTCATTATAGTATATCGGCAAGCATAGTCATCATCAAGCCACTTCTTTTGTCGATCCGTGAGCCCACGCCTTTCTCCATTACTACTCTCCACATCACTTGAAATTGTTGAAGCGAAATCATCATGTGGGCAACCTTCGGACAGAACATAGGCAAGCTTTGTCACAGTCAACACAAAAAAAATCTTCATGCTCCATCTCTTATAATTCAATCCATTGAAACGTTCGAGCCTTTCAACTTCATGAATTTGCGTCTTTCCAACCAAGGACTCCATTAGAGATAAATATTATCTTGTAATTGTTGAATTTGATATTTTTAAGACTAAGGATAGAAAGACTCAAGAAAAAGGGACGGAGGTTTTATAGGCTATCTACAAGATAATATTTTCCCCACTATATGTTGCAGATGGCTACTCGGAAAAATTATCTTGGGGATGTAATGCCTATCACAATAAGAACATCCACAACTGCAATTTGTGATGTCCTTGGAACCAGAAACTCAAGCCCAAAATATATCTCGGAAAGCAGTAAGTAGAGAGAACAATGAAGGCAGAGAGAATTATATATGCAGAGAGAGAGAGAGAGAGAGAGAGAGAGAGAGAGAGAGAGAGAGAGAGAGGTTGTATCTATTTTCTACTTATTTCGCCCTAAATCTGTCCCTTATTTATAACGAGGGAAAGGTCACCGCCACGCTACACTGGAAGTGTCATGAACCCTGAATCGAACGATACTAACCTTTCACGGAAACAGGCACTATCAGAACATGCGCAATCCTTTCTCAGAAACTGCTACTCCTGGGAAGAGGGAGCGGACGCTCCCCCAGAATGGGAGCCGACGCTCCCCAATACCAGAAACTTAGGATGCAAATTGGCCTATTGGGAGCGGGCGCTCCCCATCCTTGGGAGCGGACGCTTGGGAAATTTCAAATTCAGTTAAAACTGTATTTGAAACTAGCCGTTAATACTTCTTTTATTTTGAACTCTTTTCTCTTCTCTTCTCTTCTCTTCTATTCTTTCTTTATATATATATATATATATATATATATAATAATTAAAAGAAGAGCAAGCTCCCTCAAGGGTCTTCTCACTAAGAGAAGTCCCATGGGAACTTAAAAAAACACAATGAAGATGAACATCTATTTATAGGAGATAGAAGATAGAAAAATTGAAGGATGAAATATATGTGGGAAACAAAGAAATCATTTAAATTTGAAGATGGTGGGAAATTGGAAATTTTCATTTCCCTCCAATTTATTTCATAAAAGGCTTTCATTTTAAATGGATCAAGAATGGCCCCAAGATAAGTAATGGACTTAAGAAAATAATTAAAGGCCCATTATTAGGAAATATTACAACACTGTCTTGGTAGCTCACTTGTGGCTTGGAAGTCTAAAAAGCAATCTATTGTGTCTCGTAGCTCAACTGAAGCAGAGTACAAAAGTATGGCCTGTGCCTGTTGTGAATTAACTTGGCTTCTATCTCTTCTTACAGAGTTTGGTCTATCCAATGTTTCTCCTGCCACTCTTTATTGTGACAATAAAGTTGTCTTGCATATCGCCTCGAATCATGTTTATCATGAACGTACTAAGCACATCAAAATCGATTGTCATCTTATACATGAGAAAATTATCTCTGGTCGTATTCATACTTGCCATGTTTCCTCAAAGAATCAAGTGGCAGATTTGTTCACCAAGGCCTTATCTTCTATTCAGCTCCAGTTTCTTGTTTTCAAGCTCAATATGCTACATTTGTTTCGCATTATTGGCTTGAGGGGTGAAGATAAAGGTACATCTATCTACAGTTGACTCGTATTCAAGGGAGGACAATGTCAGTTAAGATGAAGACAAGGGTGTTGAATGTAAATTGTAGATATTTTGTTAGTCAATTAGACTTTCAGTTATACAGTTCAATGTCTGTTATGTTTATAAACATGTAGATCTAACGTGATCAATGAGAAATACACAATATGAAGTTTCTCTTGTTAACTTTCACGAGTAAAAAAGCTGAATCACAATCTTAAAAGTTAACGGAATATTAAAAATTAAACAAGAATTAAATGTATAACCAATTATTTATTACTCTCGTTTTGTTAAACTCAAAAAAGTATTTGTTAGGACTAACTTGTCGCAAATTCTAATTTAGGATCTTTTATTTTCAGTGGCTTGTTTATAGTGGTCTCTTCATTCCAAATAAATGACCATTTTGTATTTAAGAATTATTTTGAAAATATTTATTTAGTAGAAAAATATATAAATATTCTTGTTATTCAATGTCAAACTTTTAATTATATATATATATATATATATATATATATATATATATATATATATATATATATATATATATATAATCAATTATATGAAAGCAAAATTGATAAAAAATCATTTAGAAACAAAAAAATTTAACAATTTTTTTTCAAAAAATCATTTATTTTAGAATTAAATAAAAATCATTAAAGTTGGAACGGAAGAAGAAATAAAGTTTCCTATTAATAAGAGTGTCTTTTATGTTTATTCTATATTTTTTGGTTTGAAGTTTAGAATTAAATCATTTATAAAACATTTATTTTTTGGTTTGAATGTGTCTTTTATGTTTATTTTTTGTATTTAAGAGTTATTTTTTGGTTTGAAGTTTACAAGAAAACAAACTAGCCAAAATTATACCCCATTAGATAAAACATTTTATTCTCAAACTTGTTAGAAATAAAGTTTATTTCATTTCAAAAAATCATTTATTTTTTGGTTTGAAGTTTAGAATTAAATAAAAATCATTCAAGTTTGGAAAATCTGATGAGATGAGGTGGATGGTCAAAGTTGCGGAGTAAGTTGAATGGACAAATATGATGCACGAACGAGTTGAATAAAATGTCAAAACTATATTTATAAAACACTACAAATATAAAATGTCAAAATCAAAATAATTAAATGAAATAATGCAATGTGTAATCCAATTGCAATGATTTCAAATCTCATTATCACGCAAAATGGATGTGTGAATGGTTGGAGAAACAAGTGAGAAATTATATATACTTCGGCTACATTTGTTCGCGTAATAAAATGATTTACAAAAAATGATTTTTTGTAAAATATTTTTTGAAAATGAAAATATTTTTCGAAAAATGAGATAAGCATGTTTTCGATCGTTTGGAAAATAAAATATTTTTCAAAAAATAATTTTATTTGTTTAATGAAAATATTTTTCGATAAAAACACAATTTGAGATAAGTTGAAAAATATATGATAGGGTAGGGTGATGGAGGTGGGGTGGTAGGGCAGGAGGTGAGAATTAGTAGGGGTGAGATGGGTGGGTGTGGGGTAGGGTAGGGTAGGGCAAGGCTAGGCTAGCATAGTGGTATGATAGGGTGGTGGGGAAAATACAAAGGGTAATATAATGTTATGTTAGGGTTGTGATAGGGTAGGTGTGGGGTAGGGTGGGTAATCGAGAGTGTGGGAGGGGATAGGGTGGGTGACCAAGAGTAGAGGAGTGAGGTTGGGTGCGGGAGTTGTAAATAATTTTAACATGAATAAAAAAATTGTTTGACAGTAGGGGAGTTTTAAAAATATAATTTTAAAATTAATATTTTTTTTTTTACTTTGAGATGATGGTGGTAGTGGGGAGTTGTTAAAAATAAATTTAAAATGATTAAATTTTTTTGACCAGACAAGGCGGAGGCAGGGATGATGGTGAGTGTAGAGAGGTGGGGAGTTGTTAGAAATAAATTTAAAATGATTAAATTTTTTTTGACCCGACTCGGAGGGGGGGGGGGTTGTGGCAAAGGGGTGAGGTTGGGGCAAGTGGTGGTGATGGTGGTGGTGAGTGGAGTTGTTAAAAATAAATTTAAAATGATTAAATTTTTTTTGACTCGACGGAGGGTGGGGTGGGGGCAGGGGGTGGGGGTGGGGGTGGTGAGTGGGGTGGGGTGGGGTGGGGTGGGGGTGGAGGTAGAGTGGGAGTGAGGGCGGGAGGGAGAATTGTAAAATTTAATTTTAATATAAATATTTTTTATGAGGGGATGGGATAGGGGGTTGTTGATATGGGTTGGATAACATGGGGATGTATGAAACTTTAGGTGTGTGTGTGCGTGTGAGGATGTTAACATTTTCGAAAAATGTTTTAATTAGGAAAAGTTCGCAAATTATTTTACTTATAAAAGTGGGAAAAATATTTTTCAGAAAAAACTTTCTTCATTTTTCGGCGCTTACCAAACATCGAAAAATAGGGAAAATGTTTTCCAAAAAATATTTCCCCCCAGACAAACGCAGTATTCGTGTGTCAGTGTGATTTACTTTTTCATTACTTAATTTAAAAATTTATAACTTCTACATTCAAAATAGATAATTTAAAGTATGAGTATACGAAAAACGATAAATTTGAGGAAGACATTTATTACACATGCTTAATCCTAAAGCCTTTACCTAGTGGGAAAAAAATTAGGGATAGAGGGAGTACTTTTATTTATATTTAACAAAAGTTTTGTTAAACTTAACATTTTAATGACAGTACTTTATTTATTTATATCTTATTTGTATTATCATAAAATTATTTTAATATTCTATATTGATAAGGTTTTTAGATAGTGTCTTTATGGTTTCTAGATTAAATTTGAAAATAGAAAAACATAATTGTTTTTATGGTTTAAAATTAGGAAAGTATACTTACCAAAGTTATTATGCATGGGCACGCGTTTAGTTCATTTCATCACACGCGAAATGAACCTGAAGATGGTTGGGAAAATAATGTGAGTCATCTACATTGCGTGTCGGGGAGGGGGAAAGAACGTGAGAGTCATCTATATTGCGTGTCGGTAATATTTTCTAAAGAATGCGTTGCGTGATATTTTTTCGCACATACAAGAAATATTAGATTACTAATAAGTGAAATTCACAAAATTATTTCATTAATCAAGCAAAAACAATCAAGAGTATCTCCATCTAAAAATGTGTTAAAATAAATGTCATTTTTTTCAAGAACAAAAATAAACATTTATTTAGATTTTGATGAAACTTGAGTATTTTCTCATCAATAACATTTTTATTTCATATGTTAACCATTGATACAACATTTGTTTTCTTATTTCTATTAAATCCAATCATACTTTTTCACCCACTCTTGAAGAAAAGAGTGGTTGAATTTAGATAGATAAAATCCATCATTCCTTACTAACCAGTAGCATTCTCCATTACCGCCATCTATATAACAATATGTTTTGCTTAAGATATAATCATAAACGTTGAAATGTTGATTGTGTGTACCCCATCGAAAATAGGCATAAAAGAGTGTGCGACCATCAATCCTGTCACAGAAGCTAAAGTCGTAATCGGTAAATGATTGAATAATATGGTTTCCAAGATCGTCATCTCCAGATTTCACATGTGCCACAATATTAGAGTTTGAAATCCCATTCTTAATAAAAATTCTCCACTTTATGGTGATAAGGCAACCATTGCTTGAGCTGACAATAGAAAAAGCAAATAATAGAGAAAATAATATGTTTTTCATAATATAGCTGAAGAATGTGTATTTTAGAATAAATTCTTTAAATCATTATATTGTGTTTTCTCTATGTAAGTAATGTATATAGTAAGATATATGTGTGTGTGTGTTGTATTTTAGAATTAGATTATATCTATTTTACAATCTGCGTTGAATTTTATAATATGTGTAACTTTATAATCTATATTTAACTAACTTTAAATGATGCTATCGACCAATTTCATTTTAAAAAATCTCAAGCAATTAATATTCCAATTGTTATCCAAACCAACAAGTTCATTTTTAACCAAGGGACGGAGCCTTTTACGGGCAATGGGTCAATTGACCCCTTGATTTTTTTTTTTTTTTTAATTTCTAACCACCTAATATAAATTATATCCATCATGGGGTACTGAATCCAAAACCTCTACGGCGAAAAGTTAAACCCGAGCAAGGAATTGGGTTAGTCCGTTCAAAATATATTATTAGCATGTTGCTCCTCGGCACTAGTCTCCTTGGCCTGCACCACGACATCCGTCTCATCGTCTTCCTCCGTGCCAGGATCCGGGATGATGACTTGTTTGGGTTTGAGCTTGAACCCCAGTTTGTGCTCCATCATTGGGGTGCTCCTCGGCACTAGTCTCCTCGGCCTGCACCACGGCACCCTCCTCATCGGCTTCCTCCGTGCCATGATCCAGGATGATGACTTGTTGAGTTTGATCTTGCTCCTCGGCATTAGTCTCCTCGGCCTACATCACGGCATCCGCCTCATCGTCTTCCTCCGTGCTAGGTACCTCATCTTCAATCCATTCGATAATGGCGTTGATATTTTGACGATCAACGGGAGGAGGAATCCAAGCAGGACGACCATCATTTAATACCCTGGTGGGTTTCCAAGACGTCAAACATCGTGCTCCACAATCCATCATTGCATTATCAGCCAGCAGACAACTGAAGAGACACCTGCCACGTGATGCATGTTCGTATTTTCGTAAACTGAGGTAGAGCTCACTTCCTCCTCGACATAGCCTTATGTCAAGCTAGGAAGTCGGGGGCCACTGAACGGTATAAACCGAAGATACGAACTTGGAGTAGTTTGGGCACGGCCCAAGTGGATTGGGCCCTAAACATAATCCTAAGTATGATGTACGAGGAGGGGAATGGGCTTCTCTACCTTCCTCGAACCAAGCTTTCTCGTCATTCCCCTAGGTTGGCCTAGACTTAGTAGGCGAAATGACTAAGTCTCAAGTACGAGGAGACCTCCCTCCAAGTACAAGGTGAGCTCCCTTGACGACGAGGTGACTTCCCTCCATGGACGAGATAAGGCCCCTTGGTGACGAGGAGACCTTCCCTCCATGGACTAGATGAGGTCCCTTGGTGACGAGGAGACCTTCCCTCCAAGGACGAGATGAGGTCCCTGGGTGAGGACTAGGAGACCCCCTTGACGACGAGGACGAGGTCAGAGGACGAGGTACCTTCCTCGGTTATGTTATCATCATGACGAGATCAACTTATTTCTCATCTCTTCCTCGACTCATCATGGGCCGAGATAGCCATGAATGACGAGGAACCGATTATTTGCATCTCGACTATCCCATCAAGCTCTTCAACTCTTATCTCTTTCCCGGCTCTTCATGTACCGAGATGGCCATGTATGACGAGGAGAGAAATGTTTGCACCTCGGCATACCAGCATATGACGAGGAAAGGAATATTTGCATCTCGGCTTTCCGGAAGAACAGTCCTTACAATCCTATTCCAACAAGGATTAAGCAGTTATAACCTAATCAGGATTTTAACCACCTCCTATATCAATTCAAGTCAAACAGGGACTCCTTAACAGATATAATCCTCCTATGATTATATCTTATCACTTTACAGTCCAAGTTCAACATGGATTTCATATATCCATCACTATAAATACAAGCCATTATTTCCATATTTTGGTACGTTAATTCTTTGACTCGAAACTCTGTCAAATTATTTTCTCTCTCTACAAACCGTGAACTTACTCTCACGCCGGAGGGCCTTCGCCGGAATCGCCCCGGCTTAGTTTACGTTTCTTGTTTCTTTTTCAGGCTATTCAATCGCCGGAGTACCACCGACCACTGAATTTGGACTGATCCGAACGTTTTTGGCATCATCAATAAGGTTTTTAAATAGTGCCTTTATGGTTTCTAGATTAAATTTGAAAATAGGAAAAAAAATTGTTTTTATGAAATTAGGAAAGTATACTTACCAAAGTTATTATGCATGGGCATGAGTTTAGTTCATTTCTAGACACGCGAAATGAACCTGAAGATGGTTGGGAAAATAATGTGAGAGTCGTCTACATTGCGTGTCAGTAATATTTTCTAAAGAATGCGTTGCGTGATATTTTTTTCGCACATAAAAGTAATATTAGATTACTAATAAGTGAAATTCACACAATTATTTCATTAATCAAGCAAAAACAATCAAGAGTGTCTCCATCTTAAAATGTGTTAAAATAAATGTCATTTTTTTCAAGAACAAAAATAAACATTTATTTAGATTTTGATGAAACTTGAGTATTTTCTCATCAATAACATTTTTATTTCATATGTTAACCATTGATAAAACATTTGTTTTCTTATTTCTATTAAATCCAATCATACTTTTTCACCCACTCTTGAAGAAAAGAGTGGTTGAATTTAGATAGATAAAATCCATCATTCCTTACTAACCAGTAGCATTCTCCATTACCGCCATCTATATAACAATATGTTCTGCTTAAGATATAATCATAAACGTTGAAATGTTGATTGTGTGTACCCCATCGAAAATAGGCATAAAAGAGTGTGCGACCATCAATTCTGTCACAGAAGCTAAAGTCGTAACCGGTAAATGATCGAATAATATGGTTTCCAAGATCGTCATCTCCAGATTTCACATGTGCCACAATATTAGAGTTTGAAATCCCATTCTTAATAAAAATTCTCCACTTTATGGTGATAAGGCAACCATTGCTTGAGCTGACAATAGAAAAAGCAAATAATAGGGAAAATAATATGTTTTTCATAATATAGCTGAAGAATGTGTATTTTAGAATAAATTCTTTAAATCATTATATTGTGTTTTCTCTATGTAAGTAATGTATATAGTAAGATATATGTGTGTGTGTGTGTTGTATTTTAGAATTAGATTATATCTATTTTACAATCTGCGTTGAATTTTATAATATGTGTAACTTTATAATCTATATTTAACTAACTTTAAATGATGCTATCGACCAATTTCATTTAAAAAAATCTCAAGCAATTAATATTCCAATTGTTATCCAAACCAACAAGTTCATTTTTAACCCAGGGACGGAGCCTTTTACGGGCAATGGGTCAATTGACCCCCTGATTTTTTCTTTTTTTTTTAATTTCTAACCACCTAATATAAATTATATCCATCGTGGGGGTACTGAATCCAAAATCTCTACGGCGAAAAGTTAAACCCGAGCAAGGAATTGGGTTAGTCCGTTCAAAATATATTATTAGCATGTTGCTCCTCGGCACTAGTTGTTGGAAATGGGTAACGAAAGTTAAGTTTGACTTATCGTTGACCTAACTTTCTAACGGAAGTTCGTTAACTTCCAACGGAGTTCGTTATTTGTTAACGAAGTAAGTTACAAAATGTATTCTACATTTAGGGTAGATAATGAAACTCATTTATTGTCTCAAAACCATTTCCGGGTGAATGAGAAATTAATGACAAAAGATTTGTAACTTAACGAGAGTTGTTTAAAGGGGTTTTGATGTTGTTTGATGTGCTCGGCCGAGCAGAGTCCTTGACTCGGCCGAGCAGAGCATAGCAAATTGGCCAAGTCTCTGGACAAGCTTGCTCGGCCAAGGCATATGCCTTGCTCGTTCGAGCAGTGTGATTGACACGATCGTGCGAGTTCCTTGACTCGGCCGTGCAGCTTGGCGCTCGACCGAGCGAGTCCCTTGACTCGGCCGAGCAGTTCCTGAACAGATGCCAATTCAAAAGAAAAGTTGTGCCTTTTCAAGGGAAAAGACACAAACCCCTTAACTCTCCTTATATACTTTCGCTTCGAATTTTAATTCATACACACAGCCATTTGAGCCTCTCTACCCACATTTGAGATAGATTAACATAGCCAAATCATTTCATCTTGTTGCATCAAATTCCTTCAAGTCCCAAAGTTCCAAACTTTCTATTGTTCGTTAGAATTGTTAATTTGGTGTGCTCCTATTAACAATTAGAAGTCGTTTCATCTCACGAGAAGTTTGTCATCAACCGTAAGCACCTGTGCGGGACAAATACTTCTTACGGAAATTGTGTTAAACACAAGACTCGACTATTTGTGATTTGTTTTCAATTTCCGTTATAATTCTGTTATCTTTCTCATCTCTCTTTGTTATTTCCTTAAGAAGCCTAACATAAAATCCCTACAATCGTAATAAGTATTTGACGTTTCTTAAGGTTTTCTTTCAATGACAAGTGAGAAAGACACCTCCGAATCATCCGGGCTTACTCCTCCTCAAGGCAATTCAACGCTCAAGAATATTGCACCTCCATCTTCTCACTCGGTTCATGGTGAGAAACCCCCAAAGTTTACCGGGGTGGATTTCAAGAGATGGCAACAGAAAATGCTATTCTACTTGACCACTCTAAGTTTGCATCGGTTCTTGAAAGAGGATCCGATTGTTGCAAAGGATGATCCCGACCCTCAAAGGCTTATGGCCAAAGAGGCTTGGGACCATGGTAATTTTTATGTAAAAATTACATTTTGAATGGACTCGATGATGCACTATATAATGTGTATAGTACCGTCGAGTTAGCCAAGGCTTTATGGAGTATCTTGGAAAGGAAGTATAAGATTGAAGATGCCTGGTCAAAGAAGTTTGTCGTCGGCAAATATCTTGACTACCAAATGGTGGATTCTAAGTTGGTAACAACTCAAGCTGATGAGTTCCAACTTATATTGCATGGTCTTGATGCCGAAGGAATGATAATGAATGATCCGTTCAAAGTGGCATCAATCATAGAGAAGTTGCCGCCTTCATGGAAGGACTTCAAAAATTATCTCAAGCATAAGCGCAAAGAGATGACTTTGGAGGACTTGGTTGTTCGTCTTCAAATTGAAGAAAATAATCGAGACAATGAAGCCAAGGCTACCAAAGGCAAGATGGAGGCAAAGGTCAATCTCGCCGAGGCAAGCACTAGCGGCACCAAAAGGAAGCATTCCGGGAATTCTAAGAGAGGAAAGAACAAAGGCTCCACAACCAAGAAGTTCAAAGGAGCATGCTATAATTGTGGCAAGCCGGACTATATAGCAAAGGATTGTCGCCACCCAAAGAAGGAGGCGAACAATGTAGATGACATGGATCTTGATTTTCCTGCGGTGATCTTCGAGGCAAACGTGGAAAACTTGGATGACAATCCAAAGGAATGGTGGATAGATACCGGGGATACCCGCCATATTTGTGCTAATAAGGAGAGTTTCTCTTCTTATACTCCCATTTCCGGAAGGAAATTGTACATGGGAAATTCAGCGACTTCCGATGTTCAAGGCATTGGAAATGTTGTATTGAAGATGACCTCGGGGAAAGAAGTAACCTTGCTTGATGTGCTGCATGTTCCGAACATCCGCAAGAATCTAGTTTCCGGTGCTTTGTTAAGTAAAGCCGGTTTTAGATTAGTTTTTGAATTCGACAATTTTGTATTAACCAAGAATGGTTTATTCCTTGGAAAGGGTTACCTCGAGAAGGGACTTTTCAAGATGAATGTAATGAATGTTATCCGCCAAGGTGCGAAGAATAAAAATGTTGTTTCTTATGTTTACTTGTCAGAAAGTCCTAGTTTATGGTATGATAGATTAGGTCATGTAAACTTCGACACTATTAAGAAATTAGTGAAACAAGATTTAATCCAAATGACTAAATCTGATTCAACTAATAAGTGCGAAGTTTGCGTTTAGGCAAAAATGATGAAGTCGCCATTTAATGACATACAAAGAAACACAACTCCTCTCGAGTTAATTCACACCGGCATATGTGATTTAAAACTTGTGCAAACTCGAGGAGGTAAAAAGTACTTCATTACATTCATAGACGATTGCACTAAGTATTGTTATGTTTATCTCTTAAGAAGTAAAGATGAAGCCTTAGGGGCTTTCGAGACTTATAAGAAAGAAGTTGAAAATCAACTTAACTTAAAGATTAAGAAAATTAGAAGTGATAGAGGAGGAGAATATGAAGCTCCGTTTGAAGGACTATGTTGGGAATTCGGCATAATTCATCAAACGACGGCTCCATATACCCCTCAGTCTAACGGAGTTGCTGAACGCAAAAATCGTACTCTCAAAGAGATGATGAACGCATTTTTGATAAGTTCAGGCTTACCCGACAACTTGTAAGGAAAAGCTATACTCACTTCTAATTATATTCTTAATAAGATACCCAAGAAAGGTATTGATAAAACACCCTATGAATTATGGCATAATCGTAGGCCGTGTTATAAATACCTTAAAGTGTGGGGGTGTCTAGCTAAGGTTGAAGTACCTAAGCCAAAGCAAGTAAAGATCGGTCCCAAGACGGTTGACTGCATCTTTATCGGATATGCCAATAACAGTAGTGCCTATCGATTCATAGTGCACAAGTCAGAAATTCCTGATATGAATGCAGGAATGACAATAGAATCAAGGAATGCAGTATTCTTTGAAAATATCTTTCCTGCAAAGGATAGGAAAGAAAGTAATTCTCAAAAGAGAACATATGAATCTACAAACGGTCCATCACAAGTAGAAGATGAAGGACCTGGACGTAGTAAAAGGGCAAGAGTGGAAAAGTCTTTTGGTCCTGATTTTCTATCATTTATGTTGGAAAACGAACCAGCTACTGTTAAAGAAGCTTTATCTGGACCGGACAGTACGTTCTGGAAAGAGGCCATTAACAGTGAGATAGAATCCATAATGATAAATAATACTTGGGAATTGGTTGATCTCCCTCCAGGATGCAAACCATTGGGCTGCAAATGGATCCTTAAAAGGAAGTATAGGGCAGATGGATCTATCGATAAGTACAAAGCCCGGCTGGTAGCCAAAGGGTTTAGACAGAAAGAGGGATATGATTTCTTCGATACATACTCCCCTGTCACAAGGATCACATCTATACGTGTTCTCATAGCTATTGCAGCAGTGCATAATCTTGAGATACACCAAATGGATGTGAAGACATCCTTCCTAAATGGAGAGCTAGATGAAGAATTTTACATGGAACAAACCGAAGGGTTTGTGGTTCCTGGTAAAGAACGAAAGGTGTGTAAACTTGTAAAGTCGTTATATGGACTCAAACAAGCACCTAAAAATGGCATGAGAAGTTTGATCGAACTATGTTGTCAAATGGATTCAAGATAAACGAATGTGACAAGTGTGTCTATATCAAAGAAACATCTGAATCATTTGTGATTGTCTGTCTTTACGTAGACGACATGTTGATAATGGGAAGTACTCATGAATTGATCATGAATACTAAAGCCATGTTAAAGAAGCACTTTGACATGAAAGACATGGGATTAGCTGATGTTATATTAGGAATAAAGATTTCTAGAACATCAGAAGGAATAGTTCTGTCACAATCCCATTATCTAGAAAATGTACTTCGAAAGTTCGATGTCATTAATGACCCTCCGGCTAAGACACCAGTAGACTTAACTCTACACTTAGCAATGAACAGAGGGGAACCAGTTTCTCAATTGGAATATGCAAGAATAATTGGCAGTCTGATGTAGTTAACGAATTGTACACGTCCAGACATTGCATATTCAGTGAGCAAACTAAACAGGTTCACGAGTAATCCCAGTACAGATCATTGGAAAGCACTAATGAGAGTATTGAGATATTTAAAGTATATTATGAATCATGGGATACTTTATAAGAGATATCCAGCAGTATTAGAAGGATACTGTGATGCAAACTGGATATCAGACATAAAAGACTCAAAATCCACAAGTGGATATGTTTTCACAATAGGTGGAGGAGCAGTGTCATGGAAATCCTCAAAAACAAACGTGTATAGCCAGATCCACGATGGAATCTGAGTTTATAGCTTTAGATAAAGCGGGAGAAGAAGCAGAATGGCTTAAGAACTTCCTGGAGGATATTCCTTGTTGGAATAAACATGTGCCTGCTGTATTAATACATTATGATAGTCAATCAGCAATAGAAAGGGCACAGAGTAGTATGTATAATGGTAAGTCTAGACATATCCGTCGTAGACATAATACCATTAGACAGTTGATCAAGAATGGGATTATCACAATTGACTATGTGAAGTCAAATGATAACATAGCGGATCCGTTTACGAAAGGTATAAATAGAGATCAACTGTATAAACTATTAAGGGGAATGGGCCTAAAACCCACAAGAAAAGAACTCATAGTGGACACTCAACCTTGAGAATTGGAGATCCCATGCCCTTGGTTCAATGAGACAACCAAGCTATAAGTTCTAGTAGAATCACTTGGAAACAACAACTCGGTTGAATGACCTGGAGATGTTGAATACTCATTCCTAGAACATCCAAGTATAAGCACCTCAAAGAATGGTGAGGATAAGTTGAGAAAACTTTTAATGATTCCTATACCTACGGGTGGAGTAGTGCAGGATACTCCTAATAGTATGAATCACCTATATAAGCGAGAAGTAACATGGCCGCTTCTAATGTGAACGCTTATGAAATGAGATACGGTCCAGGGCCGAAAAGGACAAAACGTGAGAACAATAACTGTTAGAGCTATTATTATGTGAGTATTGTTGTCTTGGTATACATTATACAGTCACTGGTTCAAAGCGACTCGCTACCAAATGTCTAGTATATCCGATAATATTTCACTAGGGGAGATTCAAAGCCACAGGCTATCTATCCCGATGTAATATTGGTTCACCGGAACTTTTGGACGAAATTGCATACATGCATTAATTGTCATTCATGTGGGGGATTGTTGGAAATGGGTAACGAAAGTTAAGTTTGACTTATCGTTGACCTATCTTTCTAACGGAAGTTTGTTAACTTCCAACGGAGTTCGTTATTTGTTAACGAAGTAAGTTATAAAATGTATTCTACATTTAGGGTAGATAATGAAACTCATTTATTGTCTCAAAACCATTTCCGGGTGAATGAGAAATTAATGACAAAAGATTTGTAACTTAACGAGAGTTGTTTAAAGGGTTTTGATGTTGTTTGATGTGCTCGGCCGAGCAGAGTCCTTGAATCGGCCGAGCAGAGCATAGCAAATTGGCCAAGTCTCTGGACAAGCTTGCTCGGCCGAGGCATATGCCTTGCTCGGCCGAGCAGTGTGATTGACACAGCCGTGCGAGTTCCTTGACTCGGCCATGCAGCTTGGCGCTCGGCCGAGCGAGTCCCTTGACTCGGCCGAGCAGTTCCTGAACAGGTGCCAATTCAAAAGAAAAGTTGTGCCTTTTCAAGGGAAAAGACACAAACCCCTTAACTCTCCTTATATACTTCCCCTCCGAATTTCAATTCATACACACAGTCATTTGAGCCTCTCTACCCACATTTGAGATGGATTAACATAGCCAAATCATTTCATCTTGTTGCATCAAATTCCTTCAAGTCCCAAAGTTCCAAACTTTCTATTGTTCGTTAGAATTGTTAATTTGGTGTGCTCCTATTAACAATTAGAATTCGTTTCATCTCACGAGAAGTTTGTCATCAACCGTAAGCACCTGTGCGGGACAAATACTTCTTACGTAAATTGTGTTAAACACAAGACTCGACTATTTGTGGTTTGTTTTCAATTTCCGTTATAATTTCTGTTATCTTTCTCATCTCTCTTTGTTATTTCCTTAAGAAGCCTAACATAAAATCCCTACACTAGTCTCCTCGGCCTGCACCACGACATCCGTCTCATCGTCTTCCTCCGTGCCAGGATCCGGGATGATGACTTGTTTGGGTTTGAGCTTGAACCCCAGTTTGTGCTCCATCATTGGGGTGCTCCTCGGCCTGCACCGCGGCGCCCTCCTCATCGTCTTCCTCTGTGCCATGATCCGGGATGATGACTTGTTGAGTTTGAGCTTGCTCCTCGGCATTAGTCTCCTCAGCCTGCATCATGGCATCCGCCTCATCGTCTTCCTCCGTGCTAGGTACCTCATCTTCAATCCATTCGATAATGGCGTTGATATTTTGACGATCAACGAGAGGAGGGATCCAAGCAGGACGACCATCATTTAATACCCTGGTGGGTTTCCAAGACGTCAAACATCGTGCTGCACAATCCATCATTGCATTATCAGCCAGCGGACAACTGAAGCGACACCTGCCACGTCACGCCTATTCGTATTTTCGTAAACTGAGGTAGAGCTCACTTCCTCCTCGACATAGCCTTATGCCGAGCTAGGAAGTCGGGGTCCACTGAACGGTATAAACCGAAGATACAAACTTGGAGTAGTTCGGGCACAACCCAAGCGGATTGGGCCCTAAACATAATCCTAAGTATGATGTACGAGGAGGGGAATGGGCTTCTCTACCTTCCTCGAACCAAGCTTTCTCATCATTCCCCTAGGTCGACCTAGACTTAGTAGGCGAAATGACTAAGTCTCAAGTAGGAGGAGACCTCCCTCCAAGTACGAAGAGACCTCCCTCCAAGTACAAGGTGAGCTCCCTTGACGACGAGGTGACTTCACTCTATGGACGAGATGAGGCCCCTTGGTGACGAGGAGACCTTCCCTCCAAGTACGAGGAGACCTTCCCTCCATGGACTAGATGAGGTCCCTTGGTGACGAGGAGACCTTCCCTCCAAGGACGAGATGAGGTCCCTGGGTGAGGACTAGGAGACCCCCTTGACGACGAGGACGAGGTACCTTCCTCAGTTATGTTATCATCATGACGAGATCAACTTATTTCTAATCTCTTCCCCGGCTCATCATGGGCCGAGATGGCCATGAATGACGCGGAACCGATTATTTGCATCTCGGCTATCCCATCAAGCTCTTCAGCTCTTATCTCTTCCCCGGCTCTTCATGTACCGAGATGGCCATGTATGACGAGGAAAAAATGTTTGCACCTCGGTATACCAGCATATGACGAGGAAAGGAATATTTGCATCTCGGCTTTCCGGCAGAACAGTCCTTACAATCCTATTCCAACAAGGATTAAGCAGTTATAACCTAATCAGGATTTTAACCACCTCCTATATCAATTCAAGTCAAACAGGGACTCCTTAACAGATATAATCCTCCTATGATTATATCTTATCACTTTACAGTCCAAGTTCAACATGAATTTCATATATCCATCACTATAAATACAAGCCATTATTTTCATATTTTGGTACGTTAATTTTTTGACTCGAAACTCTGTCAAATTATTTTCTCTCTCTACAAACCGTGAGCTTACTCTCACGCCAGAGGGCCTTCGCCGGAATCGCCCCGACTTAGTTTACGTTTTTTGTTTCTTTTTTAGGCTATTCAATCGCCGGAGTACCACCGACCGTTGGATTTGGACTGATCCGAACGTTTTTGGCATCATCAATAGGGTTTTTAAATAGTGTCTTTATGGTTTCTAGATTAAATTTGAAAATAGGAAAAAAAATTATTTTTATGAAATTAGGAAAGTATACTTACCAAAGTTATTATGCATGGGCACGCGTTTAGTTCATTTCTACACACGCGAAATGAACCTGAAGATGGTTGGGAAAATAATGTGAGAGTCGTCTACATTGCGTGTCAGTAATATTTTTTAAAGAATGTGTTGCATGATATTTTTTTCGCACATAAAAGTAATATTAGATTACTAATAAGTGAAATTCACACAATTATTTCATTAATCAAGCGAAAACAATCAAGAGTGTCTCCATCTTAAAATGTGTTAAAATAAATGTCATTTTTTTCAAGAACAAAAATAATCATTTATTTAGATTTTGATGAAACTTGAGTATTTTCTCATCAATAACATTTTTATTTCATATGTCAACCATTGATACAACATTTTATTTCTTATTTTTATTAAATCCAATTTATTCAAAGCACATTGTTTTCATAACCAAACATACTTTTTCACCCAATCTTGAGGAAAAGAGCCATTGGATTTAGATAGATAAAATCCATCATTCCTTACTAACCAATAGCATTTTCCATTACTGCCATCTATATAACAATATTCTTCACTTAAATTATAATCATAAACATTGAAATGTTGATTGTGTGTACCCCATCGAAAATATGCGTAAAAGAGCGTGTGACCATTAATCCTGTCACAGAAGCCAAAGTCGTAATCGGCCAATGGTCGAATAATATGGTTTCCAAGATCGTCATCTCCAGATTTCACATGTGCCTCAATATTAGAGTTTGAAATCCCATTGGTAATAAAAACTCTCCACTTTATGGTGATAAGGCAACCATTGCTTGAGCTGACAATAGAAAAAGCAAATAATAGAGAAAATAATATGTTTTTCATAATATAGCTGAAGAATGTGTATTTTAGAATAAATTCTTTAAATCATTATATTGTGTTTTCTCCATGTAAGTAATTTATAGAGTAAGGTATGTGTGTTGTATTTTAGAATTAGATTATATCTATTTTACAATCTGCATTGAATTTTATAATCTATATTTAGCTAACTTTGAATGATTGTATCGACCAATTTCATTGTAAAAAATCCCAAGCAATTAATATTTCAATTGTTATCCAAACCAACAAGTTCATTTTTAAGCAGCATGGAGTACTGAACCCAAAACCTCTACAGCGGATAGTTAAACATGTTTAACTATCCGCTGTTATACAAGTTCTTTGACTTTTAAGTAATGCAATTTATAGTGCATTTTCTAGTACTTTATACTTGCATTGTTTTTAAAAATCTTCATCATTTTATTTTTGCTTTGTCTCAAACAAAATGTTCTCCTTCTAAATATAGCAATAAATATGATCAAGCCAAAATTGTATTTGGTCAATCTAGCAAGAATTAACGGATCAGATAGCTGAATTTGCCTTGAATTAGCCTGAAATGGATGAACAAGCAATAAAACTAAGTCGGGGCTTCACCGTCGAGCCCTCTGACGTGAGAATAATATTTGATGAGAAAGAATAAAAAAAGAATAAGGAAAAAAAATTAGAAAATATAATAGACTTGATTTTAAAGATATGATATTTTATTTATAGATAGGTGGTGGAATAATTCTCAAAATAGGGATTAGTAGTTGAGTTGGGTTAGAAATGTGAATCTTGGCCAGGATTAGATAATTAGAGAGACTGAAATCCTTATTTGAATAGGATATCCCGATCATAATCCTTGCTCGACTTAATAGAAAGATTTCAGGTTCAGGTGATTTTTAAAAACAGCTGTTGTATGAAATAGCAACCTTTCATTGCATGCTGCAAAAAGGTGAACTAAATTTTTTATTACTATTATTAAAAACTAAACAAAGTTGATTAAGCTAATTAATGCTATCCTAGTTCATGATAAAATTTTATTTATTGGCCTGCATTGACCCGTCGGGCCCACCAACCCAAGATGGGTTGGGTTTGGTTGGGTTGGGTTGACATATTTTCAGCCCGCCAGGATTTTGGCCCGTCTCGCCCCGTCCCACCCTGTTTAGTCGCGGATTTTGACGAGTTGAATCCGTCCCGTCCCGCCCCGGCTGCCCGTATTAACAGATCTAGTTACCAAACACACCCTACCATAAGAGCAAACAAACTGACCCTAAGCATTGATTTTCGCTTCTCTCTTTTGTCTAGCATATCTTTATCTTGCTTCCTCTAGTACAACATTAGTCTCCGTTATTATTTCAAAAACTTTAAAATGATACAATTTTTACTTCTAATATTTCTAATAGCTTGCTTCAAATCTTAATCTTAAATCAAATAAAAATAATAGAAAATTTCTTATTATTTCATTTAATTAATTTTTTTCTATTAATCGTATATTATTATTGATAATATGATTCAATTATATTGTATTAAATATTATGCTATAAAATTAAATAATAAATTAATAAATATAAATAAATATATTTAAAATAAAATTATATTAGGAAAAATATTAAAATAGATAATTAAACTAAAATACATCAAAACACAATTTAAATGGAAAATTAAGTTCCATCATGATAATTATAGATGAAGGTTTGAAATTTTATTTTTAAAATCAATGATGCAAATAACTTATGTTTTGGGGGACATTTTGGGTAGGGAAAAATTAATTGTGTTTTTTTTACTTTGGATATGAATGTTTAGTGATTCTTAATATTTTGCTGTATAATGCTAACAAAATAATAGATACCATGGAAAGGAAATATTAAAAGAACTAAACTAAATTAACTAAGAAAATGCAAATATATGATGGTGGGATGGAAATTCTAATCAATTTGAGAAAATATTGTGTTTCTCATGTAATGCAGCGAAATAAAGCAAAATAAAGAGAAATTTACCGAATGAAATATCTACAAAGAAATTCTACCGAATAGCACCTTCAAACAAGTCAACAATAACTTAGGATATTGCACCAAGTATAAACTTGCAAAACTGCAATTGAATAATAATAATAATAATAATAATAATAATAAAAGTTGGGTCAAAATACGTTTATCATGCTAAATTATTCACTGATTTCCACTTTTCACTCTCGTTTGAAAATTCGATATGTTTGATACCTAAACTTTTAAATTGTCCTACTTTGCCCCTAACACTAACGAACGTTAGAAAAGTTAACGAAATACTATGGAAAGGAAATATTAAAAGAACTAAACCAAGTATATGATGGTGGCATATATTTGCATTTTCTTAGTTAATTTAGTTAAACATGAAGCCGCTTTTACACAAGTCCTTTGACTTTTAAGTAATGCAATTTATAGTGCATTTTCTAGTACTTTATACTTGCATTGTTTTTAAAAATGGTCATCATTTTCTTTTTACTTTATCTCAAAAAAAAATGTGCTCCTTCTAAATATAGCAATAAATATGATCAAGCCAAAATTGTATTATGGTTAATATAGCCAGAATCAACTGATCGTATACCTGAATTTGCCTTAAATTAGTCTGAAATAGATGAACAAGCTGTAGGAAAACAATTTATGATTTTTCCAAAACTTGTGTTTATTATTGATGAACCTCTGAATATATAACAGATACAAAAAGAGTCCTAATTTGAAAAGGAAAGACCAAAACAAAGAAAGAAATCAAAGGAAACATACGGAAAAAGGGAACTAAATTACGTCAGATTTTGATCCTGGGCGGTCGCCCACTGGGACCTGGGCGGTCGTCCACATGTACAGAGGTTTCAACATCGTTGGGTTTTGATCCTGGGCGGTCGCCCACTTGGCCTGGGCGGTCACTTGTACAGAGGTTTTGACATTGCTGAGAAAAGGGGCTGGGCGGTCGCCCACTTCAGTTGGGCGGTCGCCCACTTGCACAGTGTCGTTTTCGTCTTCACACCCTCCCTCAAGTTGAAATTGGGGATTAAGAATGCCCAACTTGCTAACTAGTAAATTATTTTGGCCCAAAGTCAGCTACTTATTTAATACATAAAGTTTCTGGTTAGAAAGTCAGCTACTTATTAGAAATAATTAAAAATAAATAAACGGCTTTTCGCGTTAAGTCAGAAGCTATTTAATTTTGGTAGCAAAGTCAAAATGAAATAAAATTAATTAATTCAACTTTAGATTTAGATATGGACTAAGGAAGGTATACTCCCTCCGTCCCGCTCGAAAGGGCAAAGTTTGTGTCTTGCACGGGAATTAAGAAAAGTGATGTAGGAAAGAGAAAAAGTGTATAGTGGAATAAATGTTGTGAGTGAAAGGTGATGTAGGAAAGAGAAAGCGGGATAGAAAATAGTTAGTGGATATTCATTGTGAGAGTATGACAAGTGGGTCCCACAAATAAAGAAGTAATAAAAAACTTTCCATTTTGGGTTGTGCCCTTTCTAATGGGACGCCCAAAAAGGAAATTTGTGCCCTTTCGGGCGGGACGGAGGGAATATATATTACACACTCTTACACGTTGAATGAGATATTTTGATGTGGTGAATTTCATTATATATAATTTTCTAGTTTTTTAGACATTTAATCCTGATTTTGATGTAATTTAGATTAGTTTTGATGTAATTTTGAGTAAATTTGGAATTGGTAAGTTTCTGAGAAATCATTGTATTTTGAGACGTGTTTTTAGTGATTTTATGATGTTCCTGCAAAGTTTATTAATGCTTAAAAGACAAGTCAAAGTCAGCTTTCAAGTCAAGGTCAATAGAGGATAAAGCTGTAATTATCAAAAATTTTAGGAATCAAACTGCAGATTGGAAAGTTCAGTGATCAGACTGAAAATTTGGAAAGTTTGGGGACCAAATTGAAAAAGTGACAATAAGATCAATAATCAGCACAACTCGCACGCTCAATTCCAAAACGGGGGTGGACTCCTAGGCGTTGACTTCAGTTTAAAACTCTATTATTTAATTTTCCTTTTTATTTTCCTTATGATTTTAAGTTTATACTACTGTATATGGGAGGAGTATAAATATTTTTTTGACAATTTTATGAGGGTTGAATAATACTCCCTCCGCCCCGGCCGACTTAAGACTTTTTGCCATTTTGGGCGTCCCACCCGACTTAAGACGGCCCAAAATGAATACCTTAAATCACTATTCTCTCCACTCATTCTCTCTCCTACATTATTTTAATACTCACAACACCATTATAATTTACTATTCCCTCCACTCATTCTCTCTCCTATTTTTAAATTACACTCACAACATTTACCTTTTCCTTAATCCCCGTGCCATTTCAAAAAATCCTAAGTCGGCCGGGACGGAGGGTGTATATTATTTCTAGGTTTTCCTCTCTAGAATTCTTTGAAGAATATTACTTCCACGAAAGCTTAAAATTTTCATTGCTTTGGGTTGTAAAGCTTGAACCGATTTGGATATCAATTAAGGTTTGAAACTTTCTTTTTATTTTCCCTAATTACAATTTTATTTGTGCTTTATTCAAATCTATTTTTAGGATTTTGAGAAATTGATCAATCTCTTAATCTTTTTAATCGATTATTGCTAGATCTCCCTTGTATCGTGTCGGACTAGGGTTTTCGTTGTAGCATCTTCACAATTCTTGTATGTGACATCTTTAATTGTGATTAAAGTAAATTTGGCTTTAATTCTATTTGAAATAATAATAGATTAATATCTTGATCTTAATCTCTTAAAGCTTTCATCAATTAATTCTTTGAATCTTGATCGTGTCGACTAGATTTAATTATTGATTATGATTACCATTTGAGCGTGTCGCCGATAGTAATTAATAACAAAGAAGAGATAGAGATTTTATATCTCGTGATCAAGTAATTAGGGGAAAGTAAGAAAGAATCATTTATGTGATATTGATTGATAGACGGGGATAATTTTACATATTCAAAGTGCTTTTTACAGAATTGTTTACAGTTTAGATTTTAATTCCCATATTAGAATTTTAATTCAGCAACGAACAAAACCCCCCATTTTTGTGTGACTAGATCGTATTCAATAACCGTTCTTTGTGGAACGATCCTGGACTTGCTCTAGCTGAATATTTGTGGCCGAGTCCCGATTAATTTAGTAGGTGTGCGACATTGCCTATCATGTTCATCTTTATGTTCTAATTTACGCTTAATAATTAATTAGCAACAACTATTTTAGTCTCTGATTATTTAACTACTTTTACTATTTTTGTAGCACTTATATTCATGGCTCGGGTGCTCAAAGATTCAAATAGAGAAGACTTTCAAGAAAGTAGTTGCTAAGCGATACGCTGGTAAAGTCTATGACATGAAAAAAAGTGGCAAAATGATGGTTTGCCTCTAGCTAATTTCGCGACAAGTGCATGGGAGTAGTGGGAAGCCTATTGGACAAGTGAAAAATTTAAAATAAATTCAGAAATAGCAAAGAATAATAGGAACTCACAAGAGGGGCAGGAGAGTGTGCACACGGGAGGATCGATTAACTTCAGGGAGACTTGATCCCGAATGGTAAACTTACTTAATTTACTATCCGTTTGTAAATTAAGCAATACTCTATTTGATTCATATTGTTATTATTTGATGAAATTTTGAAGTTATAATTTTTTTATATGTTAAGTGAAAGAAACACGGAGATGAAGCTGATGCAGCTGCTGTGTTTATGGCTACACATACTGCGGAGGCTTCTGATGGCTCAGGAATACAATGGGTTAACCCTTATTACCAGAGCATTTATGTAAGTGTTAATAGTATTTTCTATTAGTAAATTCTAAATTATTTAGTTAAATAAATATTATTTTCTACCATAGTGGATAATATTATTTTTTTCAGGATTAGTATGATAGGCGTGCTCGTGACGAGGCTATTGAAGAAGGAACCATGGAGCCTGAGAGCACCGAGCGGCCCGCCTTTCGTGAAAAGCTTTGGACGGCCATTGTTCTCTGAGACAAGCAACCAAAGGGAGATCGCTTGCCTGAATTCGGAGGACATGGTGCTGGGTATTTTAACATGATATTCCGCAGCCCTACTACGCAGTACTTTTCTTCTTCTTCCTCCGGCAGTTGTTGTGAAATTGGTGATACTCCGTTGCAATCAAGATAAGGAAATCAACACACCCACACGTACAAGAAAGAAACAATCACACACAAGAACACAAGAGTTGTTTACCCGGTTCATTCACCAACTCGTGAACTACGTCCGGGGGCAATTGCCAAGCCAATATGTTATTAGTCTCCTTCTAATATGTTGCTGCAATGAGTTCTAGGTCGTATCTATGCTTATATAGTTATAAAAGGAAGACCTAAATCAAATTAAGAAAGAGTTCTAATCAAAATAGGAAACAAAATCTGCTGCAGAATTTTCCACCCGACGCGTGGGCGGTCGCCCAAGCCAAAAATTCCACGAGCCCAACCTTCTGTTCTCCTGGGCGGTCGCCCAACACCCCCTGGGCGGTCGCCCATCGCAACAGAATGTTCACCACGAATTTCCTCCTTGATCTCAGCAACTCCTCCGACTTAGACTCCTTTTTCCTCATAGTTTAGGACTCCAATCCCAACAGCAGTCATCATGTGGATCAAGAGACGTTCAATGCTCGGGTTCAGAGAGAGGTCGAAAGGCAAGAGGAGCAAGTGCAGATCCAGATGGAGAGCAAGTTGGATGAATTTGCAACCACAGCAACCTAGCGGTAATGCCTCTGCCTCATCAGTCGGTCAATACCTTGATCTGGATGGTGGTCGTGGTACTAGTGGGAGAAGTGGTGGTGGCCGTAGCGATCGTGGTCGTGGTCGTTAAACTTGAATTTTAACTTGTATTTTATTTGACATGTAATTAAACTTCAGTAGTTTTAAAACCCTCCCCTTTCCCCTTCCCTTTCCCTTTCCCTTTCCCCTTCCCCTTCCCCTTTTCCCAACCAGTTTCGCTTGATTTGGATGGTGGTTGTGGTACTTGTATTTTATTTGATGATCAAGTGAAACAGGTTGTTGGTGTTTGTTTGAAATTGTTGGGATTCGTTTAAAACAGGTTGTTTGAACAGGTTACAGCCTTTTACTGGTGGTTTACAAATAAAAACAATTTTTTTAAAAAAATTCTGGACAGATTACCGATGGATATTTCCATCGGTAAATGAAAATAAAATAACAATAAAAAACATTACCAACGGACAATTTCGACGGTAATCTTTGTTATTACCGACGGACCTCAATCCGCCGGTAACTCTATTGTGATTACCGACGGACATATCTGCCGGTAATTAGTCGGCAATAACTCCGACGAACGACCGACGTGCTTCCTTGCCGACGGACAGTTTTCGACGGATTTATTGGGTTTACCAACGGACGACCCGCCGAAATTACCGTCGGAATAGGTCCGCCAGTATTACCAACCAGATTTTACTTCGTCCGTCGGTAAAGTCTCATTACCGACGGAAATTGAGCATTACCGACGGAAATATCCATCGGTAAAGGGCCAGTTTCTAGTAGTGTTTTTTACAACGTTTATAAAATGTTGTCTTAGACTGAGACCTATAACAACATTGGATATCACAACATTTTAGAAAATGTTGTTAAAAGTCTATTACAACGTTTAAAAAAGTTGTTAAAGGGTATTTTTGTTATAGTGAAAGTTAGGTGTGTGTGTGTGTGTGTATGAGGTTGTTACCATTTTTCGAAAAATGTTTTAATTAGAAAAAATATGTAAGTCATTTTACTTATAAAAGTGGGGAATGTTAGAATATATCCCTATATTATAGGGATATTTTATGTACATCAGTGTACATTAGTGGTTAAACCTGCCACAATTCGCACAGTTCTGAGTATTTCTTTGTCTAAAGGGTGGTCCATTCACCAACTAGACGTGAAAAATACTATTTTTGCATGGTGAGCTTCAGGAAACTGTTTACATTCATCAGCCGGTTGGGTTTTGTGATAGGAGATTTCCTGATCATGTCTGCTTACTCAAAAAGTCCTTATATGGGTTACAGCAGGCACCTCGAGCGTGGTATAGACGATTTGCAGATTTTGTCTCCACTATTAGGTTTATTCAAAGTACGTCCGATCACTATCTTTTTGTTCTTCATCAGGGTGATTCTATGGCATATCTCCTTGTTTATGTGGATGACATAATCTTGATTGCTTCTTCGGATATTTTTCGTTTGCCTATTATTGCTCGTCTCAGTGCTGAGTTTGCTATGAAGGATTTGGGTCCTCTTAGTTATTTTCTTGGGATAGCAGTTTCTCATCATAATGGGAGTCTTTTTCTGTCTCAACGAAAGTATGCAACTGAGATTATTGAGGGAGCAGGGATGTCTTCGTGTAAGCCTTCGCTTACTCCTGTCGACACAAAGCCGAAGCTTGGGGTCTCTTCGGCTGGCCTTCTCTTCTCAAATCCGTCTCTAAATCGAAGCTTGGCTGGCGCATTACAGTATCTTACTTTCACCCGGTCGGACATACAATATGCGGTTCAGCAGATTTGTTTGTTTATGCATGCACCACAAGAGGAACACATGCATGCGCTTAAGCGAATTATCCGCTATGTCCAAGGTACGCTTAGTTTTGGCTTGTATCTCTACCCGTCAATCACTTCCACTCTTGTGTCCTATACGGATGCCGATTAGGTGGGTTGCCCGGATACAAGACGTTCTACGCCGGGGTATTGTGTTTTCCTTGGGGATAACCTCATTTCGTGGTCAGCTAAGCGTCAGGCGGTGTTATCTCGGTCAAGTGCCGAGGCAGAGTATCGTGGGGTAGCCAACGTTCTTTCAGAATCATGTTGGCTACGTAATTTATTATTAGAGCTACACAGTCCAATCCGTCTTGCTACTATTGTTTATTGTGATAATGTTAGTGTTGTTTACCTTTTGAGTAATTCCGTCCAACATCAACGCACTAAGCATATTGAGATGGACATCCATTTTGTTCTTGACAAGGTCGCTAAGGGAGAAGTCAGGGTTTTACATGTTCCGTCCCGCCATCAGATTGCGGACATCTTTACTAAGGGACTGCCTTTGATTTTATTTGAAGATTTTCGCGACAGTCTAAGTGTACGTTCCCCTCCCGTTTAGAATGTGGGGGAGTGTTAGAATATATCCCTATATCATATGGATATTTTGTGTACATCAGTGTATATATCATCCATATTTATGGTTGTAATCTCTTAGGGGCCGTTTGGTTCGGTGAAAAAAAAGTGAAGGAATTGAATGGTTAATGGAATGGAATTCATGAAGGAATTGGAATTGAAAAAAATTGGTCAAACCCTCCGTTTGGTTGGCACGAAATGGAATGAAATTGTCATTCAATTCCTTGGCAAATCATGTTTGATTTGAAAATACAAATTATAAGAATGGAATGAAAGCATATAAAATGACCCATTTACCCTTTTTTTTTAAAAAAAAATATTTTGGGGGGGGGTTGTGTGGGGGGTAGGTAGGGGGTATGCAAAATGAGTAAAAAATATTTTTTTTCGTGGGGGTGGGGGTAGGGGTGGGGGTGGGGTGGGGGTGGGGTAGGGGTAGGGGTGGGGTAAGGGGTGGGGGTAGGGTAGGTAGGGGTATGCAAAATGAGTAAAAAATAATTTTTTTCGTAGGGGTGGGGTGGGGGTGGGGGTAGGGGTTTGGGTGGGGTAGGGGTAGGGGGTAGGGTAGGTAGGGGGTATGCAAAATGAGTAAAAATATTTTTTTCGTGGGGGTGGGGGGTGGGGTGGGGTGGGGTGGGGTAGGGCAGAGGTTTGGATGGGGGAGTAGCAGGGTCTTTAAAAAAAAAAATTCGTGGGGGTGGGGGTGTGGGGGTAGGGCGGGGTCGGATGGGGAAGGTAGGCAGGGGTATTTAAAAAAAAAATCGTGGGGGTGGGGGGGTGGGGTGGGGGTGGGGGGTAGGGCAGGGGCTGGATGGGGGGAAGGTAGGCAGGGGTATTTAAAAAAAAAAAATTCGTGGGAGTGGGGGGTAGGGGTGGAGGGGTAGGGCAGGGGGTATGCAAAAAAAAATCATGTGGGGTGGGGGGGGGGTGGGGTGGGGTGGGTGGATGCTGGATGGGGGGTAGGGCTGGATGTGGGGTGGGGGCTGGATAGTGGGGGGGTAGGCAGGGGGGTATTTTGATAAAAAAGAAAAAAAAATTCATTCCCCTAAGGAATTGACCATTCCTTCTATATTTGGAAGGAATGGCCAATTCCTTCATTTGATGGAATTCACCATTCCTTTGCCATGAAAATTATAAACCAAACACTACCAAGGAATTGGTCAATGGAATTGACCATTCCAATTCCCCCATGGAATGGCCAAATCACACCAACCAAACGCCCCCTTAGAGTTTGTATAGAATTATATTACCTTAGATAGATCCTAGAATTAGGGTGCAAGTAATTTATCTTTGTAACTTGTATAAATACATTTAGTAAATGAGAAGAAAGGCACGGATTATATTCTTTCAGGGAAAATATTTTTCAAAAAAAAAAAAAATTCTCCATTTTCGGTGCTTACCAAACAACGAAAAATAGAAAACGTTTTAAGTAAAACATTTTTCTTCAAAAAAACAAACGATAAATTTGAGGAAGAGATTTATTACACATGCTTAATCCTAAAGCCTTTACCTAGTGGGGGAAAAATTAGGGATAGAGGGAGTTGTTTTATTTATATTTAACAAAATAGGTGTTTTGTTTAACTTGTTAACATTTTAATGACAGTACTTTATTTATTTATATCTTATTTGTATTATCATAAAATTATATTAATATTCTATATAGATAAGGTTTTTAGATAGTGTCTTTATGGTTTCTAGATTAAATTTGAAAATAAGAAAAAAAAATTGTTTTTAGGAAAATTAGGAAAGTATACTTACCAAAGTTATTATGCATGGGCACGCGATGAGTTCATTTCTACACACGCGAAATGAACCCGAAAATGGTTGGGAAAATAATGTGAGTCATCTACATTGCGTGTCGGGGAGGGGGAAAGAACGTGAGAGTCATTTATATTGCATGTCGGTAATATTTTCTAAAGAATGCGTTGCGTGATATTTTTTTCGCACATAAAAGTTATATTAGATTAGTAATAAGTTAAATTCACACAATTATTTCATTAATCAAGCAAAAACAATCAAGAATATCTCCCAAAATAAACATTTATTTAGATCAATAACATTTTTATTTCATATGTCAACCGTTGATACAACATTTGTTTTCGTATTTCTATTAAATTCAAAGCTCATTGTTTTTATTACCAATCATACTTTTTCACCCAATCTTGAAGAAAAGAGTGGTTGAATTTAGATGGATAAAATACATCATTCTTTACTAATCAGTAGCATTTTCCATTACCGCCATCTTGAATGTACGCTCGCCGAAAAATAAGATTTTTTAGGAGTCGTCACGCCGTTTTAAAGGAAACATTGAAAAACTTTTTAAAAGAGAATTTGGGTTCGGGGGTCCGGTTACGTGTTGGGAAGAATCGAAAGTTCACCCAACACGCCTCGTCCGTAGACGAGTCTTTCTATGTTCAACATTCAAAACATCCAAACGTGTGTGCAAAATGTGTGTGACAAGATATGTAAATGAATGCACATTAATGCTTTGTTTTATTGCTCAAAAGGAGGGATTACAACTTGTGAACCATTTACCATGGGAGGCCACATCCCATATTACAAAGAGGCTGAACAGATTACAATTGGAAAATTGATCTCTGCAGAGTGGCTACTTGTGTCGCGTGACACAGGACTCCAAATGTCCAATTGTGTCGCGTGACACAGGTTACCAATCTGCAGGAACCTCACAACTCAAAACCAGAATCCATATATATAAATCCAGATCAAGTTAGAACAACCAATTAACTCAGAAAACAATGAATCCACAACTATTCGACCAAGGGGGTGTGGATATGGGGAGATCCACACTCCCTTGATGAACAATCAACAAATATGGTTCAAATCACATCATGAACAACAATTAAACAAAGCACAACAGATTAAACAGAGAGATGGCGATTGCCACTTGATAATTAAAGCGGATGGAGCTTAATTATCAGGTGGATGAATAGGAATTGAAGTGAATTGCAAGGAGCAAATATAAGAGAGAGATATGGGGAAGGGAATTCGTTACCCTTGTAGTGTCCACAATCTCTACACCAAGTTAGGTGTAGAGATCTTCGTATCAGCTGCTGGAATGCAGATTTGAGCACAGATGGAGTGCTGACTTCGGATCCTCAATGGTATGGAGTATGTGAAGGAAGATGGGTGGATTGGATGAGAGAGAAGGATTGAATTGAGGGAATTGGTTTGTGTTTTGTGTGGAATGAGGAGAGAGACTGGCTTCTGGCGTAAATTTGGCAGAGTGACTTTAGGGAATGGAATAAGGGATCCTCAAATGAGAGGGGGAGGGTCCAATTTATAAGCTGCTGGTGAGGGATCATTGTGTCGCACGACATTCTGTGTCTGTTTTCCATGGCTCGAGTTGTTGCGTGACACAACATGCCCACAACCAATTCTGGCGCCAATTTGCCATTCTGAAACCTTCCAAGGTAATTCCCTTTAGGTCCAAAATGGTTTAATTACCTATAGGTCCTTCTGTACATAAAAATGACTTAAAAGCACTTCCTTCGCAAAAACTTATAAAAAGTTTCCGGAAGTCTCAAAATGGATTGGGAATTTACCAAAACGCCCCTAGTGCAATTTTATCATATTAAAATGCACCTATAAAGGGTCGCGAATTGGATTGGCGTACTCATAGAGCCCCTCGGCAATGTCACTTACGAAATAAGTGAGGTTGTCGATAAGAAGGACCCAATCCCAATGAGCGGCTGGGGATGTGGCGGATGGCTAGACAATGATTGGTGAGATCGGATGGATGGACCTTTGGAGAAAGGATTCCTACGTATCCCTAGGAGGGAATCAAGCCGGTCATAGTTCAGACAAGTGAGAGCGTACGGCGTCTCGAACCGGGAAGTGAGACATACGGTGTCTCGGGCCGAAGTGATAGCGAGGTGAGACATACGGTGTCTCGAACCGAAGTGACAATGACGTGAGAGCGTACGGTGTCTCGAACCGAGAAGTGAGACATACGGTGTCTCGAACCGAAGTGACAATGACATGAGATATACAGTGTCTCCAACCGAGGAGTGACAATGACATGAGACATACGGTGTCTCCAACCGAGGTGACAATGACATGAGACATACGATGTCTCCAACTGAGGTGACAATGACATGAGACATACGGTGTCTCCAACCAAAATGACAATGACATGAGACATACAGTGTCTCCAACTGAAACGATTATGACGTGATACATATGGTGTCTCGGACCGAAGTGATAACGACGTGAGACCTACGGTGTCTCGAACCGAAGTGATAATGACATGAGACCTACGGTGTCTCGAACTGAAGTGACAATGACATGAGACATACGGTGTCTCGGGCCGAAATGATCATGAGGTGAGACATACGGTGTCTCGGGCCGAAGCGATGATGAGGTGAGACATACGGTGTCTCGGGCCAAAGTGATAATGACATGAGACCTATGGTGTCTCAAACCGAAGTGATGATGAGGTGAGACATACGGTGTCTCAGGCCGAATTGATAATGACATGAGACCTACGGTGTCTCGAACCGAAGTGATAATGACATGAGACCTACGGTGTCTCGAACCGAAGTGAAAATGATGTGAGACCTACGGTGTCTCGGGCCGAAATGATAATGAGGTGAGACATAGGGTGTCTCGGGCCGAAGCGATGATGAGGTGAGACATACGGTGTCTCGGGCCGAAGTGATAATGACATGAGACCTATGGTGTCTCGAACTGAAGTGATGATGAGGTGAGACATACGGCGTCTCGGGCCGAAATGATAATGACATGAGACATACGGTGGCTCGAACCGAAGTGATGATGACATGAGACATACGGTGTCTCGAACCGAAGTGATAATGATGTGAGACATACGGTGTCTCAGACCGGAGTGATACTGAAGTGAGACATACGGTGTCTCAAACCGGAGTGAAAATGACATGAGACATACGATGTCTCGATCCGAGATGAAAAAGACGTGAGACATACAGTGTCTCGAACCGAAGAGAGATATGCCATGAAGATATGATGATTTGTAGCTTGAAAGAGATATGCCTTCATACCTGTGTTGTGCTTACTTGTAGCTGCCGGAAGGACTGAGGCTACGACTGATGATTGTGGAGGGTTGTAGATGCCGGAGGGTCTTAGGCTACAACTGCTGATGATTGTGGCTGCCGGAGGGACCTATGCCACTGTTGATGAAGAGTTGCTGGTTTGCCATGCAAGGGACGGTCTTTGTTGATGATTTGCTATGAGAATGAGCTTTTGATTAAGATCCGCCCATGAAAACGGGCATTTGATGATGATTTGCCCATGAGAATGGGCTCTTGCAGATAATTCGCCGTGCAGAATGAGCTTTGCTGATAACTCGCCGTGCGGAACAGGATTTGATGTCGCCGAGACTGATGAGCATTATTGCTTGGAGATTGGGGAAACTGAAACCTTTTTGACAAGCATTGCTTGGAGAATGAGGCGGCTAAGGCTCTTTCAGATGAACTGGTAAGTCTGAAGATGACGAGACCGATGAAGATGATAAAGGCAAAATATGCCACCTGCAGAATTTGAACTCCTTGTACAGATTGTGATTTGAGGAGCAGTCCTCACGATCAGATTATGATCACTTGATTATTGTACCATGTGAGGGGAGGAAAGAGAAATACACACTCTAGGCACTTTGCATTTTATTGTTAAATTTATGCATTATTAGCTTTTATTGCACGAGTCCACCTTGGCTGGGGATGAAAATGGAGATGAGGATTTTGTATGGCTTGACGAGCTGATATGTATGTAGCAATTATGCTATGATGGATTGACTGTGTATATATGATGATGTATGTATGATGACGAATGGGGTGAATCCTCTCCCATGAGGTGGGAAAATGTATGAGTGATGATTGAGGAATGTATGGATGACATGGTGCAGACTAGGCAAGTCGGAGATGCTCCCTGGAGTACAGATTGCAACGGGTTGATTGTTGCTGATAAGAACAAGGTGTGTCGCGCACCCGAGACGGCAAGCAGCAGCGGAAGTGTAGTGAATGCCATGGTTTTGCAGATATGATTAGGCGGAGCCCCAGTTGATAATGCAAAGCAAACCCGGAGGGAATCTGGTAAAGAGAGCCTGAGAGAACAGCTTAACAAAGCCCCAGTTTGAAGAGATTCAATGCAGCCCTATTTTGAAGAGATTCAATGAAGTGAATTGCAAGGAGCAAATATAAAGAGAGAGATATGGGGAAGGGAATTCTTTACCCTTGTAGTGTCCACAATCTCTACACCAAGTTAGGTGTAGAGATCTTCGTATCAGCTGCTGGAATGCGGATTTGAACACAGATGGAATGCTGACTTCGGATCCTCAATGGTATGGAGTATGTGAAGGTAGATGGGTGGATTGGATGAGAGAGAAGGATTGAATTGAGGGAATTGGTTTGTGTTTTGTGTGGAATGAGGAGAGAGACTGGCTTCTGGCGTAAATTTGGCAGAGTGACTTTAGGGAATGAAAAAAGGGATCCTTAAATGAGAGGGGGAGGGTCCAATTTATAGGCTGCTGGTGAGGGATCATTGTGTCGCACGACAATCTGTGTCTGTTTTCCATGGCTCGAGTTATCGCGTGACACAACATGCCCATAACTGTTTCTGGCGCCAATTTGCCATTCTGGAACCTTCCAAGGTAATTCCCTTTAGGTCCAAAATGGTTTAATTCCCTATAGGTCCTTCTGTACATAAAAATGACTTAAAAGCACTTCCTTCACAAAAACTTATAAAAAGTTTCCGGAAGTCTCAAAATGGACCGGAAATTTACCAAAATGCCCCTAGTGCAATTTTATCATATTAAAATGTACCTATAAAGGGTCGCGAATTGGATTGGCATACTCACACATCTATATAACAATATTTTTTTCTTAAGATATAATCATAAACATTGAAATGTTGATTGTGTGTACCCCATCAAAAATATGCATAAAAGAGCATGTGACCATCAATCCTGTCACAGAAGCCAAAGTGTAATCGGCCAATGGTCGAATAATATGGTTTCCAAGATCGTCATCTCCAGATTTCACATGTGCCTCAATATTAGAGTTTGAAATCCCATTGGTAATAAAAAAAACTCTCCACTTTATGGTGATAAGGCAACCATTGCTTGAGCTGACAATAGAAAAAGCTAATAATAGAGAAAATAATATGTTTTTCATAATATAGCTGAATAATGTGTATTTTATAATAAATTCTTTAAATCATTATATTGTGTTTTCTCTATGTAAGTAATTTATAGAGTAAGGTATGTGTGTTGTATTTTAGAATTAGATTATATCTATTTTACAATCTGCATTGAATTTTATAATCTATATTTAGCTAACTTTAAATGATTGTATCGACCAATTTCATTGTAAAAAATCCCAAGCAATTAATATTCCAATTGTTATCCAAAGCAACAAGTTCATTTTTAACCCAGGGACGGAGCCTTTTACGGCTAATGGGTCAATTGACCCCTGATTTTTTAGTTTTTTTTTTTTAATTTCTAACCACCTAATATAAATTATATTCATCATGGGGTACTGAATCCAAAACCTCTGCGGCGAAAAGTTAAACCTACTTAATATGCCATGCCGCTTGTACACAAGTCCTTTGACTTATAAGTAATGCAATTTTGACTTCCTTCAATTTTAAGGAATTATATATATATATATATATATATATATATATATATATATATATATATATATACATATATATACCACCCTCCGTCCCATGATAATATATATATTTTGACCCTCTAAAACTTTGACAAAATTACGGATGATATCAAAAAGTTTGAGAAAAGGAAGGATGTGTAATTAAAGATGGCAAATTTTTAAAAGTTAAGGTAAAAAGGTTATATTTTGAATTTTAAATCAAATGTGGCAATATAAAACATGTATTTTAACAATCAAATACTGATAGCATCTGCTACTTCTAAGACTAACACATGTCAAATGCAGGGCGGCTCTTAAGGTGTGTCGGGTGAGCGGTCGCTCCGGGCCTCAAATTTTGAAGGGCCCCCAAATTTTTTGAGTTATATTACTACTTTCGTTTCAAAATAAGTGTAAAAAAAAAAAATTGATTAAGAGTAAATTTGAAAAAAATTACATTCATTTTGGAATGGAGGAGTAGTATTGTATTTGTATGTTGTATATGCAACTTCAATTCAATTGGGTAATAAGGTTGTATTTGGAATCTACAATTTTATTTTTTCAACAAACCTAAATAATATTTTTCTCAAAAAAAAATCAAAGCCTAATTTGTTTTAAATTATTTATATCAACAACTCCGTACGTTTAGTCATCTTTCTTCCATTATTCTCCATGACGCATCCCTCACCTTTCTCATTTCAACGTTTTTTTCTTTCTAAACTACTAAAATTTAAATAGCCAAACTCCTTGCCCATTTTTCATTTAACTTTCGATTGGTGTGCTCACATTGTCCTCTAAGATTTCAACTTTTGACATTTCAATAGCCACTGCAATAACCGTGATATTACGAGCAGAATTTCGAAGACGATTGCAGTGACACAATTATAATCATCTTCCATAACTTTTGGCAGCCACACCACCATGAAACACGATAAAAAAAAATTGACGAGCAAATATATACACTATTATTTTTGTAGTTATATTTAGGGCCTAAGTTTTACTTTTGAACAGGGCCCCTAAAATGTCCGGACCGGCCCTGGTCAAATGATGAAAATACCCCTACATAATTTCCTAAAACAACCAATTTGAAAGTGACATTTCTTTTCTTGGCTCCAACTTGCTATATTCAGGAACGACTTTGCTTTAATATATTTATAGATGTTCTCCTTCTAAATATAGCAATAAATATAATTTTTAAAAATAAAAAACCTTATAATGTTTTATTTGCATTTGGGAGGGTAAACGTATTTTTGCCTAAGTGTTTTCCCAAAAACCTACAAGAGTATTTATACTTCCAAATTCAAATAAATAAAGGAAAAGAAATAACAAAATTCAAATAATTAAAAGAAAAAAAAATAAAGAGAATAATACGAGACGAAAATCTAAACAGAAAAGGAAATCAACATCAGCGTCGTCATAATCCATTCAAATCCGTTGGGTGTGAGGTCGCACCATCTGGGGTGCGCGTTCGCGCAAAGCTGATGGAAAAACTTTGCAGTTACACCCTTTTCTCTGCGCGGTCGCGCTAACCTACTGCCTAAAAGGTGCAGACGTTCCCCTTTATGGGTGCTGTCGCTCCCATGGCTGTCGTAGCTCCTGCTTGGACATACTCCTTATGCACGAGCGTGCTAGTGTACAACCTCTGTTTGCTTCATATGGCCCATAATCTTATGTCCAGGGTTAAACACATCCTGTGCTATATCATTATGATTGGGATGGGACATCGATTGTATAATAAAAATCATATGTCCTGACTTAATATTTTTACTTTCCTTTTTTAATTTATCTTAGTTTTAGTTTAAGATTGTTATTTTACTTTATTTATAAAATGGACCATTAGACTTACTTGCTACATTCACAATATAAACTAACTTACTATTCTCTATCAACTATTTCTTTTATACTTTATTTTTCATACTAACAACATTTAATTTTTTTTAATAACTGCATCAAACTCAAAACTTTATATTGTGGCTGAGAAGAGTTTAATGGGTACCGAATGCCACGCATTTTGGTCGACAATGGTTCTGCAATCAATGTCCTCCCAAAGAAGGCCTTATCATCATTAGGCCTCACCCACAAAGACCTTAAGCCATCCGGTAATATAAACTCAATTTTTTTTAATAACTGCATCAAACAAATAAAGTGAGAAGAGTTTAATTCGAGCAATTTTTTTAGTGTATTTTAATTAAATTAAGATATAAATGACTTGTCATTATTAAACAAACGTAAACTTTTAGAATTCAACAACGTAATGGTTTCAGCTCTAATTTTTCATCTCTATTTTTTTAGAGCTTAATTTTAAGTTTTACCAAACATGCTCATAGTCGGCAATTGAAATGAGGGGGATTCGTTTATTTTTTTTTTCATTTGAAATTTCATTTTCTTATGAAACATGCTAATAATATATTTTGAACGGACTAACCCAATTCCTTGCTCGGGTTGTACCAGGAGGCCCAAGACCCATTAAATATATATATATATATATATATATATTTATATAGTCCTATTTCTTAAAATAACAAATATAGTATAATTTTTCAATAGTTTGAAAATTATAAAATAAATAAATTATCATTTATAAAGAAGTATTTCAACAAAAGAAGTTTTAGGTATAACAAAATATAAATAAATCAAATATGTTGATCGATGAAAATTCTAATCAATTGAGAAAATATTGTGTTTCTTATGTAATGTAGCGAAATAAAGAAAAATTTATCGAAGGAAATTTCTACAAAGAAATTCTACCGAAGAGCACCTTCAAACAAGCCAACAATGGCTTAGGATTTTACACCAAAGTGTAAACTTGAAAAACTGCAATTGAATAATAATAATAATAAAAGTTTGGCCAAAATACGTTTACCCTGATAAATAAAGTATTCACTTATTCCCACTTTTCACCCTCGTTTGAAAATTTGATCTGTTTGATACCTAAACTTTCAAATTGTCCCACTTTGTCCCTGACACTAACGAACGTTAGAAAAGTTAACGAAATAGGTCATGTTCCGAGCACATAATGACAAATGGGCTAGTTTGTAATGGTTATTAGTTTTTAAGGGGGAAAATGCAAAATTTTAAATATAAAGTGCTAAAAAATTATTTCATTTTTCAAAATAATTAATATTTTCTTAAATAATTAATATATCCTGAAAATAATATTATATTATTATTTTTTATGTTAAAAAATAATAGATATTTTTTGTATTTTTATTGTAAAAAAGTTATGTTCGTAATAGCATATATTAACATTATCTTAAATAATTAACATTTTCAGTAAATTTATTTTTAATTAGGATTAAAAAATCAAAATTAGAGAATATTATAAATCAAAAAAAATTATTTTTTAAGAAAATTTTATTTAAGTTTGAAAAAAAAAGTAAAATATTTTTTTTAAATAAAATAATTTTTAAAAATAAAAAACCTTATAATGTTTCATTTGCATTTGGGAGGGTAAACGTATTTTTGCCTAAGTGTTTTCCCAAAAACCTACAAGAGTATTTATACTTCCAAATTCAAATAAATAAAGGAAAAGAAATAACAAAATTCAAATAAATAAAAGAAAAAAATAAAGAGAATAATACGAGACGAAAATCTAAATAGAAAAGGAGATCAACATCAGCGTCGTCAGAATCCATTCAAATCCGTTGGGTGTGCGGTCGCACCATCTGGGGTGCACGTTCGCGCAAAGCTGATGGAAAAACTTTTGCAGTTACACCCTTTTCTCTGCGCGGTCGCGCTAACCTACTGCCTAAAAGGTGCAGACGTTCCCCTTTTATGGGTGATGTCGCTCCAATGGCTGCCGTAGCTCCTGCTTGGACATACTCCTTATGCACGAGCGTGCTAGTCTTTATACACACGGCCGTACAACCTCTGTTTGCTTCATATGGCCCATAATCTTATGTCCAGGGTTAAACACATCCTGTGCTATATCATTATGATTGGGATGGGACATCGATTGTATAATAAAAATCATCTATCCTGACATAATATTTTTACTTTTCTTTTTTAATTTATCTTAGTTTTAGTTTAAGATTGTTATTTTACTTTATTTATAAAATGGACCATTAGACTTACTTGCTACATTCACAATATAAACTAACTTACTATTCTCTATCAACTATTTCTTTTATACTTTATTTTTCATACTAACAACATTTAATTTTTTTTTAATAACTGCATCAAACTCAAAACTTTATATTGTGGCTGAGAAGAGTTTAATGGGTACCGAATGCCACACATTTTGGTCGACAATGGTTCTGCAATCAATGTCCTCCCAAAGAAGGCCTTATCATCATTAGGCCTCACCCACAAAGACCTTAAGCCATCCGGTAATATAAACTCAATTTTTTTTAATAACTGAATTAAACAAATAAAAATGAGAAGAGTTTAATTCAAGCAATTTTTTTAGTGCATTTTAATTAAATTAAGATATACTGTAAATGACTTGTCATTATCAAACAAACGTAAACTTTTAGAATTCAACAACGTAATGGTTTCAGCTCTAATTTTTCATCTCTATTTTTTTAGAGCTTAATTTTAAGTTTTACCAAACATGCTCATAGTCGGCAATTGAAATGAGGGGGATCCGTTTATTTTTTTTTTTCATTTGAAATTTCATTTTCTTATGAAACATGCTAATAATATATTTTGAACGGACTAACCCAATTCCTTGCTCGGGTTGTACCAGGAGGCCCAAGACCCATTAAATATATATATATATATATATATATATATATATATATATATATATATATATATATATATATATATATATATATATATATATATATATAGTCCTATTTCTTAAAATAACAAATACAGTATAATTTTTCAATAGTTTGAAAATTATAAAATAAATAAATTATTATTTATAAAGAAGTATTTCAACAAAAGAAGTTTTAGGTATAACAAAATATAAATAAATCAAATATGTTGATAGATGAAAATTCTAATCAATTGAGAAAATATTGTGTTTCTTATGTAATGTAGCGAAATAAAGAAAAATTTATCGAAGGAGATTTCTACAAAGAAATTCTACCGAAGAGCACCTTCAAACAAGCCAACAATGGCTTAGGATATTACACCAAAGTGTAAACTTGAAAAACTGCAATTGAATAATAATAATAAAAGTTGGGCCAAAATACGTTTACCCTGATAAATAAAGTATTCACTTATTCCCACTTTTCACCCTCGTTTGAAAATTTGATCTGTTTGAAACCTAAACTTTCAAATTGTCCCACTTTGTCCCTGACACTAACGAACGTTAGAAAAGTTAACGAAATAGGTCATGTTCCGAGCACATAATGACAAATGGGCTAGTTTGTAATGGTTATTAGTTTTTAAGGGGGCAAATGCAAAATTTTAAATATAAAGTGCCAAAAAATTATTTCATTTTCCAAAATAATTAATATTTTCTTAAATAATTAATATATCCTGAAAATAATATTATATTATTATTTTTTATGTTAAAAAATAATAGATATTTTTTGTATTTTTATTGTAAAAAAGTTATGTTCGTAATAGCATATATTAACATTATCTTAAATAATTAACATTTTCAGTAAATTTATTTTTAATTAGGATTAAAAAATCAAAATTAGAGAATATTATAAATCAAAAAAAATTATTTTTTAAGAAAATTATATTTATGTTTGAAAAAAAAAGTAAAATATTTTTTTTAAATAAAATAATTTTTAAAAATAAAAAACCTTATAATGTTTCATTTGCATTTGGGAGGGTAAACGTATTTTTGCCTAAGTGTTTTCCCAAAAACCTACAAGAGTATTTATACTTCCAAATTCAAATAAATAAAGGAAAAGAAATAACAAAATTCAAATAAATAAAAGAAAAAAATAAAGAGAATAATACGAGACGAAAATCTAAACAGAAAAGGAAATCAACATCAGCATCGTCAGAATCCATTCAAATCCGTTGGGTGTGCGGTCGCACCATCTGGGGTGCGCGTTCGCGCAAAGCTGATGGAAAAACTTTGCAGTTACACCCTTTTCTCTGCGCGGTCGCGCTAACCTACTGCCTAAAAGGTGCAGACGTTCCCCTTTTATGGGTGTTGTCGCTCCCATGGCTGCCGTAGCTCCTGCTTGGACATACTCCTTATGCACGAGCGTGCTAGTCTTTATACACACGGCCGTACAACCTCTGTTTGCTTCATATGGCCCAAAATCTTATGTCCAGGGTTAAACACATCCTGTGCTATATCATTATGATTGGGATGGGACATCGATTGTATAATAAAAATCATCTGTCCTGACTTAATATTTTTACTTTCCTTTTTTAATTTATCTTTGTTTTAGTTTAAGATTGTTATTTTACTTTATTTATAAAATGGACCATTAGACTTACTTGCTACATTCACAATATAAACTAACTTACTATTCTCTATCAACTATTTCTTTTATACTTTATTTTTCATACTAACAACATTTTTTTTTTTTTTAATAACTTCATCAAACTCAAAACTTTATATTGTGGCTGAGAAGAGTTTAATGGGTACCGAATGCCACGCATTTTGGTCAACAATGGTTCTGCAATCAATGTCCTCCCAAAGAAGGCCTTATCATCATTAGGCCTCACCCACAAAGACCTTAAGCCATCCGGTATTATAAACTCAATTTTTTTTTAATAGCTGCATCAAACAAATAAAAGTGAGAAGAGTTTAATTCAAGCAATTTTTTTAGTGTATTTTAATTAAATTAAGATATAAATGACTTGTCATTATCAAACAAACGTAAACTTTTAGAATTCAACAACGTAATGGTTTCAGCTCTAATTTTTCATCTCTATTTTTTTAGAGCTTAATTTTAAGTTTTACCAAACATGCTCATAGTCGGAAATTGAAATGAGGGGGATCCGTTTATTTTTTTTTTTCATTTGAAATTTAATTTTCTTATGAAACATGCTAATAATATATTTTGAACGGACTAACCCAATTCCTTGCTTGGGTTGTACCAGGAGGCCCAAGACCCATTACATATATATATATATATATATATATATATATATATATATATATATATATATATATATATATATATAGTCCTATTTCTTAAAATAACAAATACAGTATAATTTTTCAATAGTTTGAAAATTTTAAAATAAATAAATTATCATTTATAAAGAAGTATTTCAACAAAAGAAGTTTTAGGTATAACAAAATATAAATAAATCAAATATGTTGATAGATGAAAATTCTAATCAATTGAGAAAATATTGTGTTTCTTATGTAATGTAGCGAAATAAAGAAAATTTTATCGAAGGAGATTTCTACAAAGAAATTCTACCGAAGAGCACCTTCAAACAAGCCAACAATGGCTTAGGATATTACACCAAAGTGTAAACTTGAAAAACTGCAATTGAATAATAATAATAAAAGTTGGGCCAAAATACGTTTACCCTGATAAATAAAGTATTCACTTATTCCCACTTTTCACCCCGTTTGAAAATTTGATCTGTTTGATATCTAAACTTTCAAATTGTCCCACTTTATCCCTGACACTAACGAACGTTAGAAAAGTTAACGAAATAGGTCATGTTTCGAGCACATAATGACAAATGGGCTAGTTTGTAATGGTTATTAGTTTTTAAGGGGGCAAATGCAAAATTTTAAATATAAAGTGCTAAAAAATTATTTCATTTTCCAAAATAATTAATATTTTCTTAAATAATAACTATATATCCTGAAAATAATATTATATTATTATTTTTTATGTTAAAAAATAATAGATATTTTTTGTATTTTTATTGTAAAAAAGTTATGTTCGTAATAGCATATATTAACATTATCTTAAATAATTAACATTTTCAGTAAATTTATTTTTAATTAGGATTAAAAAATCAAAATTAGAGAATATTATAAATCAAAAAAACTTATTTTTTAAGAAAATTATATTTATGTTTGAAAATAAAAGTAAAATATTTTTTTTAAATAAAATAATTTTTAAAAATAAAAAACCTTATAATGTTTCATTTGCATTTGGGAGGGTAAACGTATTTTTGCCTAAGTGTTTTCCCAAAAACCTACAAGAGTATTTATACTTCCAAATTCAAATAAATAAAGGAAAAGAAATAACAAAATTCAAATAAATAAAAGAAAAAAATAAAGAGAATAATACGAGACGAAAATCTAAACAGAAAAGGAAATCAACATCAGCGTCGTCAGAATCCATTCAAATTCGTTGGATGTGCGGTCGCACCATCTGGGGTGCGCGTTCGCGCAAAGCTGATGGAAAAACTTTGCAGTTACACCCTTTTCTCTGCGCGATCGCGCTAACCTACTGCCTAAAAGGTGCAGACGTTCCCTTTTTATGGGTGCTGTCGCTCCCATGGCTGCCGTAGCTCCTGCTTGGACATACTCCTTATGCACGAGCGTGCTAGTCTTTATACACACGGCCGTACAACCTCTGTTTGCTTCAGATGGCCCATAATCTTATGTCCAGGGTTAAACACATCCTGTGCTATAACATTATGATTGGGATGGGACATCGATTGTATAATAAAAATCATCTGTCCTGACTAAATATTTTTACTTTCCTTTTTTAATTTATCTTAGTTTTAGTTTAAGATTGTTATTTTACTTTATTTATAAAATGGACCATTAGACTTACTTGCTACATTCACAATATAAACTAACTTACTATTCTCTATCAACTATTTCTTTTATACTTTATTTTTCATACTAACAACATTTAATTTTTTTTAATAACTGCATCAAACTCAAAACTTTATATTGTGGCTGAGATAATAGTATATATATGCATGTGTTGTGAAATTCACAGTCTTTTAGCTCATACAAACATAAACATTGTAAGAAAGTAAATAGATAGATTTTAGAGGAAAAAATCTAGCCAAGAAGATAGCTAGGGAGGGGAGTTTCTCATTTATATATATATTGAGATTACATGCAAGCCAACACATGGCTTGTGACTCACCCATCCTATCCCTAGATTATACATATAGGCCCCTACATAATATTTCAATACAATAAGAAGACCCACATTTATACATATTTATAACACTCCCCCTTGGGGATTCCTATTGGATGATAATTGTGCTCCGTATGTTGCCTCGTTAAAAAATCTTCCGAGCAAAAACCTCGTGGGAAAAATAATCTCAAAAGAAAAGAGTACAACGCACAATCTTTTCAATCAACACACATTGCCTCGTTAAAACCTTGGCGGGTAACAAAACCCAGTGGGAAAAATAACCCCGCTCGAAGGAAAAAGAGTACAATGGAATCTACGTAGCTTCAGGATACTCCCCCTGAAGTCTACAAGTATCTTCGGGATACTCCCCCTGAAATCTATAGGGGTGGAAGCTCTGACAATTTGCATAAGCCAATCTCTTTGACATGTTTCTCAAAAGTGACTTTAGGTAACACTACAAGAAAAACGGCAGTTACCGACGGAAAAATCCGTCACTAAATGCCAAAAATCCGTCACTAAATTGATTTAGCGATGGATTCCCGACGGAAAAATTCCGTTGGTAAAACGCTCATCGGTAAATCTTTCGACGGATTACCGACGGATCTCAATCTGCTTTAGCGACGAATTTTTCTGTCGCTATTGTTTTAAAATCCGTTGGTAATTTGGTAAAATAAACGACCAATTTAAAGCATTATGCCGACGGATTAGCGACGGAAAATTCCGTCGCTATTTAAATGGTCGTTTTATTTTTTGGACCAATTTAGTGATGGATTATCGACGGATCATTCCGTTGCTATTATTTATTAAAAAAATCAATATTTTTTTTATATGCCAAATTATTGAGGGCTTTCCCGACGAATATTTCTGTCACTAAATTTGCATTTTATATTAACAATATTATATATATAAATTTAAAAATATATATTAATATATTTTAAATATATATATATATATATATATATATATATATATATATATATATATATATATATATATATATATTAAAATGTCCGTTGCTAAACATTATTTTATTTTATTTTGCTAAAAAAATCATTATTATATTTTTTGTTTTTTAACACACCAAATTACCGACGGATATTTTCCGTCGCTAAATTATTAATTTAAATTAAAAAAATTATATATATATATATATTTAAAAATATATTAATATATTTTTAAATATATATTTTGATTCAGTCCCATAACTTTTTTTATTCTTGAACAAATCCTCCATGTTTCAGAAGTTACACTTTGCTCCTAGAATTTCTCTTTTACTCAAATTAGTCTAATATATTTTAAAAGTTACACTTTGTTCCCTAAACTTCTCTTATACTGAAACCAGTCCTCACATATTTCAAAAGTTACACTTTGCCCACCACCACCATCCATCCACCACCACCATCCGTCATCATCACCACACCACCAAAGAGGAATGCGTCACTGTCAGAGGTAATACAAGCATCCACATCACCTTCCTTATTTAATTGTGCACAAAGTCCTTCGGCCTCTCCCTTTGCTTTCAGGACAGGCATACCAAGAAGCTCAAGCATTTCCTAGCATAAGAAAACAACTAATTAGATGGTAAACTTTAAGGCAACCAATTATAAAAGTAAAAATATCAAATTGTTACTATGAAGTGAAAAGGTTTGGGCCACTTGAGCATAAACTGACTAACCACGCAATCTTGCATGCATTTTCTAAATGCACCGTTCCTCTCGACTGAACCACCTTGCTCAGTGCCCAGAAAGGTTGAAGGGTCCCCGGCGGAAATAGAGACGGCGAGAGAGAGAACGAGAGTGAGGGAGAGGATATGGGAAATGGGCATTATTGTAAGAGGAAGAATGCATGGGATTTGAGATGAAGTTTCATTGTGTTTCAGTTGTTGTGATTTGAGGGAGGGAGGGACTCTGGTTGCCGCCGACCGGTATAGAAATCGGCGAACGGCGAAACAATGGTGTCGCTGAAGATCCAGAAACGGCTCGCCGCGAGCGTTCTCAAGTGCGGTAAAGGCAAAGTCTGGCTCGACCCAAATGAGGTCAGCGAAATCTCCATGGCCAACTCCCGACAAAATGTAAGGAAGTTGATAAAGGATGGTTTCATCATCCGAAAACCAACAAAGATTCACTCTAGATCTCGTGCTCGCAGAATGAAGGAAGCCAAAAGAAAAGGGCGACACTCAGGATACGGTAAGCGCAAGGGTACAGGGGAAGCAAGATTGCCGACCAAGATCCTTTGGATGAGGAGAATGCATGTTCTGCGACGATTGCTCTGCAAATACAGGGAAAAAATGAGGGAGGGAGGGAGGGAGGCGCAGTAGGAGAGAGGGAGGCGCAGTAGGAGAGAAAGAAAGAAAAAAATAGGTTTTGCTATGATGAATTTAGACCATAAGATTGTGTGTGATTAATGGTTCAGATTGATTAAAATGTCAATCCATGTGAGCATAAAACAACCAATCAAGTGAAAATGTGTTTGTGTTTCTTTGGATGAATTTGGACCATTAGATCTAATTATTTGTTATGTATTTAATGGTTAAGATTTTACTAAACCTAATGATCCATGTGAATGTTTGGGTTCAATGACTTATTGCCACCTCTTATTTTTATTTATTTATCATCAAAATTCTCTTTACGTTTATAATAATTAGCAAAAATAATAAATAACAAAAATTATAATTTATCCTACAAAAAACAAAAATAATTAAATATGAAATTATATACTTTTATTTCTTTAAAAATTATTAGTAATAATACTTAATAATAATACTAATAATCATGCTATTGTTAATTATTCAATTAAATAATTGAATATATAATTATTATTATTATATAATTAATAATAATATTAATAATAACCATTAATAATGATGCTATTGTTAATTATTCAATTAAATAATTATTATTATATAATTAATAATAATGCTTAATAAAATTATTAATAATAACTAGTAATAATATGATGCTATTGTTAATTATTCAATTAAATAATTGAATATATTAATAATTATTATTATATAATTAATAATAATATTATATAATTAAAAATAATACTTAATAATACCCTATAGGGTATAGGGTATAGGGTATAACCTATAGGGCATAGGGCATAGGGTATACCCTATACCCTATAGGGTTATACCCTATACCTTATGACCAATATTCGGTATTGGGCATAGGGTATACCCTATAGGGTATGCCCTATACCCTATGCCCTATAGGGTATACCCTATACCCTATACCCTATGCCCTATACCCTATATGGTATACCCTATAGGATATACCCTATAGGGTATATCCTATAGGATATACCCTATACCCTATATCGTATACCCTATATGGTATAGAGTATACCCTATACCCTATAGGATTTAGGATTTAGGGTGGGTATACCATATAGGTTATAGGGTGGGTATACCATATAGGGTATAGGGTATATCATATAGGGTATAGGGTATACCCTATAGGGTATAGGGTATAGGGTATATCCTATACCCTATTGGGTATATCCTATACCCTATACCCAGGGTATAGGGTATACCCTAAACCCTATAGGGTATACCCTATACCCTATAGGGTATACCCTATATGTTATAGTATATAGGGTATAGTGTATAAATTATAGGGTATAGGGTATAGGATTTAGATTTTAGGGTTTAGGGTATAGGATATAGAGTATAGGGACGGGTAAAATTCTTTAATTTTTATTTATAAATGTATAGTTTTTTGTTTTTTATGAATATAAATAAGTATTTTGGACATTTTTTAGTACTGAAGTTTTTTTTTCAAAAAGTTATATAAAAAAAGTTAGGAAAAAAAATAAACAAATGAAAGTATAACAAAGAAATCAGGGACGGTTAAAATTCTTTAATTTTTATTTATAAATGTATAGTTTTTTTATTTTTTATGAATATAAATAAATATTTTGGATATTTTTAGTACTGAAGTTTTTTTCAAAAAGTTATATAAAAATAGTTAGAAAAAAAAAATAAACAAATGAAAGTATAATAAAGAAATCAGGGATGGTTAAAATTTTTTAATTTTTATTTATAAATGTATAGTTTTTTTATTTTTTATGAATATAAATAAATATTTTGGACATTTTTCAGTATTGAAGTTTTTTTCAAAAAGTTATATAAAAATAGTTAGAAAGAAATAAACAAATGAAAGTATAATAAAGAAATAAGAGACGGTTAAAATTCTTTAATTTTTATTTATAAATGTATAGTTTTTTTATTTTTTATGAATACAAATAAATATTTTGGACATTTTTTTGTATTGAAGTTTTTTTCAAAAAGTTACAAAAATAAATTACCGACGGATTATAATCCGTTGGTAATTAAATCCGTCACTAATCCATCACTAACCTAAAATATAAATTTAATAATTATTTTAAATAATTTAGCAACGACTCAAATCCGTCGGTAATAGTATGTAATTAATTTACCGTCGGATTTTAATTCGTCGGTAATTAAATCCGTCACTAATCTGTCACTAACCTAAAATATAAATTTAATAATTATTTTAAATAATTTAGCAACGACTCAAATCCGTCGGTAATAATATGTAATTAATTTATCGACGGATTTTAATCCGTCGGTGATTAAATCCGTCACTAATCCGTCACTAACCTAAAATATAAATTTAATAATTATTTTAAATAATTTAGCAACGAATCAAATCCGTTGGTAAAAATATCTGTCGCCATTTCGTCATAAATTCGTCGGTAAAAAGTGCGCAATTTTTTGGCGCCAAAATGGTGACAGATTAGAGACGGAATGGAATCCGTCGGCATATCCGTCACTAAATCCGTCGATAATCTCGTCCTAATTTCGATTTTTATTTTTCATCCTAGGTCGTTGCTATTTCGTCGCTAATCCGTCAGTATTAGTGACGGATTTATTTTCGTCACTAATTTTCGTCGGTATCTGTCAGTTTTCTTGTAGTGTAAGGATTTTGTGAACTAGTCAGCGCAGTTGTCTTGACTCCTGATCTGCTGGATCATTATCTGCTTGAGCTCCTGTTGTTGTTGATTGAAGAAAAACTTTGGTGCTATGTGCTTGGTTTTGTCACCTTTTATAAAACCCATTTTCATTTGTTCAATGAATGCCGCATTATCCTCTAATATAACAGTAGGGTCTTCTGTGGTATCCAATCCACAGGAATTTCGAACATGTCTAACCACGGCTCTAAGCCACGTGCACTAACGAATTGCTTCATGAAGTGCAAAAATCTTAGCGTGGTTTGAAGAGGTGGCAACCAAGGTTTGTTTCATAGACCTCCAAGATACAACTGTGTTACTGTTCGGTCGAAACCTAACGGTTTATTTTATATCCGCAAGCGCACGGGCTATTGTAATATAGCGGGTGCAAGTACGAGTCGATCCCTCAGAGACAGGGTTTACTTAGGAAATATTTTTGCCTTTAGAAATTATAGAAAAGATTGGGGGGAAGATAAAGTTTGTTTTTAGGAAATAGAAAGAACATAAACAGAAAATACTTTGATTAAATTCTTATAAAACGAAGCATTCTCGGGATTGAAAATCATACACATAATCTTGTTCATCAAATTGTCATTGTCTTAGAAATAAGGATTTTCATAAAAAGCAAGGATGATACGTTCGGCTTGCACTACTTCTCACGGTCAAGCAAGTAGTGTTGTATTCTTCACTAATTATGTCCTAACTGTTTGAGATTTCCGTTTATGGTGCTCCCGCCCTGTCACAAACGGGCATTCCGGCTTATCTCTAGTTGACCATAATTAGTAAGAACCCTTTAAGAACGAGAGTCGACATATTTTCCATCAAAGGAACATTCCTAGGCCATTGAACTACTTTCGTGATCAATGAAACCCAGTTTCTTTATATGGTTCCGTCAATTGAGATTCTCCGCTAGGTACTTCTCTCAATTGACTGAATCATACAAATTGGACGTCTCCAAAATGTAAGGCATTTAGAGAATAACATAAAGAAATTGTTTAGATGAAGATAGAAGACAAGACTTTTCATTCTATGATGAACATGTATGCTTTTGAGTTTCCAAGCCCAAGAATAAGGGAAATTTACTCACTAGCCATCTATATTATATAAGCAATAAAAATAAAGAGTAGAGTAAGAAGAACTTATGATGAAAGTAGAAGGCAAATGCTGGAAATAATGCTTCACTTTATTGCTTTTTCTCCAAAGTAACTTCAAGAACAAACTATGAACTTTGATCTTCAAATCTCTTTGGAAATTGTTATCACAAGTATTTGTGTTTTCTATATTATGAAATATCTGTAGTTTCTCTCTAAAATTCGGTATCTAAGACTGATTACAAGGGTCATATTTATAATTGGGAGGAGACTCTTCAAGAAGGTGCCATCAAAAGGTGCCTTTACATCTGCAGTCACCACTTTGCACGGCCGTGTCAAGGATTTTGCACGGCCGTGCACCCTTGGCGCCAAAATTGAATTTGAATTGGGAGGACTTGCACGGCCGCTCCGAGATTAGCTGCACGGCCGCTCCGAGGTTGGCACGGCCAGGTTTCTTCATTGCTCGGCCACTCCATGGATTTGGGGCCAAAGATGGCCGGTCATGGCCTATGATGCACGGCCGCTCCTCCTGGGTTTCAGCTTGTGTGTTCATTTTTGCTTGGTGCTCCTCCATCCTTTTGGACCAAATTGTCCAAGTATCTTTTTGATATAAAAAGATTCTAAAACCTGTCTTAAAATGCAAGAAATATACCAAAAGGCGTAAAATCCAAATAATATGAAAAAGTAACTAAAAAGCACTTAAAATGAAATGAGAAATGATGATTTATTCATGTAAAAGCATATAAAACTTAGGATAAATGACTATATAATAGTCACTTATCAAACTCCCCCGCACTTAAGCTTTTGCTTGTCCCCAAGCAATCTTAGAATGAAAATACGGAGAGGGAGAAGAGAAAAGAAAGGAAAGGATGATCCCTCAGAAAATAAAGTAGCAAGCCCTAAATGTCTTTTGGATAATGCCTTCGTCTTTCTAATCATATTTTGTATACCTTTAAGAATTTATTTATGAAGAAGCATTTTGGGGATATTTTTAAAGAGATAATTTATAAGACTATAACCTAATATAGCATATATAGAATTTGATCAAGTAAAACATGCTAGAAGGATAAATCTTAGATTCATTCCTTGGTAAAAGAAAAGCTTTCACTTTTTAGAGTGATTTTTTTTTTGAGAAAAATGAATTTATTTCTTTAAAATGTACAAGGGAAAGTATAAACATTCATTCTCAAACTAGAAGTTCCCGAAGAATTGTATTGCATTCTTGAATCACAAGGGTGAAAAAATGGATGATGGTAGTGGAAGAATCTCATCAAAGTCTAGGCAATTTTATCTTATTTTTGCACGTGTTATATTTTTGCAAAAGACCTAAGTTTTTTTTTATCCTTTCAAGTAGGAGACATTGTGGCTGCGAACCCCATGTTCCTAATACTTAGATCAAGAATACTTTTGGATATTACTTCCATTTGGCAAGGAAGCATCGTCGCAGCGAACGCCGTGCCCCGAGTTACTTAGGAAGTAATAGGTTTCTTTTTGCTTTTAAGGGTTGGTGACAAAGTCACTCTTTTTAGCAATAAGATAAATATGTCTAACTTTGAATTGATTAGTGGAAATGGAAATATGAAATTTTGATGAAGGGGTGTGATTCAAGGGGTGCAAAACAAAGGGTGCTTCTAATAAGGGAATAAGTGTGTAATAAAATCTAAAATGTACAATTTTGAAGAAATATTTTCAATATTTGCATAAAAATGACCAAGTATAGATTGGTAAAGATTCCTTCTAATCAAATGCCTTTTCCTTGATAAAACCCTATATTTTGCTATACTAACTTATAAGGCTTTAAAATCATTTCCTAAAATTATCCCTATATTTTTCTTTTTTAAAAATTTCTAAGTTTATAGAAAATATGAGAGGAAAGACAATGGCACTATTATAGGACAATTGGCAAGCATAAGAAATAATGATATGGATCATCATAGGGATTTTTATATATAGATATATATATATATATATATATATATATATATATATATATATATATATATATATATATATATATATATATATTTTTATACACTATTATGCATAAAATAAAAATGCAACTAAGTTAAAAAATTATACTAGAAAGCAAGTAAATTTAGACTAGAAAGCAAGTAAATTTTAAACTAGAAAGCGAAAAATAAAAGGATAGATATACCCCCCCCACACTTGAAATGAACATTGTCCTCAATGTTTCAAGGACAAAGAGTAAAGAGATAAGCATACGGTGGTAAACAAAATTATGATAAACAGTAATATAATCCATCGGTTTACTATTCCGATGATGCTTGTTTAAGGTCATAAGCTCGACCCCTTTTTTTCAGTAACAATGGGCGGTGAGTGGCATTGTAATGGTCTCTTATCCTTAACAACTCGCCATTCCTTGTCCTTTGGCGTGATTGAACTCTTATAATTGATGCATATGCGACATCCCGGTGTGCCTTTTTTCTTAGGCCCCCTACCTTTTGATTTTTCAATTTTATTATGCTTTTTAGGGTGCACATTTTTTTCACTACTATGATCTAAGGGCTTTTTAATTTTTATTTTTGAGTCCTTGAATTGCGATTTTTCGTCCATTTTGCTATCATTCTCAGGAGTGTTGACTTCATGGCACGACTTCTTGAGATTTAAGTTTTTAAATTCGACCTTTTTATTTCCAATGTTTAGAGAAAGAGTGCCATTCTTCACATCTATTACTGCACCAGCGGTGGCAAGAAAATGTCTTCCTAGAATGATTGAAATTTGGTGATCTTCCTCCATCTCAAGGACTACAAAGTCGACCTGGATGATCAATTTCCCGATTTGACAAGGGACATCTTCCATAGTACCTATCGGGTATTTAATGGAGCGATCCGCTAGTTGGAGAGAAATAGTGGTGGGTTTCATTTCCCCCACACCTAGTTTCTTACCTACTGAAAGCGGAATGAGGCTTACGCTAGCTCCAAGGTCTAGCATGGCATTATCAACATCAAATTTACCTATTTTGCAAGGAATAGAGAAAGTGACGGGATCTTTTAATTTAGGAGGAAGTTCTCTTTGTAAAATGGCACTTACTTCTTCTGTTAAAGCGACAGTCTCATGCTCCTCAAGTTTCCTCTTATTTGCAAGAATATCTTTTAAGAACTTAGCATAAGACGGCATTTGTTGAAGGGCATCGGTAAAAGGTATGTTGATGTAAATAGACTTTAAGACTTCTAAAAATTTTGCAAATTGTTTATCAAGTTTGGCTCTTACCAACCTTTGGGGGTATGGTATTGGAGGGTCAAAATTTCTAGAAATCTTAGGGGATTCTGTCCCATTTTCAACATCTTCATTAGTCTCAACCATCGATGGGATTGGACTAACTTTCTCTTTACTCGGTTTGATATTTTCCTTAGAAAAGGGATCTACAATTTCTTTTTCGCTCCTAGTTTCTACCGCACTAACATGCTCGTCGGGCCTTTGCGATTGACCGGGAAAACTCCCTTGTGGTCTATGCAAGGTGCTGGCTTGTTGAGCTTGTTGATTTTCAAGCATTCTATTGTGGGCGGCTAAATTATCAAATCTAGCATTCAACGACTTAATGGATTCCCTTAACTCATTATTGGTCTTTTCTTGTTCGTTTTTACTTTCAATCATAAAATCCATAATAAGATCCAATTTAGACTTAGGGGGAGGAAAAGTACTAGAATTGCTATTGAAATTCTTTTGTGTGAATCCCGGTGGTTGTGTAGAAGATTGCGGGTTTAAAATATTGTTATTCTTATAGGAAAAATTAAGGTGATTTCTCCATTCGGGATTGTATGTGTTTGAATACATACCACCATTTTCCCCATAAGAATCAAAATTTACTTGATCACTAGAAGTAGTGTCAAGCAATTCACAACATTCTGTACTATGTGAGTTTGACCCACATAGTTCACAAACAACATTAATGTTGGCCACGGGATTTACATTAAAGTTTTCAAAATTTTTAAGAAGTATATCAACTTTAGAAGACAAGGTAGTAATGACATCAATATTGTACTTACCTGGAATCCCCTGCGGTTGTTCCCTCTCATTGAACCATTGATAGTTATTCAGAGCTATGTTCTCTATCAAGTCGTATGCTTCATCTACCGTCTTATTCATTAGTGCACCTCCTGCAGCGGCATCAATTGTCTCCCTTGTTCTATATGTGAGACCATTGTAGAAAGTGTGCACAATTAACCACTTTTCAAGCCCGTGGTGAGGGCACATCCTTAGAAGCTCTTTGAATCGCTCCCAAGCGTCATACAATGATTCGCTTCCTGTTTGGATAAAATTTGTAATCTTCGTCCGAATTTGAGCGGTCTTGCTCGGAGGAAAGAAACGTCCAAGGAATGCTTCTTGAATTTGGTCCCAAGTTGTAAAAGAGTTGGGTGGGACTGAAATTAACCACTGTTTCACCTTATCCTTAAGAGAGAAAGGAAAAAGGCGCATCCGAATCGCTTCCGGGGTAACATCTTGAATACGTGTGGTATCACAATATTCAAGGAATGTTTGGATGTGGAGATGAGGATCTTCAAAAGTGGTGCCGCTATATTGGTTATTCATAACCATAAGCAAAAGTCGCGGCTTTATCTCAAAGTGTGCCGCTCCGGCATTCGGCACAACAATAGGGAATCTAGTTCCCGGGGTACTTGGATTAACAAAGTCCCGTAGGGTCCTAGCCGGTGTTTGCGGTTCTCCTTCCATATGTTTCTTTAAAGTTTCTCTAAATCTTCTTAGTCTCTCGTGAAAGCTTCTTTCGGGTTCCGGATCAAAATTGTCAAAGTATGTCCGAGTCCGTTTCATGCACTAAGAGAAAAACACTTGAAGAGAGATTAAACGCAACAATTTATCGGAAGAGAAAGCAAAATAGTAAAAACAAAAATAAAAACTAAAAATTATGTAGTAAAGACAAAAATAAAAGTAAACTGTTGTCCCCGGCAACGGCGCCAAAAACTCGTTCGGTCGAAACCTAACGGTTTATTTTATATCCGCAAGCGCACGGGCTACTGTAATATAGCGGGTGCAAGTACGAGTCGATCCCTCAGAGATAGGGTTTACTTAGGAAATATTTTTGCCTTTAGAAATTATAGAAAAGATTGGGGGGGGGGAAGATAAAGTTTGTTTTTAGGAAATAGAAAGAACATAAACAGAAAATACTTTGATTAAATTCTTATAAAACGAAGCATTCTCGGGATTGGAAATCATACACATAATCTTTTTCATCAAATTGCCATTGTCTTAGAAATAAGGATTTTCATAAAAAGCAAGGATGATACGTTCGGCTTGCACTACTTCTAACGGTCAAGCAAGTAGTGTTGTATTCTTCACTAGTTATGTCCTAACTGTTTGAGATTTCCGTTTATGGTGATCCCGCCCTGTCACAAACGGGCATTCTGGCTTATCTCTAGTTGACCATAATTAGTAAGAACCCTTTAAGAACGAGAGTCGACATATTTTCCATCAAAGGAACATCCCTAGGCCATTGAACTACTTTCGTGATCAATGAAACCCAGTTTCTATATATGGTTCCGTCAATTGAGATTCTCCGCTAGGTACTTCTCTCAATTGACTGAATCATACAAATTGGACGTCTCCAAAATGTAAGGCATTTAGAGAATAACATAAAGAAATTGTTTAGATGAAGATAGAAGACAAGACTTTTCATTCTATGATGAACATGTATGCTTTTGAGTTTCCAACCCCAAGAATAAGGAAAATTTACTCACTAGCCATCTATATCATATAAGCAATAAAAATAAAAGAGTAGAGTAAGAAGAACTTATGATGAAAGTAGAAGGCAAATGCTGGAAATAATGCTTCACTTTATTGCTTTTTCTCCAAAGTAACTTCAAGAACAAACTATGAACTTTGATCTTCAAATCTCTTTGGAAATTGTTATCACAAGTATTTGTGTTTTCTATATTATGAAATATCTGTAGTTTCTCTCTAAAATTCGGTATCTAAGACTGATTACAAGGGTCCTATTTATAATTGGGAGGAGACTCTTCAAGAAGGTGCCATCAAAAGGTGCCTTTACATCTGCAGTCACCACTTTGCACGGCCGTGTCAAGGATTTTGCACGGCCGTGCACCCTTGGCGCCAAAATTGAATTTGAATTGGGAGGACTTGTACGGCCGCTCCGAGATTAGCTGCACGGCCGCTCCGAGGTTGGCACGGCCAGGTTTCTTCATTGCTCGGCCACTCCATGGATTTGGGGCCAAAGATGGCCGGCCATGGCCTATGATGCACGGCCGCTCCAGACTTTGATGCACGGCCGCTCCTCCTGGGTTTCAGCTTGTGTGTTCATTTTTGCTTGGTGCTCCTCCATCCTTTTGGACCAAATTGTCCAAGTATCTTTTTGATATAAAAAGATCCTAAAACCTGTCTTAAAATGCAAGAAATATACCAAAAGGCGTAAAATCCAAATAATATAAAAAAGTAACTAAAAAGCACTTAAAATGAAATGAGAAATGATGATTTATTCATGTAAAAGCATATAAAACTTAGGATAAATGACTATATAATAGTCACTTATCAGTTACCAATAGTAAACACATATCCGCTTTAGGATCGAGCTTTATGCGGATCTGATAAGTAACTAGCATCTGCATATCCAATCAAACATGTTTTATTCGTAGAAGCATAGGGATAAAATAAACCCATGTCCATTGTCCCACGGAGATAACGAAATATCTCTTTTATGCCATTCTAATGGCAGCGTGTTGGTTCAGAACTGAATCGAGCAAGTAAATTAACTGAAAAAGAGATATCAGGTCTGGTGCATTGAGCTAAGTACAATAATGCGCCTATTGCACTTAGATATGGCACCTTTGGTGGCAACACCTCTTCACCCTCTTCCAAAGGGCAGAATGGATCCTTTGATTTATCTAATGACCTGACTACCATTGGTGTGGCCGATGGTTTTGCCTTATACTCATTGAACCTTCTCAACATCTTCTGGATGTAGTTCGACTGGTGGATCATTATTCCATCTATACGGTGAACTATTTCCAGCCCAAAGCAAAAATTAGTCCTCCCAAGGTCTTTCATCTCGAATCTGTTTTAGGAGCTAGGAAGTTTCCTTAACTTCTCCTGGAGTCCCTATCAAGTTCATGTCATCGACATATACAACAATGATAGCAAATCCAGTCCTTGTTCTTTTGATGAACACGCATGGACATATATCATTGTTCACATATCCTCTTCCGAGCAAGTACAGACTGAGACGTTTATACCACGTTCTTTGGGATTGTTTTAAACCATACAATGAACGCCTCATGCTAACTGAGAGCATGTTCCGTGGTCTAGAACTACTTATCTCGGGTATCGCAAGTCCTTCGGGGACTTTCATGTGAATACTTGTTTCTAGATCCCCATAAAGATACGCTGTGACCACATCCATAAGCTGCATTGTCAGTTTTTTAGACACCACTAAACTGACCAAATATCTAAATGTAATAACATCCATAACAGTAGAGTATGTCTCATCAAAGTCAATCCCAGGTCTTTGAGAGAAGCCTTATGCAACAAGGCGAGCTTTATATCTCATAATTTCATTTCTCTCATTCCTTTTCCTTGTAAATACCCATTTGTAACCCACAGGTATAACTCCAGGAGGATTAGGAACTACTGATCCAAATACTCTTCTTTTCTTTAAGGAATCAAACTCAGCTTGGATTGCTTTCTCCCATTTAGGACAATCAACTCTTTGCTTGCACTCATTAATGGAGCGAGGTTCAATATCATCACTTGATATGATCTCAGTGGCTACCGTATAAGCAAATACATCGTTGATAATTGTTTCATCCCGATGCCATATCTCATTTATGCATGCATGACTAACTGATATTTCTCTATTCTCAGAAATGGATGTACATGTCGAGGCATCCCCCGACTTCGTTTCCAAAACGAATCCATAATCTGGAACGATTTCATGATATGGATCAGATGATATCCCAATTTTACTATCGCTAACGGGATTTGACTTTTGTGTACTTCCCGTTTTTGGGGATGCGAATCCTTGGATCCAACTGGTCTCCCCCTCTTCTGGGCAGGGGTATGTATTTCGTTAGCTGGGATCACTGACCTTCCTGTTAATGCTCCTTCTGGGAGATCTATCCTTGCAGGTACATTTGCAGCTGGTATATGAGATCTCATCACTTTTGCTAGATCTGAGAATGAGTCTGGCATACTGTTTGCTACCTTTTGTAGATCTAGTATTCTACGCACTTCAGTCTCTCTAAGTGATGTAGGGGGATCATGATGAGACACGCTGGGGTCGTACCATACCAATTCACGCCGTTCTTCTGGAATGTTGGTAAGAACATTCTTTCCTCCCCCTAACGGCGGGAAGACAGTCTCATCAAAGTGACAATCTGCAAATCGTGCAGTAAAAAGATCACCTGTCAAGGGTTCCAAGTACCATATTATAGTTGGTGATACGTATCCCACGTATATCCCTAACCTTCGCTGAGGTCCCATCTTTGTTCGCTGTGGTGGAGCGATTGGTATGTGAGGACCCCGACCCAGAACCTACACGTGTCCCGAGCTGGAGCGTCCTCAAACTAACCCAAATTTCCTAGACTTTTTAAAACTTTGATTTAACTTACAACTTAAACATACTGGACAAAACCATTTCCAATTAATTTCATTCCTCTCTACATGGAAGGAAGAGTTGAATAACTTTAAAAAGTAACAACCTACTTTAATTACAAAAGACATTATTTATAATGTAGAAACTCAGTTTTATACCCACAAACTCAATAGAGAAATTATACCAAAATATATTTTCTACGCCAACCTATATGTACCCCGACAATCCCAAAATACCACGTCCGAACTCCTTTCCGTCCTCACTTGGCCGGTCCGCCTGTCTCAGGATCTAAAACATTAAAGGGAGAGGGGTGAGAATAAATCTCAGCAAGCTATTATGAATGCAGCAATATGCCAAATAAGATGCAACACATAACAAGTTGCATACAACACATTGGAAAAGTCAGAACACCTTCCATTACCTTGGTTTACCTTTTCCCGTCTGAACAATATTCGTACAACATTGGGTATAATAATACTCCAATCTTAGGTGAGCTGCTTAAGCAATACTCACATCTTATAAGACCCATTTTTCAGGAAACCAGATAAGATAGTAGCAACTCTGTAAGGCTTTTGGCTCACTACAGATGCTATACCCCAACCTCGCGGCCACGTAGGGGATCGCCACAGTATAACATAATCCGATCATATTAGGTCACACTTTCATAATTGATCGTATTATGTTATACCCCCAATATCAGTTGATTAAACACATTATCAAGCACATAATAGTTACTTGAAATATAATCCACAAACGGGATAAGCAATATAGCCACATGGTAAAATATACTCATGTTCAACAAATCTCATAGTGTAACATTTATTTAAAACACTATGCATAAATAAGCAATATAGCCACATGGTAAAATATACTCATGTTCAACCAATAATCAGAGTGCAACATTTATGTAATACACTAAGCATAATACAATCCATAAATATGTACTCAAGTAAGATAATGAGATATCATCAACCCATCTTACTTAGTCATTAAACGACAATATATGATCTCTATAAGGATCCAAGTTAACTCTACCAAGTTGGAGTCACGTTTAATAAACTGCCAAATGATTTCTAAGTCGGGGATAGAGTGCTTCCGTATTTCCATTTAAACCCAATTAAGGTATCATTAAGTGTTCTAATTATAACTTAAGTTAAAAGGACTAACTCATATCCGGGTTGGACAAGATTCTACTACCTTATCATGGTTAGGGATCATTCCAAGTGATTACTAGTAAAAATCAGCAAGAAAGAAGACTGGGGAGGTTCTGATGCTATGGGCGATCGCCCATAGCCACTTGGGCGACCGCCCAAGGAGATTTCAAAAGGGAGCCATGGTTCTGCCCTCATGGGCGACCGCCCATGGCCCCATGGGCGACCGCCCATGAGGGATTCCAGCAAGCCCATAATTCAATTTCTTATTTTTTTTTTCCTATGTTCTTCTCCTTAATCAATCTCTCCCATTTTAGGTGCTCATGAAGAAAATCTCAAATGTTCTACTACCTCATTCTAGATCATTTAAATCCAAATTAACCTAAACCTAAATTATTTACCATTAACTTTTCCACCCAATTCACTACCACATTTCAAGTTGATTCCTTTAAAACTAACTTCACCCATTTAACTAACCCATTTCAAGTTTTCATTCTCTAATTCTAACTCCACCCATTTCTTCCAATCTTTAACACTTCCAAGAACAACAACATTTTCCTATGACCTTAACCAATTCCTCCATTTCAAGAAAGTTTCCCAAGCATCCAATAAACATTATAACAACAATAACAATAATAAATATCTCATGAACATTTAGAGGAAGGAAAGTCATAATAACTCACTTTTAGCAATTACAAGATGGAATGAAGCTTTTTTTGGCTTGATCAACTCCCCTAGATGCACCAATCACAAAAGTACCACTTGATTTGAAAATGGAGAAGAAATAAGCTTGGTAGGAGCTTGAGAAGAGGTGGGTTTCACCTTGGCTTTTCCATGGAAAAATGGTAAGAATAAAGATGGAGAAGAATGATGGAGGAGGTTAGAGGGAGTATGGAAAAGGTAAGGAGGAAGTATGGGAGGGTATGGGGTTCTTTGACTTAGAGGGAAAAGGGGAGGGTTTTAGGGAAAATGGTCCCCCTCCCTCACTATTCCAAGGCTTTCAACATTTTAAATTAAACCCTTTATCCCAATTATTTATTTTACCCATTTTAACCTCCTCTTACTCTTTATCTATTTTTTATTTTTATATTTTCCCCTAGAACATTATTTTATTTTCCTATCATTTTATCCTAATACAAGAAATCAAGTATATAAAAATGAACACATAATATTAACAATAATATTAAAAGCACACAATATGATGCTAAATTAGTGCCTAGGGTTAGGGTCGTTACACTCACTCCCCCTTAAAGAAAATTCGTCCCGAATTTTAAAAAGACTTACCTAAATGTTCAACCCGCCTCAATTACTTATGTATAACTCAGACTCCAATTCCCAAATAGTCTCTTCAATATTGTGATTCCTCTCCAAGATTTCTAATTCCATTAACAATACGGTATTACAACCTAATGTTCCAAGAATACCATGCAATTATCACTAACTTGAATTTTCACGACCTCAATAAAAATATAAATAATTAAAAGTATTACAATTTATGTCACCAAATACATTACGATATGACATTTAAAACTTCGAATACTCTATAAGCTGCTCCAAGCAAGTCTATACGTCAAATCACCAACCTTTTCTAAAACTTCAAATGTATTAACAAACTTTGGCGCCAATTTACCTTAGGCCTTGCTTCACCAACCTCACCCCAACAAATTGGAGATCGATATTTTCTTCCCGAACCACACCTCATACGGTTTTATCTCAATGCTAGAATGATAACTGCTATTATACGCACCCAACCACTGGTAACCATACTTCCTATCGACTACTAACATTCATTGTACATGCCCGTAGCATATCCTCAACAATAAGTAACGATTCCTCAAATTTTCACAAGGTTAAACTTAATAGCATTCCTACATTCCAAAAGAACCTTCCCAAATGATGTCTATCCAATCCATTTAATACTATGGGGTTTATACAATCAAACTATCCCCTAACTTATATGAGGACTTGATCAAAGAATCTCATCACTATATACCTATATAATGAGTAGAAAATACAACCAACTTTCTATAAATAAAACAACATACTCCTTTTTTTTTTTACTTCCAAGGTAACCCAATCACAAAATCCATCTTGATAATACTCTCAAGTTCAATCTAGAACTCTAAATATTTTAATAAATCTTCTAACATCAATATTCTATTTTCACATTTATGACCAAACCACCTTATGTCTTGACTCGTTTGAAACGAGTTATTTCAATTATCTCGTCCGCCATTCTCATAATACAAACATTAAACAACTGCCCATGGAATAATAAATATGGACATGCTAATAAGACCCTAATTCCATAAACGGAATATTAATCGACCATACTTCACAGTTCAATGCTCTAATGATGTTCAGGTCCAGTGACAGATCAATATCCGAATCAAATGGTTGGCCGCCCACAACGGAGCCGATCCAACTCCAATACAAAAACCGAGCTCCATCGACCGTCACATTAATAACCCCACAATTTATCAAATCATTTCTCGGATCAAAACTTTAATATAATTAATCACTATAGAGGAACTAGGTTGCCTTTCTACTTGCTTCTGTACAAATTATATCTTTAGAATACCAAGTCTTTCTAAAATTTACAACATCTTTCAGAATTCCAAAGGATAGATAAAAAGAGATCCAATGAGACTCGAATGGTTTATTTATTTAAAACTGTCCCATACCAGTTTTAATTAACTAAACCACTCAAAACTTTAAGAAATTTCAAAAGATCGATAAGCTAAACAAAACTAACTCGAGCGATCCAATTATCTACAACCGTCCCATACCAGCAGTAGATAATCAAATTACTCACAGATATTAATGTACACAAAAAATGGTTCACTGACCTTAATAAATCAAACCATCCCCGAAGGGCACAAATGATCATACCGAAGTTCAATATACAATCCAAAATTGTAAAGCCCATTTAAACAATTCTAACAAAATTTTCTTGCTTGACCTCTATTTATAGTGTAGCCACCACTCATAATATTTATACTTAGTTATATTCTCTATAAGAAAACAAAATCTCGTAATACTAATACTATCTTCTATAAATAACACTAAAACATTCATTAAGATAATAAACTTGGTAAATCATCCTCAATTCAATCATTCCTCAAGTTGAATATTCAACACTTTTACTTAATTTGAGTCATCTATTCCCTACCTTTGATATTAGTATTGTACTTAGTAACAACGTACTACATACATCAAGTTTCCGATCAATTTCCATGATCTCCTAATAAGAAAATATAATTGGAACTCACATAGGTCAATCATCCCCAAATTGCGATTAAACAGTGTAAACTAACTTACCTCTCGATAACCATCAACAACTCAAAATCCGCATAACACCAATACCTTCCTAAGCATCACACCAATCTCTCATATGAGTCACACAACTAAGTCAACATATAGGGTGTAATCATCCTAAAGTATCCCGCCTTCCAATAAGATTTATCCTCATTCTATATTCTCAACTAATGATAATCGTTTCTCAAAACAAACCATATACATACATTACCAATTCCTGAAGTTGATCCTATAAGTCACCAATAACTACATCTATTATACTTCTTCACATTTACCCTATTTACCTCTCCATAACTAATACACAACCTCAAACCAAAACGGTCATACTAGATACAAATGTTGTCTTAAGTATATCCTTACAACAAATATTCACTGCATAACACCCCGAAAATTCAACTAATAACCATTGAGTATTCTATTGATTTCTAAAATCAGTCATACAAATCATCAACAAGGGATAACGAATACTTATTCTTCACAGTTACCTATTTGAGATCTCTCTAATCTATAAATAACCACCAAGTATCATCTTTTCTAAATATAGTACTAATTTATCCTTACGGAGATTCGCTAAGCTAATTATCTTCTTTATCAAATAATTTCCCAAGTTGAATCATCAATTCCATCATCCTAATTAGTGTCCTCTATCTAGGGGTCCGAATACCAAAATAGTACCTTATATCCACTCAAAGCCTCAATATCCTGGCATGATACCTGATGGAAAGCCATTTTGAAACTCACATGGAAAACACCACTTAGTCAACTTATAGGGTGATATCACCTACAAGAATATCTGATTTTCTATTCAAATTAGTAGCAAGAATACAATCAATCTCTCATTAGAGAATATACTTCTAGCACATAAGGCAATATATATGTCAGTTCTATAAGGACTCGTACTCGCGATATCTTATAAACTATATAATCCCACTTAGACTATTACTTTCAATACTAGTCTCATATCTAGTCTCCACCACGAGACACCAATGTATAAATACTCACGCAAGTTATACAACCATAAAACACTCTTAATTAGGCCGTATACCTAACCTCAACTAAGAGTTCACCAATTTATTTACCACCGGTACATGAGATAATTCAAGTGTCTTTTACTCAAGTATTACACATAACCCAAATGACCTTCATATTCCTTAGGCCCTACTTTTGACATTTACGCATATATGACATAATATCAATAAATAACTTATCCGCCTCAACTACACACGGAGGCAAATCGAACATAGATAAGGAGACTCGCTTCTTGCGACAGTCCTCCCCAACCACAACAACTACTCAAATATTTCAGGTCAATATTATAATAATTTACGGATTGGTATCTCTACCACATCCACCGGCAATCCATGCCCACTTAATCACAATTACCATGATAATCAAGAATGATTCGAGGTACTCTCCCATAAGAGTAGAACCTCCAGCACATAAGGCAACTCTTAAGCCATTTATGCAAATAAAAGTGAAATGTAATACCACATGAGAACGAAATGAACGGGAATTTAGAAAAGTATGACCCCTAACTCCGGAGACAGGTAATATACCTAAAATGATTGTGGAGGAATCTATCTCTCCATATTGCTCACATTTCCTTAATTCTTTGGTTGGTCATTATCATTTTCTGTCATTGAACAAATTCCTGCATTAAACCCTCGACGTCAGTTATCACACACTCTCACTCAGATAGACTCTACCCGAGAACTCTAACCGAGCTCTGATACCAACTGTGAGGACCCCGACCCGGAACCTACACGTGTCCCGAGCTGGAGCGTCCTCAAACTAACCCAAATTTCCTAGACTTTTTAAAACTTTGATTTAACTTACAACTTAAACATACTGGACAAAACCATTTCCAATTAATTTCATTCCTCTCTACATGGAAGGAAGAGTTGAATAACTTTAAAAAGTAACAACCTACTTTAATTACAAAAGACTTTATTTATAATGTAGAAACTCACTTTTATACCCACAAACTCCATAGAGAAATTATACCAAAATATATTTTCTACACCAACCTATATGTACCCCGACAATCCCAAAATACCACGTTCAAACTCCTTTCTGTCCTCACTTGGCCGGTCCGCGTGTCTCAGGATCTAAAAACATTAAAGGGAGAGGCGTGAGAATAAATCTCAGCAAGCTATTATGAATGCAGCAATATGCCAAATAAGATGCAACACATAACAAGTTGCATACAACACATTGGAAAAGCTGTAAACACCTTCCATTACCTTGGTTTACCTTTTCCCATCTAAACAATAGTCGTACAACATTGGGTATAATAATACTCCAATCTTAGGTGAGCTGCTTAAGCAATACTCACATCTTATAAGACCCGTTTTTCAGGGAACCAGATAAGATAGTAGCAACTCTATAAGGCATTTGGCTCACTACAGATGCTATACCCCAACCTGTGGCCACAGAAGGGGACGGTCACAGGTATAACATAATCCGATCACATTAGGTCACACTTCCATAATTGATCGTATTATGTTATACCCCCAATATCAGCTGATTAAACACATTATCAAGCGCATAATAGTTACTTGAAATATAATCCACAAACGGGATAAGCAATATAGCCACATGGTAAAATATACTCATGTTCAACAAATCTCATAGTGTAACATTTATTTAAAACACTATGCATAAATAAGCAATATAGCCACATGGTAAAATATACTCATGTTCAACCAATAATCAGAGTGCAACATTTATGTAATACACTAAGCATAATACAATCCATAAATATGTACTCAAGTAAGATAATGAGATATCATCAACCCATCTTACTTAGTCATTATACGACAATATATGATCTCTATAAGGATCCAAGTTAACTCTACCAAGTTGGAGTCACATTTAATAAACTGCCAAATGATTTTTAAGTCGGGGATAGAGTGCTTCCGTATTTCCATTTAAACCCAATTAAGGTACCATTAAGTGTTCTAATTATAACTTAAGTTAAAAGGACTAACTCATATCCGGGTTGGACAAGATTCTACTACCTTATCATGGTTAGGGATCATTCCAAGTGATTACTAGTAAAAATTAGCAAGAAAGAAGACTGGGGAGGTTCTGATGCTATGGGCAACCGCCCATAGCCACTTGGGCGACCGCCCAAGGAGATTTCAAAAGGGAGCCATGGTTCTGCCCTCATGGGCGACCGCCCATGGCCCCATGGGCGACCGCCCATGAGGGATTCCAGCAAGCCCATAATTCAATTTCTTATTTTTTTTTTCCTATGTTCTTCTCCTTAATCAATCTCTCCCATTTTAGGTGCTCATGAAGAAAATCCCAAATGTTCTACTACCTCATTCTAGATCATTTAAACCCAAATTAACCTAAACCTAAATTATTTACCATTAACTTTTCCACCCAATTCACTACCACATTTCAAGTTGATTCCTTTAAAACTAACTTCACCCATTTAACTAACCCATTTCAAGTTTTCATTCTCTAATTCTAACTCCACCCATTTCTTCCATTCTTTAACACTTCCAAGAACAACAACATTTTCCTATGACCTTAACCAATTCCTCCATTTCAAGAAAGTTTCCCAAGCATCCAATAAACATTATAACAACAATAACAACAATAAATATCTCATGAACATTTAGAGGAAGGAAAGTCATAATAACTCACTTTTAGCAATTACAAGATGGAATGAAGCTTTTCTTGGCTTGATCAACTCCCCTAGATGCACCAATCACAAAAGTACCACTTGATTTGAAAATGGAGAAGAAATAAGCTTGGTAGGAGCTTGAGAAGAGGTGGGTTTCACCTTGGCTTTTCCATGGAAAAATGGTAAGAATAAAGATGGAGAAGAATGATGGAGGAGGTTAGAGGGAGTATGGGAAAGGTAAGGAGGAAGTATGGGAGGGTATGGGGTTCTTTTACTTAGAGGGAAAAGGGGAGGGTTTTAGGGAAAATGGTCCCCCTCCCTCACTATTCCAAGGCTTTCAACATTTTAAATTAAACCCTTTATCCCAATTATTTATTTTACCCATTTTAACCTCCTCTTACTCTTTATCTATTTTCTATTTTTATATTTCCCCCTAGAACATTATTTTATTTTCCTATCATTTTATCCTAATACAAGAAATCAAGTATATAAAAATGAACACATAATATTAACAATAATATTAAAAGCACACAATATGATGCTAAATTAGTGCCTAGGGTTAGGGTCGTTACATGGTACATAAACTGCACACCCAAAAGTACGTAGATGTGAAATGTTCGGTTCAGTTCCCGTAACCATTTGTAACGTAGAATAAGGTTGGGTTGCAGTTGGTCTCAGACGTACGAGCATAGCTGCATGCAAAATTGCACAGCCCCAAGCAAAGATAGGGAGTTTGGTGCGCATAACCAAAGTCCGAGCTATTCTTTGCAAATTCATAATGACTGCTTCTGCGAGGCCATTTTGGGTATGAACATAAGCTATTGGATGTTGTACATCAATACCCATAGACGTGCAAAAATCATCGAAAGATCCAGATGTGAACTCCGCAGCATTATCCAACCTGAAGGATTTAATATGATAATCCGGATAATGTGCTATCAATCGTATAATCTGAGACAAGAGTTTTGCATAAGCAACATTTCTTGTGGACAACAAGTCAACTTGTGACCATCTAGTGGAGGCATCAATCATCACCATGAAATATATGAATGGTCTATATGGTGGTGTTATAGGTCCACATATATCTCCTTGGATTCTTTCCAAGAAAGCAATGGATTCTTTACCACTCTGTGTATATGCTGGCGTTGAATCAAGTTTTCCCATAGAACAAGGTAGACATAATTTGTCACTATAGACTAGATCGTTGTTCTTAAGTGGATGCCCATGAGATGTGTTAATTATTCGGCGCATCCTACTTTGACCCGGATGTCCTAATCGGTCATGCCTGAGAACATATTTACTCTCATTACTTGGGTTAGAACTATCCACTAGGTAAACTTCTAGTACCTTATGATAGTCTTGTATAACCCAGTATTTTGTCCCTCTAATTTCTCCAGAGTACGCTTCATGCCATACTCATTAGAGGTGATACACAGATATTCAATCCCATTTTCTTTGGTGGTTTCTACGTGATAACCATTTGCTCGTATGTCTTTAAAGCTTAACAACGTTCTTCTGGAACGTGGGGAATAAAGCGCCTTAGAAATGGTAAAAGTTGTACCGTTAGACAACATAAGATAGGCTTTCCCATAGCCATCTACCAAATCACAAGATCCCGATATTGTTGTCATTGAGGTTTTAGTCGGCTTTAATTCCTCAAAATAAGCTTTATTCCGAAGGATTGTGTGCATTGTCGCACTATCTACCAGACATTCTTCCCACTTATCATTCTCCTAATAAATATCATGTTCATTTATCATATTATATAACAATAAATATAAGTTATAACCAGAATAAGAAAAACTGTTAGGTCCCAAACGGTAAGAATCAGGCTAGAGGGGGGGTGAATAGCCTGTTAAAACTTTTTGTTTAAAACTCTTAGTTTTTGAAAAAGGTTGAGGGCAATACACTTACTAACCGATAGATTTATTTTGCACAGCGGAGATTACGGTTAGGAAGATATACAACCGGTTAGGTAGAGTTTCAAAAACAGTAAGTTAAAATCCTCATGCAAACAAAAGCAAATTATATTTTCAAGTAAGACAAACAAGTTGAGCAGTAAGTTGAGTCAATAGGTTGTGACCAGTTGAGAGAATGTCAACTAGTTACAACTACACAAAAATAAACAATCACACAGAAGAATGACACGTTGTTTGAAGAGGTTCACAGTGTTAAATAACTGCTAACATCCTCTACCAAGTTTGGTCAGAACTTGGATTTGTGAAAGTGCACTACTATATTAATGGTTACTACCTATTACAAGTTGCAAGCCAATGATTGAAGGCTGCCAAACTAAAGGTGACCACTAACGGATCGTGCTACAATAAAGACCTGGTGTTTTCTAGAGATGTGCTCACAAGTTGAGCTGATTTCTCTAGGGTGTTGTGTGTGAAGCAATCAATGTGTTCCAAAGGTAGTCTAATGAAGGAACACTACTGCATTGATTGAGGTGCTCATTGTATAAGTCCTACAGAGATATCTAGTGAATAAAGGGACTTGAATTGAATGCCTTGAACTATGGAGTTTGCAGGTTGGTAGTTCAAAGCAGCTCACTCTCAAGGATCATAAATGCACCAACCTTCTTCAATGCTCCAGGGAAGCTATTTATAGTGAACTTTGAAAAGGAGCCGTTGTCTTTGAAGAGGTTGCAATGATGACTTGATCAGGCATGCCTTTGAATTGAAGGATCTTTGCATTAAATGCCTGAGATAGGAGAGAGAAGATTTTCCTTGAGTGGTTGGAAGGATGTGAGTACTGGTTATTTTGACAATCTATTTTGAGCTTCTGACAGCCACAGGAATGTCACTTCAGAGTCTATTCAGCATGCTTGCTTTACCAACTTTAGCTAAAGAGGTTGCTGGGTAGTTGGGAGCAATAAATGCTTCGGTTAGGCTAGGTTGAAGGAAGCTTCTTTGAGAAAGCCTTAACCGGTAAGGGAGAAGATACAACCTGTGAAGGTTACATCAGCTAGGTAGGGCAACCGGTTAGGTAGACACACCGGTTAAGAGATCAACCGGTTAGAAAGTCAAACCGAGTAACTCACAAAAATTTAAAAGGGCAAATCTTCAGGTCTTCAAGTCTTCAAGGTCTTGAGAGAATTACATGATTTAAAACACTGGCACTAGCACTAAGGGGACCTATCATACATAGAAAAATTCTATTGGGTCTAATTAAAATTAGGGGTCCACATTAATGCTTGTTGTGATTGGGTTTAAGCAATTCTAAATCTAAGCATATATTTGACTAACAATCTCCTCCTAATTGCTTAAGTCCAATCACCCTAGGTTAGCATCATCTTGACTTAGTAAAAGAATGACTAAAATTTTATCTTTTAGATATGTCATTCCCTAAGTCAAGTAACAATCATAGATGTAACCTAAGAAAGCTTACAGATAAATTGAAAGCTTAAAATTAAGACAAATTAAGGTAAAATATTTTTGAATGAGTAAACTTGCAAAATGAGACAGTTAGAACAATTTTGAACATTCAAAAACAATTAAAGGAAAGTAAGGAAAGACAAGTCATTCAAAACAACAAAGTTTGAGGTCAAGGAAATCTCATTGATTAAGCTGCAACCGGTTAGGCAAAAGATGGAAAGACAAGTTCATCATCGGTTACATTCTAGACAGGAGCAGCAGGGTCATCGGTTGGAGGCAAATCCTTGGGGGTGCGAAGGAGGGGTAGCCGATGGGTGGCCGGTTGGGTGCGAGATTTCTTTGCTGACTTCTTGGCTTCCTTTTCATCTCTCTTCCTTTTCTTTCTAGCAGACTTCTCAGCATCATGGTCCGCTAACATCTTCTTGAGCACTTCATTTTCTGATTTAAGCTTGATCCTCTCAGTGTTGGTTTTTCTAAATAAGGAGGCTTGATCGGTCAGCTTCTGGTTCAACTTCTTGATTTCATCGATAGCAAGCTTCAGATTGGTTTGGACATCCTTGGCAGTGTTCATGAGTTCTTTATTCAACTGAGTCAAGGCACCGAGCTGAGTGGAGAGTTCAGTGATCTTGGCATCCTTGTCAAACAGATCAGCTACATAGTTAGCTAAATCCTTTGCATAACCGTGTTCCATTCTGTCTAACCTCTTCTCTTCCTCCTCCTGATTGGACTTAACCATACTCGCAACCAGGGCATCATAAAGTTCACAAAGATCACGAACAACAACTGGTCGGTTGAGTTCTTCTTCAGGAACTGGTTGGGGAGCATCAGGTGAAGGATCAGCATCGGCAATAGCATCACTATCAGTAGAGGAGTCAACGGTTGAGGGACTGACTGAGATAGCTGGAGGATCGGTTGGAAGGACAGCAGCAACTGAGGCTTGAACTTGGAGAGGTTTGAAAATTTGGATAGCAAGGAATGGATTTGGAGGATCGGTAGGAAGCTTCTCGGTTAGATGAGCAGTAAGAGGAATAGAGCGACCGGTAAGGGATGGAGTTGGAGAACCGGTAGAGGCATCGGTTGAAAGATCGGTTGAAGAGTTGACGTGAACTGGACCGATCCTAGAGACTTGACCGGTTGGAGAAAAAGTAATCTCCTCATCAACTGATACAGAAGAAGCAACAGATGGGCTGAACACTAGGAAGTCATTGGGATAAGAAGAAATAATTGAATCAGATTCAAGGCTAAGAGCAATGGCATTCTGAATGTCATGGGCCTCATCAAATGCAGAGGCAATCAGATCGGCGCGTAGAGGCCAATGATAAAGCATTTTGCCTTAACTGAATTAAGGGGATAACCCTGAGAGCAAGGAGAAGGAGGGAAGCTTGCCGAATGTTGCTCCAAGGCTGAGCATTGCCATTTCTCATAATAGAAAGATGAGTAACATTTGGAATTAACCCAACTCTGTGAGTAACATCGTAGGACCATCTCAAAATTCTTAACTCCAAAACCTGAGAAATCCGGTTATTGACTGATAGATAACGCATGAAAAGATTGGCAGAAGAAAAGGTACACTCAATAGGTCCAGAAGCAGTTTGAGCAACTCCTCCTTGAATTCTGATGTGATGAAGCCTTTGAGATTTGGAGGGAGAGAGTATCGGTTTCTGCTTAGTTGGGAAGTTGGTGACCAAGCTGTTGATCGGTTTTGGAAGGCTTGGCCGATTGACCCTTGGGTGGAGGAAACCGTTTACGAAATTTAAGCACAACCGGTTTTTGGGCTTTGAAACTGGTTTCCCCAGGGCCAACCATTCTGGAGAGGTAGAAAGGAATACCAACATCTTTCTCTTTCAATTTCTTGAGCTCTTGGGAAAATGGAGGAGGGTCAGAAACTATCTTGTACTCAGCACGACTAGAAATTTTCTCATGAATACCAAAGAGGGGAATACCATGAGAGGTTCGAGGAATGGAGGACTTTGAAGTGTAATAGTTTAAGGGAGAGAAGATATCTTTACGATAGAGGCAAGGATCGGCATAGGCTGGTGGAACGGCGGGATCTAGAATATTGAATTCATCATCATCATCAGAAATATCCTCCACTTCAAAGAAATCAGACTCATCATCAGGAGTAGAAGAAGTGGGAGGCACAGATTGAGTCTCCTCCTCAACCCTTGGAGGACTAGAAAGCATTGATTGAATCTCTCTCACTTGGCTATCAAGAATAGAAGCTTGAAGAGCTTGAGCAGTAGCAAGTGCATCGGCTCGGTCTTGCAGTCGCTTTTCCTCCACATCAAATAGACTAGCAGCTACAGCCTGCTGCAGAAGAACATCATCGGCATCAATCGGTTGGGATACTATAACCGGTTCAGTAGATACAACGGTTGGAGGGATTGAGACCGGTGGAGACATCATCGGTTGAGTAGAGGTCGGTTTGTCAGTAGTGCCTCCTCCCAATGGTGTAACCGGTGATGTATCGGTAATGCCTCCTCCCAAGCTTCTAACCGTTGCCATCGGTTTGGGAGTGGTAAATGCTTGATCAGTACTCTCCATTCGGTCAGGCCCATCATCTCCATTAGAACTAGAGTCAGAACTCGAACTAGACTCAACAATCTCCTCAGATTTTTCTTTTTCTTCCTCTTCATCTTCAAACATGGCATCAATTTCAGCATCGGTAACCGTGGGCCATTTGGTAGAGTTGGACTGAACTGCAGAAAAGAAATCGGCTAAGGAGATATTTCCAGCCGCCTTGAGTTCATTGTCCATATCCAATAAGTTGTCCAACAAATCCATTACATTCCTGATAAGTTGATTTTTCCTTGGTCCAAGGCAAACCGGTTCAGAGTCAAAGTTTGGGAGAGAATCAAATTCCATTTCAAATCTCCCAGACTGATAATAATCTGTCTCAATCAAAGTGTCTTCTGCTCCATATAGAATGGAAAAGTCTGCCCATACAGCTTGGACCATCATGTCCTGCCTCATTCTATCTTGAGCTATGAAAATAGCATTCCATTTGAGGGGAAGCTGATCGAAGAGTTTGTTGTATTGTTTGATGAGACTGCGCCTGGAGGAGGAAAGGTCATAATCTCTGAGACGGCAAGGTCTGCTAAAGTACACACCTTTATCCTCATGTCGGTTCCCAAAGTCAATATAGTCCTGAGGGTTGCCAATAGGTACGGAGGATTTGTTGATTTCATGGAATTGGAGTAACTTCCGAATAAAAGGTGGTAGATGATCAATTGGATATACCCAATTATGAGAAGGAGCAGACTGAGGGTTAAAGGACCAAGGATTATTGTGGAAAATGTGGAAGGTAGGATTTCTGATCGGTTGGCATCTACGGTAAGAGGGATTAGAGGCATGACCGGTGATTGGGATGTCATCGGTCAAGGTATCGTGGCCAAGCAATCGGTTGGGGATGAAGGGTATGAATGAGGAAATGTCGGCTTCAATTCTCTTTCTTCTTTCAGCATTTTCTTTTGCAATTTGGGAATGCGTTTTTGGAATTGGTTTTAATTTTGAGGAGGTTGGAGGAGGAGTAGGAGGTTTGGATGATTTCCTTACAGTCTTTTTGGTTCGGATAACGGTGGAGATGGGTTCTCTGTCTTCAGTATCAGGTTCTGGAGATTTTCTCTTGGCCGGTGAGGGGATCGGTTGAGAAGGCTGAGGTTGATCAGAGACCGGCTTGGAGGAATCGGTTGACTTCTTCTTCTTCGGTTGAGAGGTCTTCTTCTTTGCCGGTTGAGCTTCAGTTGGAGTAGCAATGGGAGCCGTAGGTTTAGATTCTCTAAGAATCCTTGCTTGATCAGCCTTGTCGAAAGCTTTGACAAAAGATTTGGGAACAGAAGGCTGACCACCAGAAATGGTAAAGATTGATGGGATTCTCATGAGAATTCTACTCATCAGAAGATAATGAATGGGCTTTGCCTTGTTTGATCTGGACAAGGGCTTTTCTTTCTGAAATTTCTTGAATGCAATCAAAATAACACGGTAGATGAAGGAGCACCAGTTGAACTTCCTTTGAAGAATAACAGCTGCAATGGCTTCCCATTGTATCATAGTGATACAATGATGGGAACCAGGCAGAAGCCAAATCACACATCGGTCAATTACTTCGGCCAAGGCGTAGTGAACGGCATCCGAGATCGGCTTTCTTATTTCCTTCACCGGTCACAAATGGATCGGTTCCACGAACACTAGCCCATGCAGATTCCATATCTTTCGCTGTGATAGAAGATGAACCGGTTGAGGGAACGGTCGGGAAAGCATCGGCAATGGAAGTTGGAGAGAAATCAATGGAAAAACCACCAACAGTTGAAGTAATATGGGATACAACACCGGGCTTTGGATTATCATCTACAACACCATTGTTGAAGAACTCATTGACCAACTCATACATAATGTCATCATTTCCTTCTGGCATCAAGAAAGGCAACGGGCGGCGATCAACATGGCCTGGAGGATCTTTCCTTCTTCAGATTCGAAGAAGCTTGAAAAAATGTAACCTCCGAAGATGTCTTTCTTGATTGGTTTGGGAGCCATCTGTCAAAAGAGTTCAAGAATCAACAACATTCTAAGTTAGAACACATTTCAAAAGAAAAATAGAAGTGAGTTTATATTTTGAAAAGAGTTCGTGTTCTTCAAGATGAAAGAATTTAGGGATTATAAAAATCTTTACCAGAGATGATTTGAGTTTGAAGAACAAAGAAAGAATGAAGATTGATCGCTTGAAGGTTCGATGCTTTTGCAGAGGAAAAAGGATTCGGAAAGTTTAAATGAAAGCTTATTTTTCCTTATATAGTAGAGAGAAGATGTAGGGGTTTTTAAAAATTTGAAAGACGTTTCAACTGCATGGCACAGATATTTAAAAAGATATTGAACACGATTTTAAATATGAAAGCTTTTAAAACTAGGTACGTGTGTGCAGCAGTTAAACCATAATGCAATAATGACAAAAAGATAACCTTTTGATAAATTGGAATGATACAGAAGTTACCTTTTTGGTCACAAAATTTTAAATTTGACCAACACTCGAGTACAAAAGGACGGTAGTAGGAGGGAGTAGGGAACATCAATTATGAATGTGTTCGGATAGGGTGAAGCGGTAGACGGCTAAAAAGATTGATGTGACTGATCGGTAGAGGTCGTGCCGGTTAAAAATGGATTGTGAATATTAATCCGGCCGCAGTTCGTCGGCTAGGTAATGATTAATTGGTTGAGCTGACGTCACCACTTGAGGCTTAACCGATCAAAGAGATGATCGGTTAGGAGGGAGAACTTTTGCATCGGTTAAGGGCACTTTTAATCGGTTAGAAGATGTCGGTTTAGGATATCTTGCTTAACGGTTAAGAGAAAAGGTCAAGGGCACCGGTTAGCAAAGGTAGTTGAGGCAACACCAAGATCGGTTGAGAGCTTTTACAAACAGCAAAGTTAGCACAATAAATTAACGAATATCAATCATGCCTAGTTCTCCTCTAAGGAATTCAAATCTTTTAATGTCCAATGGTTTTGTCAAAATATCAGCTAGTTGATAATCAGTATGGACTTTTAAAAGAACAATATTACCCTTTTTAACATGATCCTTGAGGAAGTGATATTTGATGTCTATGTGCTTAGTCTTTGAATGCATCACAGGATTGTTGGAGACTGATATGGCTGAGGTATTATCACAATAGATAGGACATACTTCTTGAGGGATTTCATAGTCCACTAGTTGTTGCTTCATCCATAGGATTTGTGAACAGCAACTCCCAGCGGCTATGTACTCAGCTTCAGTCGTAGAAGTGGAAATTGATGCCTGTTTCTTGCATGACCAGGAAACCAATCGGTTACCTAGAAATTGACAAGTTCCACTAGTACTTTTCTGGTGACCCTACAAGCTGCAAAATCGGCATACGAATAGCCAATTAGTGTAAATGATGAATCTTTTGGATACCACAAACCTAAGTTAGCGGTTCCCACAAGATATCTAATGATTCTTTTGACGGACTTGCAAGTGAGATTATCTTGGGTCAGCTTGAAATCTAGCACATACACATACGGCAAACATGATATCTGGCCTACTAGCGGTTAAGTAAAGTAGAGAACCTATCATACCTCGGTAGAGTGTCATATCTACTTTCTTACCGGATTCGTCTTTGTCTAAGTGTACATTTGTGGCCATTGGAGTGCTTTGAGGATGAGCGGAATCAAGACCAAATTTCTTGATTAGATCTTTGGTATATTTGGCTTGATTGATGAAAATACCTTCTTGGGTTTGCTTGACTTGAAGTCGAGGAAAAAGGTTAGCTCACCCATCATGCTCATCTCAAATTTGCTCTGCATAAGTTTCTCAAATCTCTTGCATAATTTTTCGTTAGTAGATCCAAAAATAATGTCATCAACATATATTTGAACTAACAATGAATGACCATTATGCTTTGCAATAAATAAAGTGGTGTCGATTTTACCTCGCTCGAACTTCTCACTAAGTAGGAATTTGGAGAGAGTTTCATACCATGCTCGCGGTGCTTGCTTGAGGCCATACAAAGCTTTATTCAATTTGTAGACATGATTAGGCTTCTTGGAATCTTCAAATCCTGGTGGTTGATCAACATATACAAGCTCTTGAAGTTCACCGTTAAGAAAGGCACTTTTCACGTCCATTTGATATAGCTTAAATTCTTTGTAGGCTGCATAGGCAAGGAATAACCTAATGGCTTCTAATCTAGCTACGGGAGCAAAAGTCTCATCATAGTCTATGCCTTCTTCCTGCCTATATCCTTTTGCTACTAGTCTAGCCTTGTTCCTAATTATTTTTCCAGACTCATCCAATTTATTTCTATAAACCCATTTCGTTCCAATCACTGTTTGATCACTAGGTCTAGGCACTAATTCCCAAACTTTGCATCTATCAAACTGGTTAAGCTCTTCTTGCATAGCTTCTACCCAGCTGGGGTCATCAAGTGCTTCTTCAGTCTTCTTTGGTTCTAGGTTGGAGACCATAGCAGAGGAAAATAATCCATGTTGTTCTTCTAAGTTCCTTAACTGGCCTCTAGTCATTCTAGGTCCAAAGACATCACCAATAACATTTTCTAAAGGATGATTCCTAACTGATCTCACTTCCCTAGGTAGGTCTTGCCTGACCAATTCCTGTCTTAAGGTTTCTATTGGAGGAGTGGAATTGGTTGAGGGAGAGGAGACCGGTTGAGATGATCGGTTAGGTGAGGGTGATGCTGACTGATGGTGGTGATCGGTAAGTGGGGATTGAAACGGTAAGTTGATGGGTGAAATTGGTTCAGCTTCAGGTGGTGAATTTGGAGTTGTAATATGAGGACTAGCTGGAAGAGGATCGGTTGGCTGGGATTGTACATTGGAATGCCTAACCGATTGAGGAAAGAATGAGTCATCAACTAAGTCTCTACAGGTTACACCACTAGAGGCTGAAGGTTGAGCTGGATAATGATTTGCGTTAATTCTGGTGGTTTGATTAGAGTTTTGATTGCCTGTCTCACCTGTCTCAAAAACAACAGAGCTATCAGTACTATTTGGAGTCTTATCAGACTCTAGCAAATCAAATTCATCAAATGTAACATGAACAGATTCAACAATTTTCAACAACCGTTTATTAAAAACTCTAAATGCCTTACTGTGCTTGGCGTATCCCACAAAGATGCCTTCATCAGATTTTTCATCAAATTTTCCTCGGCGCTCTTTACCGTTGTAAAGTACATAGCATCTGCAGCCGAAGATCTTGAAGAAACTAATATTGGGAATTCTGCCACGCCATAGCTCATAAGGGGTCTTGTTGTGAAACTTGTTGACCAATGATCTATTCTGGGTGAAGCACGCTGTATGTATAGCTTCGGCCCAAAAATACTTGGGAAGCCTAGCTTCGGATATCATAGTTTTTCCGGCTTCGATCAAGGTCCTGTTCTTTCTCTCAACTACACCATTACATTTGCGGTGTACCGGCAGCTGAGAAATTGTGGTCTATTCCGTGATCATCACAGTACTGAGCGATTCCAAGATTTTTGAACTCCGTTCCATTATCTGATCTCATACTGATGATATCACATTCCTTTTGGGTTTGAAGTAGACGGAAAAGTCTGGTAGCAACTTCATATGTATCATCTTTTGAAGCAAACATCTCTACCCAGGTATATCTTGAAAAGTCATCTACAACAACCAAGGCATATCTGCTACCCCCTAAACTGGCAGTAGTTGTGGGGCCAAACAGATCCATATGTAGCAGCTGGAGGCACCGAGAAGTGGACATGCAGGGCTTGCTGTGGAAAGATTCTTTATGTTGTTTTCCTAGTTGGCAGGCTCTGCATTTCCTATCATGATTGGCAGACACTTGAGGTAGACCGGCAACTAGATTTTGATTAGCCAGCTTGGATAGGTATTTGAAATTCAAGTGACTGAGTCTCTTATGCCATAGCCAGGAGTTCTCACTGATGTTCTTAGCTACAAAACAAACATTAGTAACATTCGAAACATTGTTTAAATCAATAGCATATACGTTACCTTTTCTATATCCAGTGAGAAGTGTTTCACCTGTAGCAATGTCTTTCACATAGCAATTGGAAGAATTGAAAACATAATGCATACCTTTATCACAAAATTGTGATATGGAGAGAAGGTTATGTTTCAGACCATCCACCAAAGATACCTTACGTACAACAAGCTGTACCTCTTTTGATGGATCCACGACCGATAATTTTACCCTTTGCGTTGTCACCAAAGACAAGCTGGAGGACCGAATGCTTCTTCCGGATCGGTTAGGAGATCGGCATGACCGATCATATGCCTAGAGCATCCACTTGTCCATAATCCAAACATCCTTACCGGCATCGGTTGAGGCCATTAAGCATTCTGAAATGAAACATTAAGCTTATGGTCCCCCTTATTCTTTTGGGTCCAAAGAGTTAGTTCCTCTTTGGCGGCCATACAGCCACCACACGAGCTTTTAGACTCAGTGGGTCCGGATAGGTGCTTCAAGAGGCATTCATAAGCCTTGTGACCAATAAAACCACAATTTGTACATTTATTAGAAGATGGCTGAGGGGGCTTAGATGATTTGATGTTCAATATAGACTTTACTTCAGAAGAGTTCACTAATTGAGCAGAAACAGATCCTTTGGGGACGAAGGTGATGGATTTAGCTTTGTTGACCAGTTGCATTGGTTTGGAAGGTCTTTTACCGGTTGGGGAGCCCTCACCGGTTGGTTGACCGGTGACAGTTGTCTGACCGGTTGGTCCTTTACCGGTGATGGCTTCCTTACCGGTTGAGGTTTCCTTACCTGCAACTTGGTCAGCAATTTTAATTCCACCTTTGCTGTTACCATCACTGAGTGGAACATATTCTCCTAGCTCAGGATCAGCTACCTCAGTCCATTGGGATTTGTTTTTGCCCAAATAAGCCTTCATCTGTTCCCTCCCCTTGGGATAGGTGTGTGGGACAGCTTTGAAAGGTTTAGTTAACTCGTTCTTAATCAATTTGGATTGAGCATCATCAAATTTACCCATCAAGTTCTCAGTGACAGACTTGGTAACTGGTTTGTCATTGCTGTCTTTTTCCTTACTGATGGATGTAAAGCTTATACCAGTTGTTACATCTCGGTTAGGAGATAACTGATCTTGTATGATAACATCCATAGCAGCTCGGGATTTTGAAAATGTGTCAATGGATTTTGAAAGAGAGTTATTTCTCGACACAAGATCAGCAATTTGACAAACAGATATGTTTAGTCTCTCAGTGAGTTCTTGATTATTTTTCTTCAACTGATCAGACTCTAGCTTACTTTCTTTTATAATTTTTATTTCATCTTTCAAAGAGTCATTTTCAGTAGTGATCATTTTAAAGTTATCAGCCATAATTTTTGTGAGCTTCATTTAATTTTTCAAAATCGGAGAAGAGCTCATTCATCACCTCTGCCATTTCAGACTTTGACATATTTGGCATAGGGTCAACGGTAGGCTGAGAGGAAGAGGGTGATGGTTCAAAATTGGGATCAAAATTTGGCAGTGATGATATCAGTTGAGGGCTTGGCTCGGTTAGAGGCTTTAAGAAATGAATCGGTCGGGTCTCAAGCGTCGGTTGATGAGAGATTATCGGTAAGGCTTGAGCTTGGTAGGTCTGTTGAATTGGTTGCATCAACGGTCTGAGAGTGGGCATGGTTTTAGACTGACCATAAAGGGATCCACCTATGTTTTGAATTTTGAAATTATAAGGATTACTTTCACCTGACTTGGAAATAGGAATGGGTTCGTCAAAGTAAGTTAAGGGAGATCTCCTAGGTGGGGTCTGGTCAATATAGGATGAGTGTTCATTGGAGTTGGGGTGTCTGTAGATAGGTGACTGTAAGGAGATGGGTTTATCATCGATTCCATCAATAGCAACAAAGCGACATCAGCCTCTTCATCTATGTCAGCATCCTCATTCTCAGAATCAGTGTCGAACCAAACTGGCATAGCTTTTTTAGTTCCATCCTCGGAAACTAAGCTCTTAGATTTAGATCTAGGGAATTTCTTGAATGGTTTCTTCCTCAAAAATTCATATTTAGGTTGAGGACATTTGGAGGCAAAATGGCCGGGTTTTCTACAGTTGTAACACACAAGCTCACCTTGGGCATTCTTTCCATCGGTTGAGGTTGAGGTTTGGCCTTTCTTTTGGAAGTTCCCAGATCTTTGAAATGATAAGGATTTGGGTTGGAAGGATTTGCTATGGGATTGCTGGGATCTTTTAAAATCCTTGAACTTTCTATAATTTCTAGCGAAGGCAGCAAATTCATCTTCTTCCTCAAAAATCACATTAGAAGGGGTATTGGCTTGAGTTGGTTGAGGTTGAGAGATTGAGGGAGAGTCATTGGTGGTAATTTGGCTGGTAAGCATAGAAGAACCGGGGAAGATCTCGATGCAGTGGCGAGAGATAGATTTTTAAATTGTTTTTGAACTCCACTCAGCCGGTTGAGTTCTTCCTCATATAAAAACAAAGTTGACACAATGTTCTGGATATGAGTCACGTTCAAATCTCGGCATTCTTTCAAAATAGCAACCTTTACATGCCACAAGTCTCCCAGAGAATTGAGGAATCTCATGTTTAGGTCTTTCATAGTGTAAACTCTACCTAGAGATGCACAAGAATTACTCACCTCGCAGAAACGGTCGTACGTTTCTCTTAACGTCTCATTTGGATTCTTCTTGAAGGACTCAAACTCAGCTACACTTTTGTAAAGTCTGTTGTCCTTTGCCACTTGATCTCCTTCAAAGTATCTGAGTAGACTCTGCCATACTTGTTGAGCAGTCTCATAGCTTTGTACTTGTTTGTATAGTCTGTCATCAAGTCCGGAGGTTATGATGTGCAAAGCTTTTCTGTCCAAGGAATCACAAATTTTTGTCATCCTCAGTCCATTCTTCACGTGGTTTTGGCACATAGGTTTCATACACCTCAAAATCTTGTTCAGACTCTCTATCTGCATGATCCATGAGAGGAGTTTTGGGTGCTCTGGTAGCAAGATTGATTTTCAGGGGTGTCATTGGACCATCTCTGACTACAGTAGTTAACCTATCATCTATTGAGTCCAAGTACCGCATGATTCTGTTTTTCCATACTGGAAATTCGTTTTCGTTCAACATAGGAACGGTTGCCAAGTTGTATGATTGCATGATTTTTCCTGCCATTTTGGAATTGGCAATTCAAGCGGTTAAGCTAGGAAAAATGATTTTCGAAAATTGCTAGCTCTGATACCAATTGTTAGGTCCCAAATGGTAAGAATCAGGCTAGAGGGGGGGTGAATAGCCTGTTAAAACTTTTTGTTTAAAACTCTTAGTCTTTGAAAAAGGTTGAGGGCAATACACTTACTAACCGATAGATTTATTTTGCACAGCGGAGATTACGGTTAGGAAGATATACAACCGGTTAGGTAGAGTTTCAAAAACAGTAAGTTAAAATCCTCATGCAAACAAAAGCAAATTATATTTCCAAGTAAGACAAACAAGTTGAGCAGTAAGTTGAGTCAATAGGTTGTGACCAGTTGAGAGAATGTCAACTAGTTACAACTACACAAAAATAAACAATCACACAGAAGAATGACACGTTGTTTGAAGAGGTTCACAGTGTTAAATAACTGCTACATCCTCTACCAAGTTTGGTCAGAACTTGGATTTGTGAAAGTGCACTACTATATTAATGGTTACTACCTATTACAAGTTGCAAGCCAATGATTGAAGGCTGCCAAACTAAAGGTGACCACTAACGGATCGTGCTACAATAAAGACCTGGTGTTTTCTAGAGATGTGATCACAAGTTGAGCTGATTTCTCTAGGGTGTTGTGTGTGAATCAATCAATGTGTTCCAAAGGTAGTCTAATGAAGGAACACTACAGCATTGATTGAGGTGCACAGTGTATAAGTCCTACAGAGATATCTAGTGAATAAAGGGACTTGAATTGAATGCCTTGAACTATGGTGTTTGCAGGTTGGTAGTTCAAAGCAGCTCACTCTCAAGAATCATAAATGCACCAACCTTCTTCAATGCTCCAGGGAAGCTATTTATAGTGAACTTTGAAAAGGAGTCGTTGTCTTTTAAGAGGTTGCAATGATGACTTGATCAGGCATGCCTTTGAATTGAAGGATCTTTGCATTAAATGCCTGAGATAGGAGAGAGAAGATTTTCCTTGAGTGGTTGGAAGGATGTGAGTACTGGTTATTTTGACAATCTATTTTGAGCTTCTGACAGCCGCAGGAATGTCACTTCAGCGTCTATTCAGCATGCTTGCTTTACCAACTTTAGCTAAAGAGGTTGTTGGGTAGTTGGGAGCAATAAATGCTTCGGTTAGGCTAGGTTGAAGGAAGCTTGCTGAGAAAGCCTTAACCGGCAAGGGAGAAGATACAACCTGTGAAGGTTACATCAGCTAGGTAGTGTAAGTACCCCAATCTGGATCACCCTCTTCCGAACACATAGGAAACACCGCAGACTCACAAACACATTCTCGAAGACCTATGGCACTCAAAACCCTCAAAAAACCCTCAACCAAACCAAGGGAGGAGCCTTTCTGGGATAAAAAGGGACAAAAGGACCTTTTGGGAATTTTCAGGAAATTGGAAAAGCATAAGTGGTCCCTACGGACCTCTTTGTTTTAATAATTACTGAATCCCATTAAAGTCCACAATATTCCCTCAAATCCCGGACCTCTTTGCACAGGGGACATCATAATTCCAGAATATTCACCATCATCACATATTCCCTCAAATCGAGAAAAACCAAAAATCTGGATAACATGGGAGGTCCGTACGGACCTCTTTGCATTTTTCAGGCACTATAAATAGAGGGCTCCCCCTCCCTCATTTTACACACCTCCCTCTTCTCTCCTCTCCCCCCAGCCTTCAGGCTCCCCTCTAAGACCCTTCGGGGCAATCCCGGCCCCTTTCGGATCCTTCCGAGGCCTTCCGAGCCCCCGCGACGCTCCCGCGCTGCCCCGAGGCACTCTCGAGGTACTCTAAGGCCCCTCGTGGTACTCCGAGGCCTTGCCTGGTCTTTCCAAGGTGTCTCGGCTCTTTCCGAGTCAAACCGGCGATCCCAAACCACGCCGAAACTCTGCCCGAGTGACTCCTGCCATCCCAACGCACGCCGAAACTCTGCCCGAGTGACTCCTGCCACCCCAACGCACGCCGAACCTCTGCCCGAGTGATCCCTGCGATCCCAACGCACGCCGAACCTCTGCCCAAACGCATCCTGCAACATCAACTCACGCCGAAACTCTGTCCGCAGACAACCGGCCCCTCCCGAAGCAATCCCGGTCCGTGCCGGAACATCATTCCATCCCCAAACACTATTCCCCAGCGGAAGACAGACACGAACCAACATTGGTAAGGCTTCCTTCCATTACTATTTCAATACATTTCAATACGCAGTTGTAAGTACCCAAATCTGGCTCATGCCTTCCGGTTAATTTTCCCGGCAATTCCGGTAATTTTTCCGGTAATTCCCCGGATTTTCCTAAAGTTCCGGAACAATTCCGGAACTGTTCCAAGCCTTTTAAAGGCTGAAGGAAATGCTTGGTGATTAAGAAACACGTTTTTCTAAATCCCAAAACCCTTCTAGAAGACTGCCACCTTGCATGTTTCTAGAAAAATCCAGATTTGGCTACTTATGTCGTGCGACATAACCAGCCAGGAAGAGTTCTAGAACCATGCCACCTTGCATGTTTCTAGAAGAATCCAGAAGTGGCTACTTATGTCGTGCGACATAACCAGCCGAAGAGTTCTAGAACCATGCCACCTTGCATGTTTCTAGAAGGAAAACGGTTATGGCTTATCATGTCGTGCGACATAACAAGCCCATGCAAAGTGACTCCTATAAATAGAGGCCTTCACCTCTCATTTTGGACACACCTCTTCCACCCCTCAGTCACCCTCTATAGGGAATACGCCCAGAAGCCTTCTCTTTCCTCACATACCCCCCAAATCACCCCAATCCTCTCAAATCAATTCTACACACACTTCCCACACACACACACTTCATATATACATCAAGAATCAAGGAATTCTCACGGTCTCAATTTGGACACCAACTCCGGAGGAGGACGCTAGAAGGCTCCTATATCTAACTTGATATAGTAGTTGTGGATCTTCAAGGGTAACGAGTTTCTACCCCTTTTTCACTCTCTATTTTCATTCAAATGTGAAATCTCTATGCTAAATGCATTTATAATGTAGTATTCTGATTAAAGTTGCATACTTTATGTTATATTACCCAGATCCACATTTTATTTCATTGCATTTCATATAAAAGCTCCGGTTTAACTTGGTTTTGCATGAACACTCAAGAGGAGTGTGGATCCCTCATATCCACCCTCTTGAAGTGTTCATTATCAATAAACATGCTCTCTGAGATTTTTTTGTGAAGTAACTTGACCATTTTGGTGCCTTGTTACCTCTGCAAATCTCAGTTGTTTAGGCTTCTGCAAAATGGCTTATTATGTCACGCGACATAGGCAGCCTATGTCGCGCGACATACATAGCCAGTTTGCAGACTCCTTATCTTTTCAGCTGCAATCTGATGTTTTCCTTTTCTAATGCATCAATCTGCATTTAAACTAAAACATTTGCATACGGAAGCAAAGATCATTTGCATTAAAAGGATATCTTTTTCACCAAAATGACATCTTTGCTTTAATGGTGCATCCTTTGCACTCAAAAACCCCCTTTTCACATTAAAGATGCATCTTTTGCATTTAAAAACTCATTTTCATACTCAAAATGCATACTTTACATTAAAAAATCATTCTTTGCCATTTTCATGCATCATTTGTGCATTAAATGCTATTTTCCAACATAAAAATACATTCTTTACATAAAATCTTTTCTTTGCACAAAAGGCATCCCTTGCAACCAAAAGACATTCTTTACACTCCAAAATGCCATCTTTTCACTAAAGTATCATTTTTACATGCATTCCCCATGTCCCCATTAGCAACCTTGGAACGGACCGGTGTAAAAGTTCTCATCTTTGCATCGTTCCTTCCATTAAAGGTTCCATATCTCTTTAGAAAGGGACACCTTGAACCCTATATCTCCGATTATCGCTTAAGAAAGAGTATGAAGCCTCTATACGAGCTCGACCGTCTTAAAGCGTAGGATTGATGGGCTAAGGACCCTCCTTTTCTAAAGAACCTCATCTTTGACCAAAAGAGAGTCATTCTCTCGATCACGCAAGTCCCGAGGGTCCCGAGGTTTAAAATGCGATGATCACAAGTCATAAGATGAGGACGGGATCATAATCCCAAATACATAAAATTCCAAGGAATCCCGAGCGACAACTAACAAATGGTTTGTACGTCCGGAAGACGACTTGGGACATTCCCCCTCCTTATTTTCAAACACATGCACACAAGAAAGCACGTAAGCAAGCACGATTACTGAAATCTTGGGAGACTTGCTCCGGCAAGGCACTTTGGGTGAACGCCAAACGTTCTTCCCAAGGGGTAACTTAACCTCCGAACCCATAAAACCTTTTTTTCAAAGTTTTGAGGTAATCAAAATGGCGTGGCGACTCCGTTTTTCAAATTAAATCGGATGTCTTCAAACTCGCGTGAATCCAACACAAAATTTGGGCACCACATTCACAGCAGTGTACAATGTAGACATCCGACACAGCATGCATTTTTAAAAGCACACACACACACACACAACAGTTAAAGAATATTAGGGGTATCCGAAAGACTCGTTTTTACGAGGCGACTCGGGTGAGCTCTAAGATTCTAATATTCTCTTCCCAAGGAGTCATCTGACCTCCGAACTCAAAATCTCATCACACAAAAATAGTTTATTATTATTTTTAAACTGATGCCCTTTTTCAATGTTTTGGGCTTAATAATAAAAACGGCGTGGCGACTCTACAAAGCAAAACACGGCGAGACACCTCCAACCTCGCAATGCTAAAGCGGAATAAAGCTAGATGCCAGGGCGCGAACGCGCTGCCTCTCGAATCCGGGCAAACATTCCCGAACAGCGACACCACGAATGCGAGATGCACGGGCCTCTCCCGCGCTCAAGGAGACGGATCCCGGGTAATTTCAGGTAGGGTAACCGGTTAGGTAGACACACCGGTTAAGAGATCAACCGGTTAGAAAGTCTAACCGAGTAACTCACAAAAATTTAAAAGGGAAAATCTTCAGGTCTTCAAGTCTTCAAGGTCTTGAGAGAATTACATGATTTAAAACACTGGCACTAGCACTAAGGGGACCTATCATACATAGAAAAAATCTATTGGGTCTAATTAAAATTAGGGGTCCACATTAATGCATGTTGTGATTGGGTTTAAGCAATTCTAAATCTAAGCATATATTTGACTAACAATCTCCTCCTAATTGCTTAAGTCCAATCACCCTAGGTTAGCATCATCTTGACTTAGTAAAAGAATGACTAAAATTTTATCTTTTAGATATGTCATTCCCTAAGTCAAGTAACAACGTAGATGTAACCTAAGAAAGCTTACAAATAAATTGAGAGCTTAAAATTAAGACAAATTAAGGTAAAATATTTTTGAATGAGTATACCTGCAAAATGAGACAGTTAGAACGATTTGAACATTCAAAAACAATTAAAGGAAAGTAAGGAAAGACAAGTCATTCAAAACAACAAAGTTTGAGGTCAAGGAAATCTCATTGATTAAGCTGCAACCGGTTAGGCAAAAGATGGAAAGACAAGTTCATCATCGGTTACATTCTAGACAGGAGCAGCAGGGTCATCGGTTGGAGGCAAATCCTTGGGGTCTGAAGGAGGGGTAGCCGATGGACTGACCGGTTGGGTGCGAGATTTCTTTGCTGACTTCTTGGCTTCCTTTTCATCTCTCTTCCTTTTCTTTCTAGCAGACTTCTCAGCATCATGGTCCGCTAACATCTTCTTGAGCACTTCATTTTCTGTTTTAAGCTTGATCCTCTCAGTGTTGGTTTTTCTAAATAAGGAGGCTTGATCGGTCAGCTTCAGGTTCAACTTCTTGATTTCATCGGTAGCAAGCTTCAGATCGGTTTGGGCATCCTTGGCAGTGTTCATGAGTTCTTTATTCAACTGAGACAAGGCACCGAGCTGAGTGGAGAGTTCAGTGATCTTGGCATCCTTGTCAAACAGATCAGCTACATAGTTAGCTAAATCCTTTGCATAACCGTGTTCCATTCTGTCTAACCTCTTCTCTTCCTCCTCCTGATTGGACTTAACCATACTCGCAACCAGGGCATCATAAAGTTCACAAAGATCACGAACAACAACTGGTCGATTGAGTTCTTCTTCAAGAACTGGTTGGGGAGCATTAGGTGAAGGATCAGCATCGGCAATAGCATCACTTTCAGTAGAGGAGTCAACGGTTGAGGGACTGACTGAGATAGCTGGAGGATCGGTTGGAAGGACAGCAACAACTGAGGCTTGAACTTGGAGAGGTTTGAAAATTTGGATAGCAAGGAATGGATTTGGAGGATCGGTAGGAAGCTTCTCGGTTAGATGAGCAGTAAGAGGAATAGAGCGACCGGTAAGGGATGGAGTTGGAGAACCGAGAGAGGCATCGGTTGAAAGATCGGTTGAAGAGTTGACGTGAACTCGGACCGATCCTAGAGACTTGACCTTGGAGAAAAAGTAATCTCCTCATCAACCGATACGTAAGAAGCAACAGATGGGCCGAATACTAGGAAGTCATTGGGATCGAAGAAATAATTGAATCGTATTCAAGGCTAAGAGCAATGGCATTCTGAATGTCATGGGCCTCATCAAATGCAGAGGCAATCAGATCAGCAGCAGTAGAGGCCAATGATAAAGCATTTTGCCTTAACTGAATTAAAGGGATAACCCTGAGAGCAAGGAGAAGGAGGGAAGCTTGCCGAATGTTGCTCCAAGGCTGAGCATTGCCATTTCTCATGATAGAAAGCTGAGTAACATTTGGCATTAACCCAACTCTGTGAGTAACATCGTAGGACCATCTCAAAATTCTTAACTCCAAAACCTGAGAAATCCGGTTATTGACTGATAGATAACGCATGAAAAGATTGGCAGTAGAAAAGGTACACTCAATCGGTCCAGAAGCAGTTTGAGCAACTCCTCCTTGAATTCTGATGTGATGAAGCCTTTGAGATTTGGAGGGAGAGAGTATCGGTTTCTGCTTGGTTTGGAAGTTGGTGACCAACTGTTGATCGGTTTTGGAAGGCTTGACCGATTGACCCTTGGGTGGAGGAAACCGTTTACGAAGTTTAAGCACAACCGGTTTTTGGGCTTTGAAACTGGTTTCCCCAGGGCCAACCGTTCTGGAGAGGTAGAAAGGAATACCAACATCTTTCTCTTTCAATTTCTTGAGCTCTTGGGAAAATGGAGGAGGGTCAGAAACTATCTTGTACTCAGCACGACTAGAAATTTTCTCATGAATACCAAAGAGGGGAATACCATGAGAGGTTCGAGGAATGGAGGACTTTGAAGTGTAATAGTTTAAGGGAGAGAAGATATCTTTCTAATAGAGGCAAGGATCACCATAGACTGGTGGAACAGCAGGATCTAGAATATTGAATTCATCATCATCATCAGAAATATCCTCCACTTCAAAGAAATCAGACTCGTCATCAAGAGTAGAAGAAGTGGGAGGCACAGATTGAGTCTCCTCCTCAACCCTTGGAGGACTAGAAAGAATTGATTGAATCTCTCTCACTTGGCTATCAAGAATAGAAGCTTGAAGAGCTTGAGCAGTAGCAAGTGCATCGGCTCGCCTTGCACGCTTTTCCTCCACATCAAATAGGCTAGCAAATACATCGCAGAAGAACATCATCGGCATCAATCGGTTGGGATACTATAACCGGTTCAAGTAGATACAACGGTTGGAGGGATTGAGACCGGTGGAGACATCATCGGCCGAGTAGAGGTCGGTTTGTCGCAGTGCCTCCTCCCAATGGTGTAACCGGTGATGTATCGGTAATGCCTCCTCCCAAGCTTCTAACCGTTGCCATCGGTTTGGGAGTGGTAAATGCTTGATCAAGCATTTCCATTCGGTCGTGCCCATCATCTCCATTAGAACTAGAGTCGAACTCGAACTAGACTCAACAATCTCCTCGCATTTTTCTTTTTCTTCCTCTTCATCTTCAAACATGGCATCAATTTCAAAGCACGGTAACTGTGGGCCATTTGGTAGAGTTGGACTGAACTGCAGAAAAGAAATCGGCTAAGGAGATATTTCCAGCCGCCTTGAGTTCATTGTCCATATCCAATAAGTTGTCCAACAAATCCATTACATTCCTGATAAGTTGATTTTTCCTTGGTCCAAGGCAAACCGGTTCAGAGTCAAAGTTTGGGAGAGAATCAAATTCCATTTCATATCTCCCTGCATCGATAATAATCCGTCTCAATCAAAGTGTCTTCTGCTCCATATAGAATGGCAAAGTCTGCCCATACAGCTTGGACCATCATGTCCTGCCTCATTCTATCTTGAGCTAAGAAAACAGCATTCCATTTGAGGGGAAGCTGATCGAAGAGTTTGTTGTATTGTTTGATGAGACTGCGCCTGGAGGAGGAAAGGTCATAATCTCTGAGACGGCAAGGTCTGCTAAAGTACACACCTTTATCCTCATGTCGGTTCCCAAAGTCAATATAGTCCTGAGGGTTGCCAATAGGTACGGAGGATTTGTTGATTTCATGGAATTGGAGTAACTTCTGAATAAAAGGTGGCAGATGATCAATTGGATATACCCAATTATGAGAAGGAGCAGACTGAGGGTTAAAGGACCAAGGATTATTGTGGAAAATGTGGAAGGTAGGATTTCTGATCGGTTGGCATCTACGGTAAGAGGGATTAGAGGCATGACCGGTGATTGGGATGTCATCGGTCAAGGTATCGTGGCCAAGCAATCGGTTGGGGATGAAGGGTATGAATGAGGAAATGCTCGCTTCAATTCTCTTTCTTATTTCAGCATTTTCTTTTGCAATTTGGGAAGGGGTTTTTGGAATTGGTTTTGATTTTGAGGAGGTTGGAGGAGGAGTAGGAGGTTTGGATGATTTCCTTGCAGTCTTTTTGGTTCGGATAACGGTGGAGATGGGTTCTCTGTCTTCAGTATCAGGTTCTGGAGATTTTCTCGGCCGGTGAGGGATCGGCCGAGAAGGCCGAGGTTGATCGTAGACCGGCTTGGAGGAATCGGCTGACTTCTTCTTCTTCGGTTGAGAAGGCTTCTTCTTTGCCGGCTGAGCTTCAGCTGGAGTAGCAATGGGAGCCGTAGGTTTAGCTTCTCTAAGAATCCTTGCTTGATCACCTTGTCGAAAGCTTTGACAAAAGACTTGGGAACGTAAGGCCGACCACCAGAAATGGTGAAGATTGATGGGATTCTCAAGAGAATTCTGCTCATTAGGTGATAATGAATGGGCTTTGCCTTGTTCGATCTGGACAAGCTTCTCCTTCTGAAATTTCTTGAAGGCAATCAGAATGACTTTGTAGATGAAGGAGCACCAGTTGAACTTCCTTTAAAGCATAACAGCTGCCATGGCTTCCCATTGTATCATAGTGATAGAATGATGGGAACCAGACCGGCAAATCACACATCTGTCAATTACTTCGGCCAAGGCGTAGTGAACAGCATCCAGATCGGCTTTCTTATTTCTTTCACCGGTCACAAATGGATCAGTTCCACGAACACTAGCCCATGCAGATTCCATATCTTTCACGGTGATAGAAGATGAACCGGTTGAGGGAACGGTAGGGAAAGCATCGGCAATGGAAGTTGGAGAGAAATCAACGGAAAAACCACCAACAGTTGAAGTAATATGGGATACAACACCGGGCTTTGGATTATCATCTACAACACCATTGTTGAAGAACTCATTGACCAACTCATACATAATGTCATCATTTCCTACTGGCATCAAGAAAGGCAACAGACCGGCAGCAGTCAACATGGCCTGGAGGAGCTTTCCTTCTTCAGATTCGAAGAAGCTTGGAAGAATGTAACCTCCGAAGATGTCTTTCTTGGTTGGTTTGGGAGCCATCTGTCAAAAGAGTTCAAGATTCAACAACATTCTAAGTTAGAACACATTTCAAAAGAAAAATAGAAGTGAGTTTATATTTTGAAAAGAGTTCGTGTTCTTCAAGATGAAAGAATTTAGGGATTATAAAAATCTTTACCAGAGATGATTTGAGTTTGAAGAACAAAGAGAGAATGAAGATTGATCGCTTGAAGGTTCGATGCTTTTGCAGAGGAAAGAGGATTCAGAAAGTTTAAATGAAAGCTTGTTTTTCCTTATATAGTAAAGAGAGAGGATGGATCGGTTTTTGAAAATTTAAAAAACGTTTCAACTGCATGGCACATATATTTAAAATGATATTGAACACGATTTTAAATATGAGAGCTTTAAAACTAGGTACGTGTGTGCAGCAGTTAAACCATAATGCAATAATGACAAAAAGATAACCTTTTGATAAATTGGAATGATACAGAAGTTACCTTTTTGGTCACAAAATTTTAAATTTGACCAACACTCGAGTACAAAAGGACGGTAGTAGGAGGGAGTAGGGAACATCAATTATGAATGTGTTCGGATAGGGTGAAGCGGTAGACGGCTAAAAAGATTGATGTGACTGATCGGTAGGGGTCGCGCCGGTTAAAAATGGATTGTGAATAGTAATCCGGCCGCAGTTCGTCGGCTAGGTAATGATCAATCGGTTGAGATGACGTCACCACTTGAGGCTTAACCGATCAAAGAGATGATCGGTTAGGAGAGAGAACTTTTGCATCGATTAAGGGCCATCGGTTATGGGTACTTTTAATAGGTTAAGAGAAAAGGTCAAGGGCACCGGTTAGCAAAGGTAGTTGAGGCAACACCAAGATCGGTTGAGAGCTTTTACAAACAAAGAAAGTTAGCACAATAAATTAACGAATATCAATCATGCCTAGTTCTCCTCTAAGGAATTCAAATCTTTTAATGTCCAATGGTTTTGTCAAAATATCGCCTAGTTGATAATCGCATGGACTTTTAAAAGAACAATATTACCCTTTTCAACATGATCCTCGAGGAAGTGATATTTGATGTCTATGTGCTTAGTCTTTGAATGCATCACAGATTGTTGGAGACCGATATGGCCGAGGTATTATCACAATAGATAGGACATACTTCTTGAGGGATTTCATAGTCCACTAGTTGTTGCTTCATCCATAGGATTTGTGAACAACAACTCCCAAGCTATGTACTCAACTTCAGCCGTAGAAGTGGAAATTGATGCCTCGTTTCTTGCATGACCAGAAACCAATCGGCTACCTAGAAATTGACAAGTTCCACTAGTACTTTTCCCGGTGACCCTACAAGCCGCAAAATCAAAGATCCGAATAGCCAATTAGTGTAAATGATGAATCTTTTGGATACCACAAACCTAAGTTAGCAGCTCCCACAAGATATCTAATGATTCTTTTGACAAATTGCAAGTGAGATTCTCTTGGGTCGCCTTGAAATCTAGCACATACACATACGGCAAACATGATATCTCGGCCTACTAGCGGTTAAGTAAAGTAGAGAACCTATCATACCTCTAGAGTGTCATATCTACTTTCTTACCGGATTCGTCTTTGTCTAAGTGTACATTTGTGGCCATTGGAGTGCTTTGAGGATGAGCGGAATCAAGACCAAATTTCTTGATTAGATCTTTGGTATATTTGGCTTGATTGATGAAAATACCTTCTTGGGTTTGCTTGACTTGAAGTCCAAGGAAAAAGGTTAGCTCACCCATCATGCTCATCTCAAATTTGCTCTGCATAAGTTTCTCAAATCTCTTGCATAATTTTTCGTTAGTAGATCCAAAAATAATGTCATCAACATATATTTGAACTAACAATGAATGACCATTATGCTTTGCAATAAATAAAGTGGTGTCGATTTTACCTCGCTCGAACTTCTCACTAAGTAGGAATTTGGAGAGAGTTTCATACCATGCTCGCGGTGCTTGCTTGAGGCCATACAAAGCTTTATTCAATTTGTAGACATGATTAGGCTTCTTGGAATCTTCAAATCCTGGTGGTTGATCAACATATACAAGCTCTTGAAGTTCACCGTTAAGAAAGGCACTTTTCACGTCCATTTGATATAGCTTAAATTCTTTGTAGGCTGCATAGGCAAGGAATAACCTAATGGCTTCTAATCTAGCTACGGGAGCAAAAGTCTCATCATAGTCTATGCCTTCTTCCTGCCTATATCCTTTTGCTACTAGTCTAGCCTTGTTCCTAATTATTTTTCCAGACTCATCCAATTTATTTCTATAAACCCATTTCGTTCCAATCACTGTTTGATCACTAGGTCTAGGCACTAATTCCCAAACTTTGCATCTATCAAACTGGTTAAGCTCTTCTTTCATAGCTTCTACCCACTGGGTCATCAAGTGCTTCTTCAGTCTTCTTTGGTTCTAGGTTGGAGACCATAGCAGAGGAAAATAATCCATGTTGTTCTTCTAAGTTCCTTAACTGGCCTCTAGTCATTCTAGGTCCAAAGACATCACCAATAACATTTTCTAAAGGATGATTCCTAACTGATCTCACTTCCCTAGGTAGGTCTTGCCTGACCGATTCCTATCTTAAGGTTTCTATTGGAGGAGTGGAATTGGTTGAGGGAGAGGAGACCGGTTGAGATGATCGGTTAGGTGAGGGTGATGCTGACTGATGGTGGTGATCGGTAAGTGGGGATTGAAACGGTAAGTTGATGGGTGAAATTGGTTCAGCTTCAGGTGGTGAATTTGGAGTGGTAATATGAGGGCTAGCTGGAAGAGGATCGGTTGGCTGGGTTTGTACATTGGAATGCCTAACCGATTGAGGAAAGAATGAGTCATCAACTAAGTCTCTACAGGTTACACCACTAGAGGCTGAAGGTTGAGCTGGATGCTGATTTGCGTTAATGCTGGTGGTTTGATTAGAGTTTTGATTACCTGTCTCACCTGTCTCAAAAACACCAGAGCTATCAGTACTATTTGGAGTCTTATCAGACTCTAGCAAATCAAATTCATCAAATGTAACATGAACAGATTCAACAATTTTCAACAACCGTTTATTAAAAACTCTAAATGCCTTACTGTGCTTGGCGTATCCCACAAAGATGCCTTCATCAGATTTTTCATCAAATTTACCTCGGCGCTCTTTACCGTTGTAAAGTACATAGCATCTACAGCCGAAGATCTTGAAGAAACTAATATTGGGAATTCTGCCACGCCATAGCTCATAAGGGGTCTTGTTGTGAAACTTGTTGACCAATGATCTATTCTGGGTGAAGCACGCTGTATGTATAGCTTCGGCCCAAAAATACTTGGGAAGCCTAGCTTCGGATATCATAGTTTTTCCAGCTTCGATCAAGGTCCTGTTCTTTCTCTCAACTACACCATTCTGTTGCGGTGTACCAGCAGCTGAGAAATTGTGGTCTATTCCGTGATCATCACAAGATCGAGCGATTCCAAGATTTTTGAACTCCGTTCCATTATCTCGATCTCATACTGATGATATCACATTCCGTTTGGGTTTGAAGTAGACGGAAAAGTCCGTAGCAACTTCATATGTATCATCTTTTGAAGCAAACATCTCTACCTGTGTATATCTTGAAAAGTCATCTACAACAACCAAGGCATATCCGCTACCCCCTAAACTGGCAGTAGTTGTGGGGCCAAACAGATCCATATGTAGCAGCTGGATGCACCGAGAAGTGGACATGCAGTGGCTTGCTATGGAAAGATTCTTTATGTTGTTTTCCTAGTCAAGTGTGCTCGCATTTCCTATCATGATTAGCGTACACTTGAGGTAGACCGGCAACTAGATTTTGATTAGCCAGCTTGGATAGGTATTTGAAATTCAAGTGACCGAGTCTCTTATGCCATAGCCAGGAGTTCTCACCGATGTTCTTAGCTACAAAACAAACATTAGTAACATTCAAACATTGTTTAAATCAATAGCATATACGTTACCTTTTCTATATCCAAAGGAGAAGTGTTTCACCCGTAGCAATGTCTTTCACATAGCAATTGGAAGAATTGAAAACACAATGCATACCTTTATCACAAAATTGTGATATGGAGAGAAGGTTATGTTTCTGACCATCCACCAAAGATACCTTCGTACAACAACCGTACCTCTTTGATGGATCCACGACCGATAATTTTACCCTTTGCGTTGTCACCAAAGACAACCGGAGGACCAGTATGCTTCTTCCAGATCGGTTAGGAGATCGGCATGACCAGCCATATGCCTAGAGCATCCACTGTCCATAATCCAAACATCCTTACCAAAGATCGGCTGAGGCCATTAAGCATTCCCGAAATGAAACAAGAAGCTTACGGTCCCCCTTATTCTTTTCGGGGTCCAAAGAGTTAGTTCCTCTCGTGCCCATACCTGGCCACCACCTGAGCTTTTAGACTCAATGGGTCCAGATAGGTGCTTCAAGAGGCATTCATAAGCCTTGTGACCAATAAAACCACAATTTGTACATTTATTAGGAGATGGCTGAGGGGGCTTAGATGATTGGATGTTCAATATAGCCTTTGCTTCAGAAGAGTTCACCGATTGAGCGTAAATGCATCCTTTGGGGACGAAGGTGATGGATTTAGCTTTGTTGACCGGTTGCATTGGTTTGGAAGGTCTTTTACCGGTTGGGGAGCCCTCACCGGCTGGTTGACCGTGACAGCTTGTCCGACCGGCTGGTCCTTACCGGTGATGGCTTCCTTACCGGTTGAGGTTTCCTTACCTGCAACTTGGTCAATAATTTTAATTCCACCCTTGCTGTTACCATCACTGAGTGGAACATATTGTCCTAGCTCAGGATCAGCTACCTCGATCCATTGGGATTTGTTTTTGCCCAAATAAGCCTTCATCCTGCTCCCTCCTCGGATAGGTGTGTGGGACAGCTTTGAAAGGTTTAGTTAACTCTCTCTTAATCAATTTGGATTGAGCATCATCAAATTTACCCATCAAGTTCTCAAGGATGACTTGGTAACCGGTTTGTCATTGCTATCTTTTTTCCTTACCGCCGGATGTAAAGCTTATACCGCTTGTTACATCTCTGCTAGAGATAACTGATCTTGTATGATAACATCCATAGCAATGATTTTGAAAATGTGTCAATGGTTTTTGAAAGAGAGTTATTTCTCGACACAAGATCGCAATTTGACAAACAGATATGTTTAGTCTCTCAAACAGTTCTTGATTATTTTTCTTCAACCGATCGTACTCTAGCTTACTTTCTTTTAAAATTTTTATTTCAAATTTTCAAAGAGTCATTTTCAAGAGTGATCATTTTAAAATTATCACCATAATTTTGTGAGCTTCATTTAATTTTTCAAAATCGGAGAAGAGCTCATTCATCACCTCTCGCCATTTCGTACTTTGACATATTTGGCATAGGGTCAATGGTAGGCCGAGAGGAAGAGGGTGATGGTTCAAAATTGGGATCAAAATTTGGCAATGATGATATCGGTTGAGGGCTTGGCTCGGTTAGAGGCTTTAAGAAATGAATCGGCCGGGTCTCAAGCATCGGTTGATGAGAGATTATCTGTAAGGCTTGAGCTTGGTAGGTCTCGTTGAATTGGTTGCATCAACGGTTTGAGAGTGGGCATGGTTTTAGACTGACCATAAAGGGATCCACCTATGTTTTGAATTTTGAAATTATAAGGATTACTTTCACCTGACTTAGAAGTAGGAATGGGTTCGTCAAAGTAAGTTAAGGGAGATCTCCTAGGTGGGGTCTGGTCAATATAGGATGAGTGTTCATTGGAGTTGGGGTGTCTCGTAGATAGGTGACCGTAAGGAGATGGGTTTATCATCGATTCCATCAATAGCAACAAAACCGACATCGCCTTCTTCATCTATGTCAAGCATCCTCATTCTCGTAATCAGCCCGAACCAAACTGGCATAGCTTTTTCAGTTCCATCCTCGGCAACTAAGCTCTTAGATTTAGATCTAGGGAATTTCTTGAATGGTTTCTTCCTCAAAAATTCATATTTAGGTTGAGGACATTTGGAGGCAAAATGGCCGGGTTTTCTACAGTTGTAACACACAAGCTCACCTTGGGCATTCTTTCCATCGGTTGAGGTTGAGGTTTGGCCTTTCTTCTGGAAGTTCCCAGATCTTTGAAATGATGAGGATTTGGGTTGGAAGGATTTGTCATGGGATTGCCGATCTTTTAAAATCCTTGAACTTTCTATAATTTCTAGCGAAGGCAAAGAAATTCATCTTCTTCCTCAAAAATCACATTAGAAAGGGTATTGGCTTGAGTTGGTTGAGGTTGAGAGATTGAGGGAGAGTCATTAGTGGTAATTTGGCTGGTAAGCATAGAAGAACCGGGGAAGATCTCACCCGAGCTGACAGAGATAGATTTTTAAATTGTTTTTGAACTCCACTCAGCCGGTTGAGTTCTTCCTCATATAAAAACAAAGTTGACACAATGTTCTGGATATGAGTCACGTTCAAATCTCGGCATTCTTTCAAAATAGCAACCTTTACATGCCACAAGTCTCCCAGAGAATTGAGGAATCTCATGTTTAGGTCTTTCATAGTGTAAACTCTACCTAGAGATGCACAAGAATTACTCACCTCGCAGAAACGGTCGTACGTTTCTCTTAACGTCTCATTTGGATTCTTCTTGAAGGACTCAAACTCAGCTACACTTTTGTAAAGTCTGTTGTCCTTTGCCACTTGATCTCCTTCAAAGTATCTGAGTAGACTCTGCCATACTTGTTGAGCGCCTCATAGCTTTGTACTTGTTTGTATAGTCTGTCATCAAGTCCGGAGGTTATGATGTGCAAAGCTTTTCTGTCCAAGGAATCACAAAGTTTGTCATCCTCAGTCCATTCTTCACGTGGTTTTGGCACATAGGTTTCATACACCTCAAAATCTTGTTCAGACTCTCTATCTGCATGATCCATGAGAGGAGTTTTGGGTGCTCTGGTAGCAAGATTGATTTTTAGGGGTGTCATTGGACCATCTCTGACTACAGTAGTTAACCTATCATCTATTGAGTCCAAGTACCGCATGATTCTCGTTTTTCCATACCGGAAATTCGCTTTCGCTCAACATAGGAACGGTTGCCAAGTTGTATGATTGCATGATTTTTCCTGCCATTTTGGAATTGGCAATTCAAGCGGTTAAGCTAGGAAAAATGATTTTCGAAAATTGCTAGCTCTGATACCAATTGTTAGGTCCCAAATGGTAAGAATCAGGCTAGAGGGGGGGGGTGAATAGCCTGTTAAAACTTTTTGTTTAAAACTCTTAGTCTTTGAAAAAGGTTGAGGGCAATACACTTACTAACCGATAGATTTATTTTGCACAAATGGAGATTACTAGGAAGATATACAACCGGTTAGGTAGAGTTTCAAAAACTAGTAAGTTAAAAGCCTCATGCAACCAAAAGCAAATTATATTTCCAAGTAAGACAAACAAGTTGTGCAGTAAGTTGAGTCAATAGGTTGTGACCAATTGAGAGAATGTCAACTAGTTACAACTACACAAAAATAAACAATCACACAGAAGAATGACACGTTGTTTGAAGAGGTTCACAAAGTGTTAAATAATCGCTACATCCTCTACCAAGTTTGGTCGAACTTGATTTGTGAAAGTGCACTACTATATTAATGGTTACTACCTATTACAAGTTGCAAGCCAATGATTGAAGGTCGCCAAACTAAAGGTGACCACTAACGGATCGTGCTACAATAAAGACCTCGGTGTTTTCTAGAGATGTGCTCACAAGTTGAGCCGATTTCTCTAGGGTGTTGTGTGTGAATCAATCAATGTGTTCCAAAGGTAGTCTAATGAAGGAACACTACAAAGCATTGATTGAGGTGCACAAAGGTATAAGTCCTACAGAGATGTCTAGTGAATAAAGGGACTTGAATTGAATGCCTTGAACTATGGAGTTTGCAAAGTTGGTAGTTCAAAGCAACTCACTCTCAAGAATCATAAATGCACCAACCTTCTTCAATGCTCCAGGAAGCTATTTATAGTGAACTTTGAAAAGGAGCCGTTGTCTTTGAAGAGGTTGCTATGATGACTTGATCAGGCATGCCTTTGAATTGAAGGATCTTTGCATTAAATGCCTGAGATAGGAGAGAGAAGATTTTCCTTGAGTGGTTGGAAGGATGTGAGTACTGGTTATTTTGACAATCTATTTTGAGCTTCGATGCACCACAGAATGTCACTTCGTCAGTCTATTCAAAGATGCTTGCTTTACCAACTTTAGCTAAAGTGGTTGCTGGGTAGTTGGGAGCAATAAATGCTTCGGTTAGGCTAGGTTGAAGGAAGCTTGCTGAGAAAGCCTTAACCGGCAAGGGAGAAGATACAACCTGTGAAGGTTACATCAGCTAGGTAGGGCAACCGGTTAGGTAGACACACCGGTTAAGAGATCAACCGGTTAGAAAGTCAAATCGAGTAACTCACAAAAATTTAAAAGGGCAAATCTTCAGGTCTTCAAGTCTTCAAGGTCTTGAGAGAATTACATGATTTAAAACACTGGCACTAGCACTAAGGGGACCTATCATACATAGAAAAATTCTATTGGGTCTAATTAAAATTAGGGGTCCACATTAATGCATGTTGTGATTGGGTTTAAGCAATTCTAAATCTAAGCATATATTTGACTAACAAAAACAAACTACATACATCCCTTATATTTACAAGTGGTCACACAACCAACAGTACAAAAGAGTGACCACGGGATATTAGCAAAAGATGGGCATGGATTTACAAAGGAGATCCATGAGATAACTACTCTAGCTACATTCCAGTTTGTGTCATATGGTCAGAAGTTCCCAAACTTGGAAACTGGGGTGTGTGGTCTATCTCAAGAGCATGCCAAGTGTGCTTCTCTTTGTTGTGAACCTCCTCTATCATTTTTTGAACGACATGTTCGAGACCAATGACCATATCCTCCACATCTGTGACAAGAGGTATCTCTATTCTGATTCTGATTCTGATTTTGGTCTTGGCTTCGGGCCCTATTGTAATTCCACTGGTCATGTCTACCATTTCTTCCACCTCCTCTTTGACCACTAGAACCTCCCCTTGAGTTGTTTCTTTTCCATTGGTTCTTTCGTAGGCCAGTTTTCCTTGTATTCCATTTTCCTCTCTTTTGGTGGCTTGGTCCTGCACCATTTCCATTTCCTCGTTTGTGTTTAGAAACCACATTGACTTCGGGCAATGGTTTGGTTCCAACCGGACGAGCTTCATTATTCATTACAGGAAGATCAAAGTTTTTCTCGGCGAGGACTAAAACTGTGATCAACTCAGAGAATTTGATATAGTTCTTAGCTCGGTACTGTTGAGAGAGGATAACATGAGAGGCAGGGAAGGTGGAGTATGTTTTTTCTAGGATTTTCTCCTCCGTCAATTTTACACCACAAAATTCAAGTGTCGACTTAATACGACACACTTCTGAATTATATTCATTGACGATTTTGAAATCCATGAAACGAAGATGAGTCCATCTGTTCCTAGCTTCTGGTAGGAGGATGGTCTTCTGGTGGTCAAACCTACTTACCAACTCATCCCAAAGTTTTTGGGATTTTGAATGGATGTATAATCAATTCTAAGAACATCATCTAAATGCCTTCGAATCAGAATCATTGCATCTGCATTTTGATTATCAGTGAGCTCGTTATTTGGCTCAATAGCAGGGCTAAACTTCCGGCTTGTAAGATGGAGTTTAACATCCATCGTCCAACTCACATAATTTTCACCCGAGACATTTAATGCAGGAAAGTCCAACTTGTTGAGTAGTGCCATCTAAACAAGGAAAAAAAATATGACATTGATACTTCTCAAAAACTGCAGGTTTTTGATTTCTTATTTTTGTAAGTTTTCTTATTCTGGGCAAACTTCTGATTTCTTTATCTGTGAATCTTCTGGTTCACAAGCATATGATATTTAAGAGCATAATATAAACTATGCAAGCATCTATGAAAAATAAAGGAAACCAAACAATAATAGCTTACAACTTGAAAGCTTTATGCCCCGCTCATTATACATGATACAATTTTAACATAAAAGTACAATTTTGAAAAGAAATGTCCCGATAAAATAATGCATTTCAAATATAAAATAGGTAATTAAAGTGTAATTGAGCAAGAAAATAAGGCTATACCATACATGCATATGCGCAATTATATGTTTTCATGTAATATTTGTGCTTGCAAATATTTGTTAAAAATAATGCTTCATATGAATATGAAAAATATTTCATAAATTAGAGTAAGACATAATCAATTAATTATACCAAGTTTAAATAACTTAAAGTTATTTTTTAAAAAAATTATACTTTCATCAATGATGATGGGCCATCCAGCCCAAAATAAATCAGGCCCAAAACATTCTTTATGGTAAGATAAATAAATAAAGACTCGAAATCCTTTGCCCTTAAAGTTAAGTGTTAATTGCAATAATGCCCCTCAAATGTGTACAACCTAAAAAAAGAGTTTCTCCCCTTTCTTCTCCGTCAACGGCGAAACAATGGGGGATCGACGACGGAAGAAGCGGAGGTCAAAACGGGCTCGATTTAGAAAAATAAAATTATGTTTATGATCAGTTTCTTGCGTAGATCATGAACCCAGAACTAATTTCAAGTTTTGAGAAATTTTGAAGGTGGATAAATTTGCAGCTTAGATGGGGGGGGGGGGCAAAATATGTTCGATTTTTTTAAAAAAGTCATATTTTCATATCATAATAATTTTCTATGAAAAGATTCCCACTGTGATTTTTCTTTTAGATTAGTATGAAATAGTTATAGCTTCAAAAAAAAATGTCTACAATGCACTACAGATAATATGTGGATGAACCAAAATCAGAATCAGAAGATGGTCTGAAGATACTCTTTCAGTTTTTAAGTTGGTTCTTTCATTAACTCAGTTCTATCTCTTTTGAAGATTTTAACAGAACATAAATCAAAGTGTAAATTTCCAACAGTACAAATTGATTTGCAGTAAATTAAAATCATACCTTTTGAGGTTTGATTTCTTTGCCAAAAGGATTGATCTTCAATCCTTCAATTCAAGAGTGATCCAGCTCGTGCTGATAACGTGTTGTGAAATTCACAGTCTTTTAGCTCATATAAACATAAACATTGTAAGAAAGTAAATAGATAGATTTGAGAGAAAAAAGCTAGCCAAGAAGATAGCTAGGGAGGGCTAGCCAAGAAGATAGCTAGGGAGGGGAGTTTCTCATATATATATATAAATATATACATATATATATTGAGATTACATGCAAGTCAACACATGACTAGTGACTCATCCATCCTATCTCTAGATTATACATATAGGTCCCTACATAATATTTTAATACAATAGAAAGACCCACATTTATACATATTTACAACATCATGTACATTTGTTCTAGTGGAAAAAACAATGAGAAAAAAAAATGGACAAAATAAATAAATTTCACAAAATAATCATGAACCAATACTTCCAAGTTTAATGGGGTAGAAGCTCACAAGAGATAGAGATTGGGTTGGTCCACTAGCCAGTCACATAGCGATAACCGATCAAGTAAAACGCTGTCGTAATGCAAGTTCGTTCTCCTCGATGTCACCAAAACAAATCCACGTTAGAACCCATCTTCCAACTTGAACCTTCAATAATCCCCAATTCCTAAACCCTAATTCAAAATTCAAATCACAAACCCTTTTAATCCCCCTCCAAATTGTCGACATGATACTATCTTCCCTCCACTAATGGCTTCATTTTGTAATCTACAGCTTCACCCTATCTTACCTCCGGTACGTTCAATTGCACCTTCTTGTCTGATTCCCCATTCGTATTTATAAATTAAATCTTTGTACATTTTGAGTTTCTTCATTGTGGGTATGCTTCGTGCAATATTCTTTTCCTGTGCATTTCTCGGTTGCTTATTATAGCATTTCGTTCGTGTTTTTGAAGTATCGAGTTTCGTCGAATGTGGTGGAGGCTGGGACAGATTTGGGATTTGGCTGTAGTTACAGAAATTTCAGCAGGAGAAAAGCTTATAGAAATTTTGTGCTAAGAGCTTCTGGGAATGATGATATTCGTGTTACGGTCGAAAGTATTGGGGTCAAAGAGGAGAGTAAGCAATTGTTGGAGGTAAACAGTGAGCCTGCCAGACTGCAAGAACCAATTCGGGTTCTCCGTCCTGTCATTTATAAACCAGAGAGTAAGCAAGTGGTGATTAGCAATGCAGTTTCTAGACTACAAGAATCAATTGGGTCTCTCCCACCTGTCATTTTCGTGGTATTTTCTCTACTCTTATGTTTCTTGTTGCAATTGTTGTTTCAAATAAGATACGAGTGGCTTTGGTCGTCTCCATATACTTGCTTAAAGATTCAATGTGTTGGTTGGAGTTACTTATGTTCATGTTTAGTAGTTAGTTTCTTAGATACTTGATATTCTTAAATGGAATTACTGGAGAGGCAGGGTAGAGATTTGTGTGGGTTCGCTCTGTAGTTAATGAAGCGTTACCCCTACATTTCAATCTACATCTTTCTTTCCACTCAAATGTGTCCCTCCCCCCCCCCTCCCCCCCGGCGATCTTCTATTCAAAAACAACGCGCAATTCCCATGAGGTTTTTTATCTTTAATGATTGACAGCAAAAAAGTTTTATAAGTATTTTCTTAGTATTGTAAGGTATCCTTTGGAATGTGCATGTTTTCAAATGTGGACTATTTGATTGAGTTTGTATTTTTTATGTCCTACTTTTGTACACCCCTTCATGTATTGCCAGATCATATGGCTTGGATTCATCTATGACCTCAGCCTAATAGCCAGGTCCCTAGCTCTTTTGGTGGTCCATGAAGGGTAAGAGAAGTAGTGAAGGAAATTTAGACTTCTTTGATTGGAATATATGGATTTTGAAGGATATGCACATTTATTTGCATTTCTACATGATTGTTTGGCCAGAAAAGCAATTCTTGGAAAATTTTTGTAAGGTGGCTCACTCTTGAAGCTAAAGCTTTTGAAGTAGTTGTTTACAAAAAGTTCACACTATAATCCTGCATGTGATGTGATGATGTTTTCATGAAAAAGAAGTAGTTGAAATATAAATTCATTTCAAATTTGTGCATAGAGTTTTATAGTTATTGCTGAAATCTACTACAAGCTTATACTTTTTTTTCCGGCAATCTGTACGAACATAAAAGAAAAGAAAGGAAAGCTTTCAGAAAATTTGAGTTGATTATGACATTATGGCAGTTGCCAATCAAAGAGTTTTTATACTCTTAACTAAGGAAGAGAGGTTACGGTTTCCATGACTATCTTACTTGCCTTTTTGAATTCTCCTCGAATTTGAAGTTGAACCATTTTTCATGTTATTGTTTTCTCATTGTTAGGCGAAAAGACTTCCTGGCAACGGGTTTGCTATAGGGTTATGTGTTACAGCAATGCTATTGGTTATCGTAGCAAGAGTTCGCTTGATAAGAAAGGCGAGGGACAAACCTCCTGGCTCAGTTGCTGATCTTGTCAGGCGTGGCCAGTTAAGATCTGATAGAAGAGGCATGTATGAGTCTAACCTTTTTTTTTTTGGATTTAAGATTTATTAGCTTCATTCCGTCTTCTTTTTTTTTTTTCTTTACCATTCTTTCAATACTCGATGTGGTGTTCTATTTTGCACGATCTCAGTTAATATTAAATGTGATATGCAATGAAAAAGAAAACTATGTAATGCTTAATATGAAATCTTATCCACCAACAGATCCGAGCCTCTCAAGTTTGAAGATCCATTTAATAACCCGTTAGTGAAAGTCGGTAAGAGCAATTCGACAGTCGAAATGTGTGGAAAGGTTTATCGATTAGCACCGGTAACCCTTACTAGAGAGCAGCAAACTATCCATCAGAAAAGGAGATCACATGCATATCAGTGGAAGAGGCCCACAACATTTCTTAAAGAAGGAGATGCAGTACCCTCTGATGTGGACCCGGAAACAGTTAGATGGATTCCTGCAAATCATCCTTTTGCAACTACTGTGAGTGATATTGATGAAGGCTTGGCTCAGAATAATGTTTATCAGAAACATGGGGTTCCATTTCGTATTCAAGCCGAGCATGATGCACTGCAGAAAAAGCTTGAAGCTTTACAAAGTGTAAGCTGATAGATTGCACCTCTGGACTTTGTTCCCTAACAGACAAAACTATAAAATTTAGTACTCTGTCCCTAAATATGAATGTCCAAATTTCCAAAAGATTTTTCTTAAAATGAATGTCCAATTTTTTTTAGAAGTTACTAAATCCTCCCTCAATATACAACAAGTTCTTATTCACACTTAGACTCATTATGCGATATGGTAAGATCATTAAGGGTTTTTATGTACTAATGATACTAAATATGCTAGTTTAAGCAAATGTCCTTTAAAGTGAAATTTGGACATTCATTTAGGGACGGAAGGAGTTATTTATTTTTATTTTTTTTCTCTTGGCTTTGTATAAAGTATTGTGTATTTGCAGGATCAAAGGTTGAACAATTTAGCGATTGATCCTGGCACGGCTAGGAATTTTGAAAGACCGTTTAAGTCAAATCCGAAAGGAGATGATGAACAGGCTGAGAAGAACTTTTCTAATGGTCAAGTAAGTCCTCCAAAACCTCAGCAATTTGGTAATGGAGTCAAATCCATTGACAGCAGTTCGAGCTCTGAAGAAAAGCAGACACCTTGACCTACATCATTCCGTCTCGTCTGTTGACAAAATATATCCTTCCTTACATGTAAAAAATGTGCTCATCCTGTCAAGATTTCAAACCAAATTGAATATAATTTGGTGAAAAAAGTAAAGACATTTGTGTATAGTCTCTGAGATGTGTAACTCGCATTTTAAATGGAAAGTTTTGCCTTTTCTTCTTTGATGTTCATTTATAGTTTTCTTCTGTTGAGAAGAATGTGGCTTTTAAATCTAACATGACAATAATAAGGCAGGCTCCCTTCTCTTTTCTTTTTCTTATATTCATCAAATTGAGAAATTATTTGGTCTGATGGATCCAGAAAATGACTAAGATTTTCCAAATTGCAATTGACTTGTCAACATGTGTAAAAATTTACTAGTATTGTTTTTTTGTTTTTTAAAAAGCTTGTAAATGGATAAAAAAAAATATACACTTATTATTTGTGAAAGAGAGTATTTACTAAACCTATTGGCGAATGAATGAAGTAGGATTGAATAGCAGCTATGGATGGCCAAACCGGATCGGAACCGAAAAATTGAATCGAAAAAGGCCGGAACCGCCATGAACCACCACAAAAACTGGAACCGGGATAATCGGAACCGTTTTGGATGATGGCCGGTTAAGGTTCACATAAATGGTGAACGGGACGGGAACCGGAATCGGACGGAAATTCCTTGTTTTTCAATAATTTTTAGCTTCTTTATTCATTAATGACCAGAACCGGATCGGAACCGTACCGGAACCTGATTGTGGTAACCGGAACTGGATTCGGGGTAAGCAAGGACCGATTAAGGTTCACCCTTTTGCCAAACCGAAATTGGGGGTTTCAAACCGAAACCGGGTCCAGAACCGGTTTTGACCATCCCTCAGCAGCCCTATGATGGTCCATTAGACTACAGCCATCGGTGATCGAGAGAGGGTCACCACTAGGGACAAAATTCAAAAATAAAATAAAATAATAGAAAGTCATGGTATTGCTTCAAGTTAGGCGGCTGGCCAACTGAGAAGTTGGGTTAGGTTGGTTGTTTACATTTTGACACATATCACCAAATGATTGGATGGCATGTATTTATATAAATATATATTTAAAACTAATATATTTTATATAATTATATAAAATAAAAAATACATCAAAATTCATAATTTTTTTATCTATAAATATATATTTAAAACTAGTATATTTTATATTATGTAAACGTAATTTAAAATTCAAGTGTTGTATTTGTAACTTTTATAATTTATTTTTGATTTTATTTTATTTATTTTATTTTCATTTTGTTGTCAAGTAAATTATGAATTTATAATTGTATGGGTAATTATTTTTAATAATTCTACGGGTAATTTTAGAAATATTATTACTAATACATTATTTAAAAAAATAAAATGATAAGTATTTTAGGTAAGTTGGAGTAAAGAAAAATAAATATTTTATTAAAAGGTTGGGTTGGGTTTGGGTCACTGATGAGAGTATATACTATATAAAATTGAGAGTTGTGTATATAAAAATGAAAAAAATTAATATTTTATTTAAAATTGAATTGGATCACTGATGGATGGAGATAGTCTTGTTATTAGAAGGGTTTTATAAAGAGTATTTTAGACAAGCTTGACATGTGCGTCGTCCATTTATCTTGACCCGGATTGCACGTAGCCACATGCCCCAAATCCAAGTTAAAAAAAAAAAAAAAAAAACTATAGGGTTAATATATTTTAATATTTTATTCAAAGTGCAAATAATACAAGGCCACGAAATGAAGTGACCGCGCACCAGATGATTTTCCATTCAAATTGCCGTTCATCGTTGGCGCCGAACATGAAGCTAACTCAATGAGTTCTCAAACCCCAAATTTCTCTCCCCAATGTTCTTCAACTCCCCATCTCGTTTCTCAACCCATCTCCTCTTTCGCTTCTTCTCTACCCAAAAAAGCCTCTTTCTTCACAAACCCCCCTTATACCCACAACAATCTTTCATGGAACTCACTCAGAATTTTTACGAATCCATGAAAGAATGCTCCTTCCTTCGCTGCGTACCCATTGCACAGAAGCTCCACGCCCAGCTCATTGTTTCTGGTCTGGACTCTTCAACTTTCATCCAAAACCATCTGATCAACATGTACTCCAATTGTGGCCTCGTTGATGATGCATTCAGGGTGTTTGATAAAATTCTCTTGGGAAATGTGTTTAGCTGGAATACGATGATTAATGGGTTTTTGGGTTCTGGTGAGATTGGGAAAGCTGCGAAGATGTTTGATGAAATGCCTGAGAGAGACAATGTTTCGTGGAATTCTATGATGTCGGGTTATTATTGTAATGGGAAGACTGTGGAGTCTGTCAATGTTTTTGTTTACATGGTACAGGATGGTACTTGTGTTCCGGATGGGTATTCGTTTTCTTGCGTGGTGAAGGCCTGCGGTAGTCTTGGGTGTGTTATATTGGCTTTGCAATTGCATGCTTTGGTTGTGAAGTTTGGGTTTTCTGGAGATGTGTCGATTGAATCTTCTCTCGTTGATATGTACATCAAGTGTGGTGCTCTGACTTGTGCTGAGCAAGTGTTTTTGAATATGGGGATTCCCAATTTGTTTTCTTGGAATTGTATGGTATATTGTTACTCAAAATTGTACGGTGCTGAAAGCGCTCTTTGTTTGTTCGAGAAAATGCCTGAGCACGATGGTGTTTCTTGGAATACGATGATTTCAATCTTGTCTAAACATGGGAACGGGTTTAAAACTCTCAATATGTTTGTTCAGATGTGTAGTCAAGGTTTTCTTCCAAATTCCATGACGTATGCTAGCATTCTTAGTGCATGTACTGACATTTATGATCTGTTTTGGGGTGCCCATCTGCATGCTCGAATTGTACGAATGGAACCTAATCTTGATGTTTATATGGGCAGCGGACTGATTGATATGTATGTGAAATGTGGATCCCTAGAATCGGCGAGGCGTGTATTTAGTGGCATGAAAGAACACAATGCTGTCTCATGGACTTCTTTAATTGGGGGAGTGGCACGATTTGGGAATGAGGAAGAAGCTTTGGAACTGTTTAAGCAAATGAAGGAGGTTCCTGTGGCCTCCGATCAGTTTACTCTAGCAAATGTTCTTGGAGTTTGCTGTAGTCTAATGGATCTCTCTCTTGGGCAACAGATCCATGCATACTCAATCGAGATTGGAGTTGATTCCTCAGTTCCGGTAGCGAATGCTCTTGTAACGATGTATGCAAAGTGTGGTGACATTCAGAGTGCAAATCATGAATTTAAGTTGATGTCAGTAAGAGATGTTATATCATGGACATCAATGATCACCGCATTTTCTCATACTGGAAATGTAGAAAAGGCTCGTGAATACTTTAACAAAATGCCTGAGCGGAATGTCATATCCTGGAACTCAATGCTGGCCACATATATACAACATGGGTTTTGGGAGGAGGGTCTCAAAGTCTATATTTTGATGCAAAGAGAAGGGGTTAAACCAGATTGGATAACATTTACAAGCTCGATTAGCGCATGTGCTTATGCAGCAGTATTAAAACTTGGAAACCAACTCATATCTCAGGCCGAAAAGCTAGGGTTCGGTTCTGATGTTTCTGTTAGAAATTGTGTTGTTACTATGTATTCAAGATGTGGACGAATCAAGGAAGCAAGATTTTTTTTTGATTCTATAGTGACAAAGAATTTGATTTCTTGGAACGCGATTATGGCTGGATATGCTCAAAGCGGCTTAGGTAGAAAAGTTATAGAGATTTTTGAGAAGATGTTAACAGAGGGCATCTCCCCTGACCATATAAGTTATATCTCTGTCCTGTCAGGCTGTAGTCATTCAGGGATGGTACCTCAAGGACAATATTATTTTAACATGATGGTTTCAGATCATGGCATTTCTCCAAAATCTGAGCACTTTGCATGTATGGTAGATCTACTTGGCCGGGCTGGGCTCATTGACCAGGCAAAAACATTGATCGATGAAATGCCCTTTGAACCAAATGCTGATGTCTGGGGAGCACTTCTTGGTGCTTGCCGTATTCATGGTAAGACAACATTGGCAGAAACTGCTGTGAAGAATCTTATTGGATTAAATGTCGAAAAATCTGGGAGCTATGTTCTTCTAGCCAATATATATTCAGATTCTGGAAACTTGGAATGTCATTCAGATGTGAGAAAAGTTATGAGAGAGAAAGGAATAAGAAAAAATCCAGGTTGCAGTTGGATTGAGGTTGATAATAGGGTGCACGTGTTTACTGTAGATGACACGAGTCATCCGAGAATAAAGGAAATATATAGTATGTTGGAGGAGATAATCAAGAAGATTGAAGACACTGGAATGTATGTTAAAGAATTTGGCTCTGTTAAGCCTAGGGGCTACCATAGTGAGAAGCTTGCTGTTGCATTTGGGTTGCTTAGTTTGCCTGCTTGGATTCCAATCCATATCATGAAGAATCTTCGAATTTGTGATGATTGTCACTTAGTAATAAAGTTGGTTTCTCTTGTTGCCTCGAGGGAACTCATCGTTCGGGATGCAAACCGTTTCCACCACTTCAAAGATGGGTCATGCTCTTGCAGAGATTACTGGTAATGCAAGGTATGAGAACAAGTCAATATCTTTAATACCCAAATTAAACTTTTACAATTATCCGCATACTAATCAATACTTGTCGTATTCAAATGACAGTATCCATAGTATACTTCATGACAGTGGAAGTGCATTTTCATTCTTAGAAGTTGACTCAAAAGTTCATAGTATATGGAAAATATTTTCTTAAAAAAGGCTATGTATGTTGGCTTTACTTTTCTTATCCAGAAGCCTTAATGATTTCTAGTGATGGTCATGGTAATCTGAAACAGTGGTGAAAATATGAGGTCTCTCCTTATTTGTGGCTTCACTAATTAAATGTTTCTTCTCTTTCTCATCTTAGTCAGCCTAGAATGTAAGGATAAAATTACAGGGACTAATCATAAATTAAGTGAGAATTGTAATGGCTTTTCTACTTGGTTAGTTTGATGGCTGCTAGTGTTAGCTCATTGAGCAGCTTGTAAGAGCTTTTAATTTGCCGGTTTAGAGCCTTATCCTCAATGACGAATCAATGAACTATTATTAATTTCACTCGGTAATAGTGAATGGAGAAGGAACATGACAGTGTATATAAAATAATTCATGAGTTATATTTGATCCCAAAAATTTGGCATATGATAGAAACATGCTTGTAAGATGAGTTTGGACAGAATGAGAATTCTAAGATTTGAAGTGTGTTGAATTCAAATATATGTTCCAAATAGATTCATTTGATGTGAAGTTACAGAATTACGATGGAGATAAAGTGGTGGGAGACTGCTTAAGTTAGACTGGCATAGCCGATTAAGAAGAGTGAGAATATCAATGCCAATGACGATATCAGAGGTAAGAACTCAGAAAGATTTGGTTGAACATACTCTTTCATAGAAAATCTTTCTTTATATAGAACATAATGGCAAAAGAGGTTCATGTTGCCGATCTAAGTAGTTTGAAAAAGGTTTTGCAGTGTTCGGGCTTATTAGTTTCTTGTCTTCTTCTATGCTGCTTCTATCGAGCAAATTGCACCCAAATTATACATATAGTGAAGAAATATGGACCATCTTATTCTTTCTCATGTGAAATACTAATCAACATGACTCACAGAATAATGACAAGAGTAACAAAAATGTAAAACAAAGCTAGTTATTGCATTATCAAGTTACTCATACAAAATTAAACTTTTTATTAGGAATATGGAGTGACAGGATTGCTTAATGGGACCTGGAGATGAAAAATACCAATCCATCCTCCGCAGTAGCTTTACATTCTGCTTCCCTTTCTTCGCAGTTCATGTAGCTCAGTATAGCTTGTCTATATATAAGTACGTGCTGAAAATGGATTTACTTAGCAAATGTGACATCTGGATTCCTTATTGGCTTCAGCCACATGTCAGCCATCACTCGTGAGGAAATGCTCCATAGGAAGTCTGGACCTTTTATGAGCACGCGCTTTCCTTTTTTGCCTGCCTTTCCAAACCCATAAGCTACCAACCACTGGATTGCCGTCAGCCTCTGCTTCTCGTTATCCCACTCACTCTTCTTCCCTCCGCGTCTTACCTTTAAGCCTCCAATATGCAAACCTGCCACTTTGAATGTCTTCTCTTCGTAAATAGTAGGTTTTGTATCATCACTCGTCGCATGAATCAATGCTATCAGAGGGCCTCCCACTGCCTCATACTGTTGTGTAGGGTCCCGCAGTTGGACTACAAATGATATAGTAATGGTTTCTGGTTCTCCATCTTCTTTGTAGGAAGTAGCCTCGTTGTTTTCTTTTATCCATTCATCTAATGGAACTGCATCTGACAGTGGATTGTTTCCTTGTCCAGGGGAGACGTCGAAGGGGGCTTCTTCTTCAGCCATTTCAGCCTGAATCTTTAGAGCTTCAACTGCCATGTCCTCGATTTTCTGCATCGAGCTAGCTAGAATCTCATCCGCAATCAATGGTTCTTCACCCAAGTTCCAAATTCCTGATGAAATCCTCTCTTTCCTTCCAGTTGTTAACGCTGCCGCCATGGATTTAAGCTCAGTAACAGCACGAGCAGCAGTCGAGCTAGCCCCTTCTTTGTTCCTCCTGCTGATTATAGCTGAAGCAATGCCTTCAAAAGCAATCTGCTCGGCTGTTTTGCCTACTAGTTCTTCCATGGGCATTAAAGATAAGACTTCTGAGCTAAGTTCTTCAAGGCCAATTGCTGCCATTTGCTGAAAGATCTCGATACCACTCATGCAATGATTTGATGAAAGAACAAGAGGTTTTGATATTTGCATTGCAAGCTTTGGCGTGTCTTTCTTTCCCACAAGAACATCAAATGGATTCATGGCTGCCAAGTAGCCTCCATTTCTTGTCTGAACCACACATCCCAATCCCTTGCCAAGATCGGGGAGGAAAACCTTCATTTCTTCCTCTGCAGATTCATCACCACCACCACCACCACCTTCAAGCTTCAAATCCGGGACTTCATGACTTTTAACATCAAATTCATTACCATCTTTATCATTGAGCAATTGGAAAAACTCCCTTGTTACCTTATTTTCATTCGCGTTTAGTCTTTGTGATTCAACTTCTTCATCGGCTTTGGCTTTATTTTCTTCCCCCATCATAGATTCAAGAGCTTTGATCTGCTGAGCAATCAAATCGAGCTCCGTCATCCTTGTGTTTTCCACTTGGTCATGCACGATTTCCTTGACAACCTCACTTGAAACTGACCTCTTATCAGAGTTATCCTCAGATTGTGCTTCATCTGTACCTTCTCTATCTTGCACTTCTACTCCTTTATCAACCACCTCGAATTCAGGAAGATCTAAATCCTCCATCATTGATTCGGTCTCTTCATACCTCTGAACTGAAGGATAGCTTGATGGCACCGGTGCTGGTTCGTCGAGGTTCAGGTCCTCAAGTCCTGTAAAATCCTGACTCGCCTCTGTCTGAGATGGGGTCCATGCTTCTGCCCGACTCGACATTCTTGGACTGGGGACACTGAAAGATGATTCCGACTGTCTACGACCAACAGAAGTCGAGAAAATCTTGGATTTACCTGATTTCTGCCTCTCAGGCCGAGTATAAATTCCAACGCCTCCATCTTTCTCCATGATCTGAAACCCAAGTTTCAGTACAAGTTCTCCTCCTTTGGCCTTTCCAGAGAGATTGAAGCTGGTATCCCATTGTCGTACCCGTGTACCTTCAAAGTTCTTTTCAACAGATTCCTGAATTAGAAGACTTAAATCCACATAGCTTTTTCCAAAATCCAGTTCTTCAGCATCAACTGCGTGTACGTAAATCAGAAATGGACGGGACTCAAATTTCGCCTGTTTTGTTCCACTGCCAGCAGGGGTGCAATAAACATGGCACCTAATAAATAAGGTCTCTTCAAAATCAGCAGCTCCATGGGAAACCCTAGATGGCATTGTTTGCACTGCACCATCTTTGGTTTCTTTCTTTCTAACACAAACAGAGAGCCGAAGTCCATTCATGGAGGTCTGGAGGCCTTGAACAGTGACAACCTCAACAGAGAACAAACAGCTCAGCTTCTGCATGCCAATATGCGATAAAGCTCGAATTGGTTTCCAATTCCAAAGCCCTTTCTTCTCAGAAGACTCTGCCTTTTGTTCCACTTTCTTGAATAGATCTTTTTTACTAGGGGCAGAAATGACTTTTGGCTTCTGCTCAACCTCGTTTGAACGGGAAAACCATTGGGACAAGGACATGCGACGTGATCGGGGTTTAGGATTGAGCCTAATCTCGTCATCTGCAGTTGTGTGATCGGCCTCATCTACTGATGGGATAGAAGCAACTGCTGCTCGTGGGAGAACGAGGGAGTTTGTTCTTCGGTTGGTCGTTGTGGGGTTGGTGTATAAAGATTGGCTAAGTTGTTCGAGTTCATCTAGTAGTTGTGTACTGGAATTTCGTCTCCCAGTCTGATAACTCGCAGACATATTGGAAGCAAACGGAAGCTAAGCACAAACAAAGAGAATCGGTGGTGGTGAAGTAACTTGCAGGGGTTGCAGAGTGATGGAACGATGGAGGAGACCGGGAAAAGGTTCAATTTGATGGAGGTTTTTGAGGTGGGAAAGATGCCATGAATGACTGCTATTGAAGGTAGCAGCTGGTGCTTTCTCAACCAAGGATTTTGTGTTGGCTTAATGTGTGAAGGATAATGCAACAAGTAAACACTCTCTCTCATCTCTCTCTCTCTCTCTCTCTCTTCCTCACACACACAGTCACACACACACACACACACACACACACACTCGTAAACATAGAGAAGTGAAAGAGACAGAAAACAGGGTGAGGATGTAAGAGGTAGTCTGGTGACTGAAATCATATAGAGCCTGTTCTGTTGGGCGTATTGCAGCAAGTAAATCACTTTGAAACAACTTATTTGTGCCATCTAAACTTTCCTACCTTAAGGAACTTTGATGGTCAAGATTGCCTCGCCCATTTAATGTCATGATTCAGTGACTGGAATACTCTTTGTTCCAGACTAAGTTGCTTTGACATGTTCTATCCTGATCATTTATTGTACTCCTGTCCCCCCCCCCCCTCCCTTTTATTTAGGGGCAAAATTGTGTTAAGAGGGTAAAATTGTTATGTGGTGAAAGTATGTTTGGTTGAAAATAGAAGGGGTTGGTACTTGGGACCACCAATATTATATTGAGATTCGAGTTCAGTGACATCAGACTGTGTGATAATAAATTTTGAGGGGCTATATTGTTTTTTTGCACCCCACACCCCCCCCCCCTCATTTTTGAGAGAGTTATCTAGGCCACACACTACTATCGGCGATGTTCTTGGATTGTCTTGCCCATCATTTTCTCTCTACAAACTAAAGGCTGAGCTGATTAAACGGATCACATAATTCGGATATGTTTCATAAACCTATAACTACATTTCCTCCTCTTTTTACATCCAAACACAAGCATTAATCTTTAACACAACTTTTCTTACTATTCTTACTGTGTGTTTGTGCGTGACAGAGAGAAAAAAAATGGCATCGGAGCAGATGAAGAGTCAGACAACAACAACAACAACAACAACAACAACAAAGACGGATTACGAGCAACAACTGGTGGAAGAGTTGTGGAAGAATGCCGGAACTGATGAGCAGAAGAATGAAAATGACCAATCCCAAGGCCAAGGCCAAATGCAAAAACAACCCGAGGGAGGTGACAATAATCCTACGCTACAAGGACTACCATTAGAGAGTAGTCCTTACGTGAAGTACAGTGATCTTGAGGACTATAAAAGGAAAGCCTATGGAACCGAGGGTCACCTTGAGCCCAAGCCTATACGGCAGATCGGTGCAGATGCACCTACTCTTGATGGACCCACCGTGACGGATTATCATGAGCTCGGTTGCGGTAAATGAAATCTATCATCTCTTATTTGAGTCCGGGATATAATGCACAATACTTTATGCATTGAGGTGTTTACAATACAACATCTTAAAACCATTATTATGTATAAATGTTGTAGATATTTTGTGTTTTAAGTCCCATTATTCTTGTTGTTTTGTAACGTATGAGTTGTAAATTCTAAATAATGTAGTTGTTTATGGTTAACTTAAAATGATTGCATTGCATATGATGTAAAATCATATTTGTAAGTTGTAACTTTTTGTAAATTACTACTTTTCCTAGTTTTATTTCCTATATTTTTGTAAAACATTAAGTGCCGTTTGATTAGGAGGCTTAAGACGAAATAATTTTCATCAGAATTAATAATATTTATTAAGAGGGCGTTTGATTGTAAATTAGACATCTAAATAATTAAGTCAATTTATTGAGATTAGATTTTAATCCACTCACTAATTATATTCACTAATTATATTGATATCAGGAAATTATTATTAATTTCTTTCATAATAATTTTCTCGTTAATATTAATAATACTGCTAATTCTTATCTCTGGAATCAAATAATTCTTATCTGGAATCAAACAAAGGGCTTGAAATGCTTAGAGATAAAACATCCCGATCCATTTATAGCAGGAAAAATAATCAATCGCTAGATTAGATCGATTATTCCAAGTTGGAAAGATGATAGTTTTGATGAAGGGACAGCCATTGGTAACCAAGGTTGCTTGGCTATCCACCTACTTCGTCCTTCCCGGAGCCATGGGCGCCGCTTTGATCTACTCGCCTCCCGATTTTCTCTACCGGAAACAACAGCCTCAGTCTTCTTCGTCTTCAAATTAGATCCAATGCTCCCAGTGGTTCGTTCCGTTCCTTTTCGATTTTTTTTTTTTTTTGAATTTTGTTTGTTTTTCTGTATATGCTTTTTTGATTGCGCTCTTGACCTAGAAATTTTACGCTTGCTGGTTGAGATTCTTGATTTTTATTCTTCTTAGTTACTATGATCGATCTTGACAACGGAATATTTGTTTGATTTTAAAGTTATTTTTCTGCATTTGTGTATTTTAGTAAATGAAGTGTTTAATTAGGCAAAAAACATATTTTTCACTGAAATCTTGTTTGTAAAACAGAGATTGAAAAAGATTATGATGTATTGAACTGCATTTTCCCATTTCGGCTCCTAGAAAACTGATTAAGATGGTTTAGACATATAACTTGGACTGCTCAGACAGTTGCATTCCTCCTTTGCCACTGTTTTTCGCAGATACTGCGAAATAGGAATGCCGAATTATCAAAGGAAACTCATGAATCAGTGGCCCTTTGATGAAAGCGCTCAAAGTTGTAGAGCTGGTCGTCTTTCATATCGAGCCATTGAAGCAGCAAGTCGAGCTGTAGTCGGACGCTTCCATAGTGCTATGAGCGGACAATTCCGAAGAAATGGAAAGAAAACTCTGTACTCCTTTACCTATTGATGCGAAAGCGCTTTTAAGTTTAGTGAAGCCTTAGTCCTTGGCTGAGACTGGCCACGTTTGGTTTGACGATCCACTTTTTTGGCCAAGAACTCAAAAAATGAATCTTTCCCAGTCGAGTAGAGATCTGTGGGGGTAGTGGAGAAACTTATTGGGGATTCCCGCCAGGCGTAAGAAGAGCTCCTCTGGCTTTCATTGCATAATTGCTCATTTCACTATTAGGAATGGGACAATTTTGACTCTTTTAACACACATAAGCTTCCATGTCTTAAGCATATAGCTATCTATCTATTTATGAGAGATTTCCCGATGTCAGTGCCAAGGAGGGAGGGGGGAGCTGTGGATACACTTCTTGATAATGGAGTCCGCGGACAACCAACGAGGGACGGGCATAATAAAGTTTACAAGTCGTTTTCAGATGTAATTCAAGGCAAAGAGGGAAGATTTCGCGAGACTCTGCTTGGTAAACGGGTCAATTCCTATTTATTCCATACATTAGTGAATCTCTTTTTTTTTAGAAGTAATTTGGTATTTGGTATAAGGAATTGAATTCAGTGGGATATTTCATTCCCATTTTTCGACCAAGAACGCTACCTTCTGTGTGGAATTGCCACAACATGGGCGTTCTTCTTAGCAAGATTATTACAGTAGGATAATGGCTAGGAGGATTTGAAAGGCATTATGGCATTAAGATAAGAACTCAACAGGATTCTCAGGCCCATTGAGTTCTTACGCTTTCATGTCGACAACTCAATTCATATGATTACTACAGGGATAGAACCCAATCCGGAATATGAACCATAAAAGAAAATACCTAGTAAAGAATGTGTGTGACTTGTATCGCCTTGCTTTGGATGTGAACTGAGTGAGGAAAAAATATTTTATGAAGTGTACCTTATGTGATTGGGACTAAAGTTGACTTTTGATCAATTGCTCCCAAGTCCTAACTTAGACACCATATATGGTCTTGTTTTGGGAATCATCCATCATATTTGTTTCAATAAGCTGCTAGGCTTGGACGTGCATCATATATGCAAAACCAAATAGTTCTGTAACCTAGCAGTTTATTGAAATGCATAAGGAATATGATATGGGTTTAGTCTTGTTTGTATGTGCTAGTGATTCATTCAATGAATGATTAGGTTTTTCATCCTTTCCGAAGAAAAAAGTCAGTGATACGGAGTTGGGTGCTCAATTTTCAATACTTCATGAGGTGTGTGGATGAGATTGTCCATTACATACCCACTAAGATGGGGCTCGTTTATGTTGATCATTTTCATCCACACCACATCATTGGGTATCCAAAATTGACTATCCAAACTGTGTATCCCCGACATTACTCCGTAATCCATATCCAACCTCAGGTTAATTAAATCATTTAGCATTGGTCTTAGAGTAGATTGTTGTTGCTTTATGTTCATAGAACCGAAGGATAAAGCATGTAATTCGAGCTTATCGATTATTATACATAATCTTTTTGCCCAACTTGTTTTTGGCACATGATATAGCTACAAAAAGTCCAAAATCTTCTTTTTGATCAGTGATTCACCAGCTACTTGAACCATGGCTCCAACCTTATACTCAAAGATGGTGGCTCGGTTGATGTGCCAGTATTCTTAAGGCCTAACACACCAAATCTTAAAAGAGATACTAGGAAGTATCTGAAAGAAAGGAAATGCGACAAGCATCACCAATTGAGTCCAATTGTGTTCCTAAAAAGTGACGTCACTTGCGAAGATACCCATGAAGTGGGTATCCTAGTAGCTCTTTATATACTCTCTCCGTCCCGCTAATATCCGCACACTTTCCTTTTTGGGCGTCCCGCTAATATCCGCACACTCCCAAAAAGGAAACTTTATATTAATAAAATATTCACCCAATCCCACTCATTCTCTCTCCTACATTATTTTAATACTCACAACACCATTATAATTTACTACACCCTCCACTCATTCTCTCTCCTACTTTACTTTTACACTCACAACATTTTATTAAAATATCATATTCCTTAATTCCCGCACAAACAGTGTTAGTGTGAATATTAGCGGGACGGAGGGAGTATATATTTATAACACATATAGGAAGTTGCGAGGATACCCACTTCATGGTATCTTAGAACCTGGCCCTATTTTAATGACCCAAAGACCCCTTATTTTGTACGCCAAGTATACAAGTAGGGTTAAACGTAATTGCACACATTAAATTGGTTTGATTTTCACATTGCGATTTCCTTTCCAGCTTTCCACTCCACCGTGTAAATCTCTACCCAGGGCCGGTCCTGTAAAATTTGTGGCCCTGGGCTAACTTTTTAGGCGAGGTCCCTTAATGTAACTTTTAACTAAATAAATAAAAATATGGTCATTATCAATCTAGTAAGTAACAATATTTTATACTAAATAAAAATATGATATAACATAATATCCTTACATGATATTATATAAACACATTTCTCCTAGCATATTTAGAAGCAAAATCATGAATCAAAGTTGAATAATCAACTTTATCAATTATATTTTTCTCAATCGATATCAAAGCTAGCCCATTTAGCCTTTCTTGAGACATCGTACTTCGAAGATAATTTTTTATCAACTTCAACTTCGAAAAACTTCTTTTACCGGATGCAACTGTAACCGGAATAGTCAATAAAATCCGATAAGCAATCTCCATGTTGGGAAAACATCCATTGTTTCGCATCAAGTAGTTCAACATTTGCTTTGGTCCTTTGACGTCCGACGGCAAAACATGCTTAACAAGTTGCAACTCCATAAACAAATGATCACCATTGATATCAACTTGTTTCTTATGTGTCAATATATTTGAAAGATTCTTGCACGAATTGTTCAAAACTTCATCATCTGTGCACTTCTTCAAATCAAACAAGAAATCGAAATTCTTTTCATACTCACAAAATTGCTTGAATCTCTCATCAAATGAAGCAAGAGCTATATCAACTATGCACATGAAGTATTCTATCCGGAATTTTTCTTTCCCAAAAAACGTAACCTCCTCACTTGAAGCCTCATCAAAATGTCTTTTTTTATGAACATACCTTTTTTCATGAAAAATTGGCTCTATATCCATTTTTTTAGCAAGTTCTTGAGCTTCATCAAAATGTCTTTTTCTATGAACATTATTTAATTATCAACCAAAATTAACCACACAAAACGTGTTTGCCTTTGTTTGTCTAAGGCTGTAAATAACGAGTAGTACTACAGTACCATCAATATATATATTATAGCTTTAACTTAACTTACCACCTACAAAACAACTAACAAGAGCAAGAATTACAAAATATCACAAGGCAAGCGGTCGACGACGGTCAGCTTGGGTTTTCAAATTAGGGTTTTCAAATTTCAATTAAGGATTTTCTAAATCAATTAGGATTTAGAGGATAGGGATTGGAGAAGGAGAACAAATCACTTACTTGATTATTGACGGTGGCGGTGCGTCCGGACTCCGGCGGCTCTCTGCGGCAGCGAGGTAGGTGGTCCTAACTGGTAACGTCGGCGTAGCTTCTTTTTCTACCTTTCAAAAAAAAAAAAATTTGTTTTTTTTTTCTTTCAATCTTTTTTTTTCGTTTTTTTTAAATAACAAAAGAAATTAGGGAAAATTTTAAATTTGGGCTTCTTTTAATGTAAAATGTTGAGTATGTATGGGCCAAATATTGATATGGTTTAAGTTTTTGGGTTAAAATTGGGCCTACCTATTACATACTCCCTCCGTCCCGCTAATATCCGCACTAACACTGTTTGCGCGGGAATTAAGGAATACTCCCTCCGTCCCACCCGAATTTGGACAAATTTCCTTTTTGGGCGTCCCATCCGAATTTGGACAACCCAAAAAGGAAAGTTTATAATAATAAAAAAATGGGCATACCCCACTCACTCATTAACTCCACTCATTCTCCACCATACAATTTATTCAACCAACCACTATTAACTCCACTCATTCTCTCTCTTCATTTTCTACCACACATTTTTATTATCTTATTGTTATTTCTTAATCTCCGTGTAAAGTAACTTTGTCCAAATTCGGGTGGGACGGAGGGAGTATGATATTTTAATAAAATGTTGTGAGTGTAAAAGTAAAGTAGGAGAGAGAATGAGTGGAGGGTGTAATAAATTATAATGGTGTTGTGAGTATTAAAATAATGTAGGAGAGAGATTGAGTGGGGTTGGGTGAATATTTTATTAATATAAAGTTTTTTTTTTGGGAGTGTGCGGATATTAGCGGGACGACCAAAAAGGAAAGTGTGGGGATATTAGCGGGACGGAGGGAGTATACCCAATAAATTTGGAGGCCCCTAAAAATGGCCATTTTTTTGTGGCGCTAGGCCATGGCCTCATGTGTCTCTTGCCATGGCCGGCCCTGTCTCTACCGAAAAACTTGCAATCTTTCTCTAAACAGTTTCTAGTCTACCACAAAAGAAAAACACGTTACTCTTCATCAATTCAAATTTTAGTGTATATGAACTATGAATACTTATGTATAGATTGCAGTTCAAATTGAAATTCTCGAACCCCTTGAAAACCCCATGGGTCGCCCATGAATCCAACCATGGCCATGATTTTCTCTGTCCTACAGATTTTGAGCTTCTTCCTTCCTTTTTCCTTTGATTTCCAGTTGTCTCCAAATCCTAACAGATTGCAATTTTTATTTTTTAACCCTGGCATTGTATATGAATGAGTTTCTTAGGTACACACAGTCACGCGTATACATGTTGTGAAATTGGTGCTTCTCCGTTGCAATCAAAACAAAGAAATCAACACACCCACACGTACAAGAAAGAAACAATCACACACAAGAACACAAGAGTTGTTTACCCGGTTCATTCACCAACTCGTGAACTACGTCCGGGGGCAATTGCCAAGCCAATATGTATTAGTCTCCTCTCTAATATGTTGCTACAATGTGTTCTAGGCCGAAATTATGCTTATATAGTTATACAAGGAAGTCCTAACTCAGTTTAAGAAGAGATCTAATCAAAATAGGAAACAAAATAAAAATCTGCTGCAGATCCGGACCGAGCGCGGCCGCCCTCAAGGCCAGCGCGGCCGCCCTCAACGGCAGAAGATTTTGGCACCCACGAAAGAACTCCAGCGCGGTCGCTCTCCACCTGAGCGCGGCCGCTCTCCTCGACAGAAGCACCTCCGAGATTTTTCCTTCTTGATTCACCGACTCCTCCGACTTAGGCTCCTCCTCTTCCTTGTAGTTTAGGATCCAATCCCAACAATCTCCCACCGGAGACTAAACTAACAAACATAAGAACACCATCAATTCCCACCACGGAGTAAAGACCTTCGAACACATTTCCCCCTCATCCATATTGGCTTGACACTACCTCTCCTCTCCTCAAGTATTAAGGCGAGTTGAAACCAAGCGACGTTTCAACCTCTCCGTGTTAGATGATTCTTGCCTCCCCAAATCAGCTTCCACCTTGATTTCTCCCCGCAAGTCTAACTTCGCCTTCTCCCTCCAGACCAACCTTCCTCGCAATGCTTCCCCTTGAAACTCGGACACACCTTGTTTCTTGCATCGTCTGTTCTTGGTCTGAATCCGCTCTCTGTTAGGGCCCTTGGACATCCACACCGCGTTGATCAGCTTTGTGTCCTCCCCAACATACCGTTTCTTGATGTCTCCCCTTTTCACACCAACAGGCCGGTTCTTTAGCCTCTTGCTCCCACCGGAACGAACATCGACATTGTAGGTAGAGCACAACATCTTCCCCTTATCCCCATGAGCCAACACCTTAGCCCCTTTTGTGACTTCCCAAGACCCACCAATGAAAGAAACACCATACCCTTCACTGTCAAGTTGTCCCACAGAAATCACCCTTCTCCTCAAATCTGGAACATGCATCACGTCATGTAGTTGTAAAACAGCCCCATTTGGTGTCTTCATCATCACATCCCCCTTACCTTTGATCTTCAATGGTTGACCATCACCAAGATAGAGAACCCCAAAATCTCCAGTTTTGTATCGCTTCATTGATTCTGCATCCCCACTAGCATGACAAGAAGCTCCAGAATCCAACACCCAATCTTCACCCGACTGTTCCTCCCCTAGGATTAATACATCACCACCATCATCCACCACGTGTGCACCACCATCTTTTCCCGGACAGTCATAACTGATATGCCCCAATTCACCACAATTGTAGCACTTGACCTTTTTCCCCTTTTTAGGTCCTCCCCTTTTTCTCTCCACCCTAAGTGCAGCCCCATCTACGGAAGATTCTCCCCTTTTCTCTTTCCTTCGCAACTCCTCTTGAAGGATGAGATCTCTAACCTCCGTATACACCAATGCTGTTTTCGACGTACTAATCGTTGTGACAGTAACCTCCCAACTATCAGGCAATGACTTTAGTAGAAAACAAGCTAGCACTTCATCGGAGAAAGTAATATCAACACTTTTCAATTGGTCCACCATACCTTTGAAATTGCCGATATGACTTGCCGCTGTCTGCCCCTCTGACATCTTCGCATTCGCAAACCTCTTTATCAGATGCACCTTATTGATATTCGACGGCTTCTCATACATGTCTGACAGCGTTTGTAGCAACTCCACCGTTGACTTGGCCTCCATAGCGTTCCGTGCAACGTCGCGTGCTAGGGCACTCCTTACCGCTCCTAACGCCTTCCGATCCAACGTCTCCCAATCCCCTTATGACATGTCTTCGGGCTTCGCCTTCAAGGGTCCATGAAGATCCTTACAATAAAGGTAGTCTTCAATCCTTGTCTTCCAAACGTGAAATTCACACCGTTGAATTTCTCGATTGAGTTCTTCATCTTGACTGCTTCACCAAAATCCCCAAGAACGCGATTCAAAATTAATCAACTAATGAAAAGATTTTGAATCCTCCGAACCAGGCTCTGATACCAGTTGTTGTGAAATTGGTGCTTCCCCGTTGCAATCAAAACAAAGAAATCAACACACCTACACGTACAAGAAAGAAACAATCACACACAAGAACACAAGAGTTGTTTACCCGGTTCATTCACCAACTCGTGAACTACGTCCGGGGGTAATTGCCAAGCCAATATGTATTAGTCTCCTCTCTAATATGTTGCTACAATGTGTTCTAGGCCGAAATTATGCTTATATAGTTATACAAGGAAGCCCTAACTTAGTTTAAGAAAAGATCTAATCAAAATAGGAAACAAAATAAAAATCTGCTGCAGATCCGGACCGAGCGCGGCCGCCCTCAAGGCCAGCGCGGCCGCCCTCAACGGCAGAAGATTTTGGCACCCACGAAAGAACTCCAGCGCGGTCGCTCTCCACCTGAGCGCGGCCGCTCTCCTCGACAGAAGCACCTCCGAGATTTTTCCTTCTTGATTCACTGACTCCTCCGACTTAGGCTCCTCCTCTTCCTTGTAGTTTAGGATCCAATCCCAACAATACACTCGTGTACATTGCAGAACTGGATCATGTTATATGCTGCAACTAACTGCTAATGTTTTTGAACCAGGCATCTTTTTGCTTGAACTAGTATCTTTGTTGAAGAGTTGTCCAGATGTTGGTGGATGGATGGGGTATGTAATAATCTCACTGGTGGATTGCTATATTCCGGTTGTAGACAGATTACAGTTTAATATGTTGTGCTTCTTTTAAGTAACTATGAGCTTAGTCTTTTCTTATTTTATGATTTATTGACGAATTGACTGTTAAATATAAAGTTAGTCTCTTGAAAGTACATTCCTATGTTTCTATCTTTCAATGCTGATGGTAAGTCAGTACTAAGTCTGACTAATCTCTTTGCTTAACTTTGTATTTTTTTGGCAAACTTTTAGGCTCCGTTTATTTCAAAGTAAAACGTTTTCCGAAAAATGTTTTCATGTAAAATGTTTTTCGAAAAATGAAGATATTTTCTGAAAAATGAAGATGTATGCATTATTTTTAGAATTTGAAGATTAACAATTAAACATTAACATAAAGGAACTTGTTATATGTGAAAACACTATTGTGATGGCAATTAAGCCTTGGTCCTTCGACAGAGCACTTAGAATTGTTTTTGGGCCTGTGAATCTTTGATGGATTTCTTGTTTGGCCCTTTTCTCCGCAGTTCATATAAGTTATCAATGCTTATCACAAGAACGTAGGTCATTTGCACCATGAGAACTAACCAATTCTAGGAGTTTCCATATTGATATTTGATGAGCCCGGAACTTTCATATCGGACCCAAAGCTCAATTTGGTCTAAAGGCCAAGTACGATGTGGCCTATCCAATAGCGCGAGCACTTAGACCGCTAGAGTAAAGACCGTGGGTATCATGACCGTGAAAGTCGAGACCGTAATCGTAAGAACCGCCAACGAGTTGACCGCGTCGGCCATAATCGTGATATACAAAGATCGCATCAGCCATGATCGTGATATACAAGACCGCGTCAGCCATGGTCATGATATATAGGACCGCGTCAACTATGTTGACTGCGGTCTCATACCAGACTCCCGGTTAAAGTCAAAGTTAGTGAGACAAAGGCCTGTAGCTACAATGACGCCAAGAGCCGGCTTATCCCAATCTCATTAAATGATGGCTCAGTCACATTCAATGCGCGTATGGCGCTGCACCAATTAGCGTCTGGCATCTTTGTCCTTGTCAAATCAAAGACATCACTCGACGAGTCCATCAAATGCGGACACGTGTAATAGGTCAAAAGATAAAGATATTCTACAGGGCTGACATTATCATCAGCTCTCACTTATTATAAATATCAACATTTGTCCTCATGGACAAGGCAAGGGAAAAACAACCATTGTAATCCAAATTATCTAAACCCTAGCACACAACTTACTAAAATATTTCAATTCTTATTCTCAGTTATAAATACCCAGATATCTTACTCTCACACTCGAGGGTATGAGATGAATATTAAAATTCAGCTTGTTCTCTAACGGTAATTCGTGTATTTATTGTTTTATAGGTACAAACTTTATATATAAGTCAAATATCCCTATAAAAACCAAATGGGCTATGGCCCAGCGGTATCATGGGTGGCCTTCCTTCGGGGAGGTCGTCGGTTCGATTTCCTCCGGGGGATCATTGTAGTTTAATTTCATACCTTGGGTTTCAGGGGACCTCGAGCTCACCCGCGCATCCGTGCGATTAAAGCAGCATTCTTTGGGCTTGCCAGAACCTCGGTGTGGGGAGTTCAACTACCGCGTTGTAGAGAGGCTCCCTTGGGAGCGGGAGTATAAAGGGTCTTTGCCACCTAGCCGGACGGGACACATCCGCGATTTACCTCCATTGGGGCACCGAAGCTGATGTCAGGATTAATAGGATCTTTCATTGGTCTTGAAGTTTCATTCCATGTGGAAGTAGGGCACATTTCTACAATGACAATTTTGGTAATTACTTGCTCTGCTATTTACGTAGCTTGGGGCGTTATATCCACTCAACCCCATCTCCCCAAGAAGCCAATTTGGATATAGGCGTGTGTAGTGGATTTGTCAACACTTCTGCTCACCCCTTGATCTCACATGTTATATAAGAAATTTTGTTTCTTGGCTTGATCTCGTCCATCCATTGATAGAAGACTAGGGGTGTAAATGGTTCGATTTGAGAGAATTTTAAATTGAATCGAATCGAACCATGAAAAAATTCAAACCGAACCAAATTAAACCGCTATGGTTTGGTTCAAATCGCGGTTCAATTATGTGGTTCAAACTGTGGTTTTGACCGTGGTTCAGACTTAGTTTAGATTATGGTTCAAACCACGATTCAGACCGTAACTAATCTTAATATTTATTTAAATTTTTCGTGATCTCGGAAGAAGAGCAGACCATAACTCATTTTTATATTTATTTAAATTTTTCATGATCTCGAAAGAAAATCGAAAGATGCGGGTGTTAAGAGGAAAGTCGGAGGAAGAGAGAGACAAGAGGAAGAAAGAGGCCGAAGGAAGAAAAACACTTTACATTCTTCGATCGTGGAGAATTTTTTTTATGTGTCGCAATGATGATAACTAATGATGAATTAATACTCCCTCCGCCCCACTTCAATTGAGCCACTTTCCTTTTTGGAACGTCCCACTTCAAATGAGTCATTCCATAAATGGAAAGAAGTGAACAATGTTTCAGATATTTATACACTCATAATGTTTATATATTTACAAAAAAATTATTCATTATACCCTTATAATTTTAACATATTTACAAAAAAATCAATCATTAACTTCTTATTCCTCACACTCATTCTCTCTCCTATTAAATGTTTTTAACTTTTACATTCTATCTCCTCTAATCTTCTACCAACTTTCAATTCTTTACTCATTTTTAAAAAAAATCTTAAAAAGCGTACAAAGATGCCATGACTCAATTGAAGTGGGACGGATGGAGTATTAATTAAGATACACAACGGGGGTTAGAATTAGTATACTCCCTCCGTCCCGATCGACTTAGGATTTTTTGAAATGGCACGAGAATTAAGGAAAAGGTAAATGTTGTGAGTGTAATTTAAAAATAGGAGAGAGAATGAGTGGAGGGAATAGTAAATTATAATGGTGTTGTGAGTATTAAAATAATGTAGGAGAGAGAATGAGTGGAGAGAATAGTGATTTAAGGTTTCCATTTTGGGTCGTCCTAAGTCGGGTGGGACGCCCAAAATGGCAAAAAGTCCTAAGTCGGCAGGGACGGAGGGAGTATGTAATATAGGTTTTTTTTATTTATCTAACAGATAGTAAATATATGAAACTATTAAATACGATACAAAACAGGGTTGAATTTAGTTTATGTAATGCGGTTTGATCTGGTGGTTTAGTCTGGCGGTTTAGTTTGGTGGTTCGATCTCAAACCGCTGTTTGGTTTGGTTCGATTCGATTTGACTGGATCAGATCACAAACCAAATCGAACCATGTGATTTGCCAAAATTTGAGATCAAATCGAATCATTTATATCTGAAAATCAAATCAAATCAAATCACATGATTTAATTCGATTCAATCTTAAATCGCGATTTAAATCGAACCACTTACGCCTCATGTAATAAAAGAGCAAAAGACTACATTTTGCCCGATCGTGCAGCTGAAGAAGCAGTTGAACAGCTCCTGCCTCAAATACCAGTACTCTAGTGCCATATTGCAAATGTCTTATTTGGCCCTAATAGTTGTAAAAGAAAATTGAGTAAACGACGCCCAATGATACAAACACACACTCCAGACACACAGTAGCATATAGATAGTCATAGTGGTGTCTACAAAAAGAGAGGTTGGAGTTGGAATCGGAATTGAAATTGGAATGGGGTGACAGACAGACAGATCCTACAAAACCTCTAGCTATATAGGTTTAGGCATATACTGTCTCCCTATTCTCTGCCTCATGCATGCAGCGCAGGGACCCATTCCCATCATCAATCATACATTAAATACTCTTCCTTCCTTTCTACCTCTCCCCCCCCCCATCCTTACATGTTTTGTTTTGGCTTGTGATGTCATTAAGTTTTAAACAGCTCCAATCCCATCACCTTTCAAATCCCCCAACCACCGTCTCCTCCCTCCTCCCTCCTCCACCACCTCTCCCCCTTCTTGGTTTACATTCTTAAGCCAAAACCAATATCATTTTCCTTGTTAAGCCGAAGCTTTGAGTTTTGCTAAGTGGCCTAATCTTCTCTCTGTTTCTCTCATCTTTTTGCTTAGGAAAGAAATTCTTTGCCAAAAATATAATGCCCCTTCGGTCCTATCCAAAATGAACGTCCAAAAAAATTTCAATTTTATTCTCGATCAAAAGCAAAATTGAAATTTTATTGGATACTCATCTTGAGAGAGGGAGGAAGTGATAACTTGGTTAATTTATAGATGATACCAAGTCCAATACTAGTGGTTGTCAAGCATAAATAATTAGCTTGACATTTACAGCAATCCAAATTACATAAAAGTAGAATATATTTGGCTATTTGCTCTTATATATTATATGTTTCACTATATCTACTACATACATCTATATCATATCTAGCAGCATCTGATGAAGTCCAGACTTATTGAAGGGTGATGATGAAGTGGCAGTTGTACCACCTGCTACTAATACAGTACCACCACCATCATTGAATGAGTTGAAACCCATTGTTCCAAAATCCACCATTGGATCTTGACAGTAGGAGGAGGGAAGAGTACTGATTTGGTGATGGCGATGGTGATGGTGATGATTAGAATTAGTCTTGTCTAATCCCCAATAGTGTCCCAATTTAGAAGAAGGATGATGAGCTGTTTGGGAAAAGATGGCTCCCTCTGTCTTGCACTGTTTGGGTACAGGAGTGAAGTAATCTTGATTTGAGAGTAGGGATTTCAAGATTGCATTGGTTTCTGTGGTGTTGGAATTGGGAGGTGTTTGGAAGATTGGATTAATTAGGTCACTTTCATGGTGATGAAACAGAAAAGGGTTTTGGTTTTGGTTTTGGAAGGATTGAATTAATGGAGGTGGTGGTTCCAAGAGAGATGGGGTTGTACCAGTGGCAGTGACAGTAGTACTTTCAAGCAAGGGTGGTAAAGAATTAATGGTGGTTGGAGATGAAGAAGAAGGAAGAGGTGGAGGGTGGTGGTGGTGTTGTTGCAGTTGGTAGCTTTCTACTTGATGAATTATGTTTGCCTCTCCATGTTTCTTCTCTCCTATTTTGTGAAATATTCTGCAAATTACCCATTCTTCCTGCAAATTTAACCATCTTGTTGAGTACCAAGATAACTTAATTTTGGAGAAAGTTAAAAAAATAAAAACTTCTATTAAGCGTTTAAAAATATTTTCAAATGATGGAAAGTAATGGGATGCACTTGCACCCATAGAGTCTTGTCATTATGAGAGAGAGAGAGAGAGAGAGAGGGAGCATTTATTTTTCAAAATCATATAAGAAAAACATGACCATATAACGACATAAGCATCCTTGTTTCCGGAAAATAGTTTTAAGTGAAAATTGTCTAGTCGCACAGAATGAAAAAGTCAACTTACAAAACGACAAAAACAACGGCGCAGGGAGAAGGGTAAGATACAGCTAGTAGCGTGTGAGAACATACCTTACACGTGTGACGATATGAAAAGTCGCCGTCAAGGCGGTACTCATGCATGACCCACTTAGTTTTTTCACCACGTGGGGCCCGACCCTTATAGAAAACAAGTGTCTTCTTCATACCAAGTAGGCTCCTACCCGACCCACTACTGTATACCTCTCTGTCTTTACCCGTTGCTTTCCAATACCCGGCTCCAGTTGCCCGATTCGTTCTTAGACCCGTCGGGTATTTCCTGTCCCTTAAGCTGAAGAAGTACCATTCTCGCTCCCCCATCTTTGCCACTTCTGCATTTCACACCCCCAATTTTTCATCAATATTTACAATGTACAAGTTCACATGTCAAATGGTACAATATTAGAAACTTTAGCATTGATACAATGCTACGAGCTTTACAACAACAACAAAGCCTTAGTCGCAAAATAATTTAGGGTCGACTAACATGAATCCTCATATGTCATCGTGAAAAAAGGTTGTTGAAAAAAATAAATAAATAAATAAACAAATAAATGCTACGAGCTTTAAAATATATACTCCCTCCGTCCCACTATACTTGACACTTCTTTCCATTTTGGGCCGTCCCACTATACTTGACACCTTCCAAAAATAACCAAGTTTTTATATTTTTATATTCACTCTACCCCACCACTCATTCTCTCTCTTCATTTTCTACCACACATTTATTCAACCAACACTACTATTTACCCCACTCATTCTCTCTCTCTTCATTTTCCACCACACATTTTTTATTTTATTTATTCTTTTTCCTTGGTTTTGACACACCCTTGGGTGTCAAGTATAGTGGGACGGAGGAGATATATATATATATATATATATATATATATATATATATATATATATATATATATATATTCAAAGTGATCAAGGGAGTTTCCTTAACTAGTTTTAGGCTTGATTGAATATTGTATATTTGCTCCGTCTCATAATAATAAATATCACTTTCCAATTCTAAGATCTTTGCGAGCTGATCTGAGATATAAAATAAAGTACTACCAAAATACCTCACGCAGATCAGCTCGTAAAGAAACTCTAAATTGGGCATAACATATCCATGTGATTTTCATATTAAGACAAACGTTACAAAATGCAGTATATAACTAGGACAATATATCATTCCTTAGTGTAATTTTTGCGAGTAGAAGGCATGCACGCACATGTTCCCCAACAATAACAATAACAATAAAGAGGAGGAGAAGGAGAAGGCATGCACACAATAATGCTGCAAATAATGTAGTGCAAGTAATTAGTAAATGCTAAAAGGCCATGGCAATTAATACAAATACATTTTGCTTTCATTTGTCAGAGATTTAGAGATATAGATTTTCTGGACAAAAGCAACAATAAATTAATGTATGAATGAATGAAATAGAGGCACATCTTAAAGTTTTAGGTTAAAAGCTGTTTATGCAGGCCTTCATTATTATTATTATTATTTTATAGTATAATACACAACATGCACAATGATACAAATATTGTAACTACAAGCACAACAAATAAGAAATTTCCCATAAGACTTTAAATGAAAAATGGTTTTCCTTTATATTTATACAACTATGATATTGAAAGCTAATTGTGTTATAAATCAAATTTTGCAAACAATAAAATTTAAATGTGTTGCATTTTGCTTATAAAAAATCTACACTACATTACTCTCACAAATATCTTTCCAACCCTATATTCACACACACACACACACACACACACACACACACACACACACATACTCCATATATATATAAACCCTAAAAATGTACACTTTTAAAATTTTATTATTCATATTGTTGCAAATAAACAGTTATATGAACAAAATGTTGATAAATAATTGGAATAATTCAAGTCTCAAGCTTTGAAAAATAATTTCAAGAAAATGTATACTAATGACTTCCTTTTCTAAATGAAACTTAAATATACTTAATAAAAAAATACATTTGGTCTGACAAATTTCTTTCCTAACTTAATCCACATAAAAATTTCAAGTCTCAAGCTTTGTAAAGATTTCAAGAAAATGCATACTCCCTCCGCCTCATTCGAAAAGGCACAAAATGAGTATTGCACGGGAATTAAGAAGAGTGTATAGTGTAGTAAGTGTTGTAAGTATAAAAAGTGAGGTAGGAGAGAAATGTGGGGTAGAGAATGGTAAGCGAATATTTATTATAAGTATGACAAGTGAGTTACATAAATAAAAAAGTATTAAAACATTTTCATTTTGGGAGTGGGCCTATTTAAATGAGACACCCAAAATAGAATTTTTCGCCTTCAAGTGAGACTTTCAAGTGAGACGGAGGGAGTATTGATTACTTGCTTTTCTTAGTTAACTAATTCTATTAGTTAAGGATTAAGACAAATGGGTAAACAAAATTATGATAACTTATTTTGTTTATTTCACAAATAAAGATTTTGAGTTAATAAGTACCAAAAACAGAAAGAAGTAATCAAGATTTAAGATGAAGTCAACTATGGAATATTGAGAAAAAAGCATGCAACTATAGATAGTGTGTGTTTATTGAAGAGGAGGAGAAGGTTGACCTGGGAGCTCCCATGGCTCACAGCGATTGAGGTCAACTTGAGCAATGTCAACGCCAGAAAAAGTGCCATTAAAGACTTTAGAGGCCAAATAGAAAGTGACGAGTTCTTCATCTGTTGGATGGAACCTAAACCCTGGTGGCAATCCTCCATTACCACCTTCCAACTCAACCTCAAGCTCACACATTATCTCTTCTATCCCCAACATTTTCAACAACACCAAGAACACACACTAAACTAATGAAGAGTATGTGTGTGTATATATATATATAACTGATCAATGTGGTGTTTTTGAAGTGAAAATGAATTCCTCGTAGGGGTGTTACTGTAATAAATAGGGGGTTGAGGGGAGCACTGAAATTGAAGGATTAAGGAAATCTATGAGAATTTGATTGAGGAAAGAGAGAGAGTGAGTGATTTTTGGGGTACCCTTCCCTTCAGAGAGAGAGAGAGAGAGAGAGAAAAGGGGTCTATGAAAGCCCACCTGAAAAGGGTCTTAAAATAGGCAACTAAAAACAAAGGGAAAAAGGTGTAGCCTCTGGGTTAAGAAACAAACAAAATAGGTTTAGCTTAATTGCACTCTCACCCCCTGTAGTTTGAGTGTAGGTAGTGGTTCTACTATATTGGCATTTCGCATAGCTATATGGCTATTGGAAATGACAAAAGATGAGGAATACTCCACTTTCTAGTAGTATGCAGTAATTTTTTTTTACCTTTTTTTTTTCATTGGATTAATTTACTATTTTTTCTTTATATAAGTCTATTTATTATTCATGATCAAAATTTAATTATATAATAATGGATGATTCAAGTTAGAGCTGTCAAAATCGAGCCCGGCCCATGGGCCCGATCCAGTCCACCCGATATTTTAAGGGCCTGGGCCTCATATTAGGCGGCCCGAAAAAAACTGGGCCTCTTTGGCCTGGCCCGATAGACCCGTGGGTTTAGGCGGCCCGAACATGAAAAGCCCGCAAAAGCCTGATCCGACCCGATGAAAAGTTGACAAAGTAAAAAAAAAAAAAACCGTAAAGAAAAAGGGTAAAAAAACGTAAAGAAAAAGGCAACATTTTTTTTTTGAAAAGCTACTGCATTGCATTTGCTGTCTGTGAACATATCCAGGCAAGCTGTGGTCTTGGCCGGGAAGATATCCCACATCGAACAAAAGAGAAATAAAATGGCCTTGCAACTCGGCGCCTTGCCTTGGCCTTGGCCTTGAAAATATATCCCACATCGAACAAAATAGAAACCATTTACCCTTGCCTAGCTCGGCGCCTTCAGCCTTGCCTTGGCCTCGACCGTGGCCGGCCATGCCCTTGGGGAGATATCCCACATGGAAAAATAAAGAAAGTATTGGCCTTGGCTATTACTATATAATGAGGTTGAAACCATGGTTTGCCCTCATCTTCCGCATAGTTTGGTCGTGGCCTTGACTTAGTCCGGCCGTTGCTTTGGCGTTGTCCGACCGTGGCCTTGGCATTTGCCGGCCTTGGCCAGCCTTTGCCTTGGAGATTAGAACGTTGTTTTAACTTTGGCCCATAGGCTCGTAGGTCCGATGTATACATGGGCCGGGCTCGACTTTTACTAGGCCCGCTAATATTTCGGGCTGGCTCGGCCCGACCCGTCATTAAGTGAAGCCCGTTGGGCTTGGGCCGGACTGGCCCGACCCGGCCCGTTTGACAGCTCTAATTCTAGTTGATAAGATAAACACATCTAATGTATATACTCCCTCCGTCCCGCTACAAATTGCACACTTTTCTCATTGGGCGTCCCATTACAAATTGCACAATTTCTAAAATGGCAAAGAATCTTTACTATTCCACCCACTAATTCTCTCTCCTACTCTACTTTTCTACTCACAACACCAATCAAATCACTATTTCCTACCCCACTTTCTCTCTCCAACCTCACTTTTCATACTCACAACATTTTCTCCACTAACTTTTTCCTTAATTCCCGTACAAACAGTAACCGTGCAGTTTCTATCGGGACGGAGGGAATTTATATAAAAGAGGGTGTTTATAAACTAACTATATCGTCAGCCCGGCTCGTTTGACACCTCTAATTCGCTCTAATTCTAGTTGATAAGATAAACACATCTAATATACTCCCTCCGTCCCGGAACATAATTCACAAACACCTGCTTGCACTCTTAAGTGCATGGTTTAAGGAGGGAGTATTATATTGAAAGTGTTGTGAGTGTGAAAATAAAATAGGAGAGAGAATGAGTGGAGAGAATATTAAATTATAATGGTGTTGTGAGTATTAAAATAATGTAGGAGAGAGAATGAGTGGAGGGAATAGTAAAGATTCCTTTTCATTTTAGGTAAGTTTTAAATGTGTGAAGTAAGTTTTGGGACGCCCAAAAAGGAAAGCGTGAAGATTAGTTCTTGGGGATCTGAGGAAAGTATATTGTATACTCCTTCCGTTCCAGTTTAGTATGGGCCAAAAATTGTGGCACAAGAATTAAGGAAAAGTAGAAGAGAGAAATAGGTGGAGGAGGTGTTTGTGAGTATGAAAAACTAAATAGGAGAGAGAATGAGTGAGAGGAATAGTAAATTGATTGTTGTTGTAAGTGTAAAAGTAAAGTAGGAGAGAGAATAAGTGGGTGGAATAGTAAAATTTGTTTGCCATTTTTGATAATTCACACTAATCGAAACAAATCAAAAAAGAAATAAGTTCACACTAAACTGGAATACTAAACTGGAATGGAGAAAATATATAAAAGAGGTTGTTTATAAACTAACTATACAACTGCACGACCCAAATACTCCTATGTGAAATTAGCCCAAAAAAAATAGAATAATTAATAGATAGAGAGTCAGGGAAAGGTAGCCGTAAGAGAGAGAGAGAGGTGGAAGTTGGAGTTAGTAGTGGGAGGAGAGAGAGAGAGAGAGAGAGATAATGCGTGCGTGTGTTAGAATAATTAATAGATAGAGTCAGGGAAAAAAAAAAAAAAGCTTTCCATCAGAAATTACAGACCATAACAGGAATAGAGTAGAGAGTAGAGTAGCCCATTGTGGTGACATCATCCTATTATTCACAGTATTCACATTTCACTCCATCCATCATTCATTTTATCTTTAACACTACCATTCCACTAATCATACCAGCTCCCCTCAATATCATTATACTCGATATACGATCCGATTTAAAATTGTTGATCAAATTGTAAAAATTGTTAAATCAGTCAAATCATGAACTGACAATTAAGATTTGAATCTGGTCTTAGAGTGTTAATCAAAAGTTCAAATTAGCAGTTATAAATGGCGATTCGATCAGCCAATTTTCAAAAAATATTAGCGTTTTTAATGTGTGTTTGTAGTGTTTGAGTATGATTAAATAATAGTAATATGCACGTGCACCTTATAGGCGGGTTTCTCATCATTTATGGCTTGGTCAGCCTGTATTGATGCCAAGAAAGAGAGAAATAAGGATGAAAAAGCCCTTTTCCTTGTCTTGAATGGTGACCGAGGAAGGTCTCCTCGTCTCAGTATGAGGCATTCGTCGGCCTTACTAAATGCCTTGCTCGGCATATTAAGAGATACCTAGTAGACATGTATATTTGTTGTGCATTGGTCATTATTCGCTTTACTATATCTATGTCGACATAGTGGGAATAACGAGTAAGCATGAAGAGCAAAGGTAAGAAAGACCCATTCCCTTTGTCGTAATAGAGACTTGTATGGATTATATTTTGGGCCCAATCTATTATGCCTTGCCCGGCCATGATCCACGTTCATAACTCGATTTATACCGTTCAGTGGTGCTCTAACTCGGCTTAAACGAATAAGAACGGGTATTCAAGAATATTAGACGTTTCAATATCCGACTGGCCAAATAGAAAATGATGGACGCGGTTAGCGAGGTCTGAACATTCGCCTTGGAAACCCTCTAGAGCATTTATTTCAACGAAGAGACGGCACCATTACCCGGATTTTTGACCCATACCCGTTTAGATCTGGGTATATAAGCAAAAATCCACCCCTTTTCTACTCTTTTATCACCCTTTGTATTTGAGAGAGAACTAGCAAGCTTCAAATCGCAAGTAGGTGCTTTTGATTTTTTGAGGATCTTTGGTGTTTGTGCCCTGAATTTGTTCGTATCTCCTTCAACAATCTTTGATTTAGGTAAATTTCTTCTCAATCTCCTTATTTTCTGCAATTTTCTAGGTTTTTTGAAGTTGTTCTTGGCGTGTTCTTGAGAACCGCCATTGTTGTGCTCTCTTGAAGCTTTTCTTGAGTTTGTTCTTGTGCATTCCTCGTCCTTAGAGATGGCAAGAATATGCAGAAGTAACCCCAATGCCCTCTACTGCTACCATACCCAAAATCTTAGAATTTATCAAAGGACTGACGGGCCATGTAAGATATTGAGTTTGAACGAGATATGGGAGATTTTGACGAGGTACCAATCTTCTAGAACCAACGTACATTACCCATGTCGGTTTAGGATAGACCAAGTTGATGTAGAGTCCCCCAATGTTGTGTTGTTCCACGGCTGGTCAGAAATTATAGATCAAATCAATCTGTATTACTTGAAGTCTAGCCATTTGGAGCGTCCGTTGTTGGGTAAGAATCCCTCCTCGTTTTTAGATAATAGGACGGGAAGGGATACCCTTCCTCGTCCTCGTCCTCGCCATTTGGAGCGTCCGTTGTTGTGCAGCTATGATGGGAAGAAGAGGTAACAATGCCCGGCCTTCAACTGGTCCATCTACATCTGGTAGGATAGTAAATGCATTTGCCGAGGGGGCACAAGCTGGAAACCGAGGACGGGGACGCGGATGGTCCCAACGGGGTAGGTCTGTTGCCCCTAGGCCTAGATCTGCTAGGGCCGGGGAACCCATGATTGAGAAAATACATTCCAAGTATGGATTGTCGAGGGAGGAGTACCGTCTTACGTACCTTCCCAGCGTACCTTTAGAAAGCGAGAAAGCCTTTGATGACTTTTTGTATAATCTGAACCACCTCAATATTTTCTACAAACAATTCTATCTAGGTCTGCGTCTTCCCTTAGACCCCTTCATTTGTGAATTTCTAGAAGATATGCAGGCCATCCCAACTATGCTAGAAGCCAATGCTGTGAGGTTTCTCACTGGATTTATAGTTCCCAACTATGCTAGGAGCCAATGCCATGAGGTTTCTCACCGGCTTTATAGTTCTTTGCCGTAGCTTAGGTTTTGAACTTTGTTAGTCTGCCTTCCACCATTTCTTCACTGTAAGCTTTAAAGAGGACACTAGGATCTTGGTGATACGGAGTGATCCTAATCAACCCAAACTTATCTACCCAATGACGAGCAAGGTTTCTGGGTGGAGCAACCATATTATTATGGTGGAAAGCCGACGAGGCTGGGAATTCGCTGCTCCCTCGGATCTTCAATGTGTGCCCAAGCAGGTCTGGAGGCTGGAGTGGAGCAATAGCCTTATTGAGAGATTAAAACAGTTTTCCTCCGTCGGCACTTTATGTTGGTCCAGTCTGGATACCGACATCGATATTATGTTCAGGCCGGTGTCATGCCAGGCCCATTGGACAGCCTAGTGCCTATGGTCCCCGTGTCTAGGGGAAATAGATTTCCAGACTGGAGGGTACATCCAGGCTTTATTTTCCACAATAAGTGTGAAGTGTCCAAGCTTTACAAGAATAGGTGTCTTGCCGAGGAGGGCGTGGTCGACTGTAAATTTCTTTCTTCTCGTCTTTTTTGTGTAATTTTTGTTTTGTCTTTCCTCAATTTTTTGCTAACACTTGCCATTCTCGTCTTTTCAGATTTGACCGCGGAAGAGGAGAAGAAAATGTCTAAAGAAATCCTTGATCCTCAGGCCCTGATGAAACTGAGGCAGAGGATATCACGCTCCTCGGGCAAAAATAAGAGGCACTCTGATGCCGCGGAACGCCAGGCCGTCTTGGCCACAAAAGAAGCTAGGGCCTTGCCCCTAAAACCGGTGGGAGGCACTGAAGCTTCAACCGAGAAAACCAACGACAGGCAAGAGGTCTGGGCTGAGGGTGAGGCCTCCCAAGGAACAATAAATCCTCATGCCGAGGAGACTCCGAAGAATGCCGACCTAGCTGAGGCCGAGGTAGAAAATGCAGGGGAAGGACCCCGACCAAAAATGGCAAATGGTTGAAGCCGAGGTAGCTGGCTCTTCTAAGAGGGTGGCGGCAGCTCCCTTCTTTACTGCACTCTTTGCTCGGCATATTAAAACATATGCTGAGGCCGAGAAATTTGTGCAGGAGGCACGGGAAGACACAATTCTTAAGGAGATGGATTTGCTTATCCGTAAGGGCCCACAACAGAGAGTAGGTTGGGTTGTTATCTGCAGGTCGATGTATGATGATCTCCTCAATCGTCTTCTTGACACTAAACCCAGCACTAAATCTTTGGCCAGTAGGAACGGACTACTTGTGAGTGAAATAAGCTTCCTCGGTTATTTCATTGTTTTCCTTCCTCATCTTATTTAAACGTCATTTTTTTTTTATCATTTTTCTTTGTTTTCTGTATTTGGCCACGATCTCGGCTTATGAGGTCATCAAAGCTAAGGCTACTAAGGTCCATGAGCAAAAGCTCGAGAAACAGGCTGAAAAAGATGAAGCTGATCTGAAGAGGGTCGTGGAGGTTCTCAAGAATCTCCGGGCTAATGCAGATGCCTTCAAGGCGAGCAAGGCCAAAGGTGAGGAGGATGAGAAGACGGCCAGGGAGGCATTGGCCAAGGCTAAGGAGGCTGCCAAGATGAGGGAGATGGAGCTGGAGGGGCAAAGGGTTGAGGCCCTGAAGCAAGCCGAGGACGCTGCAGCCCGGCTAAAAGACTTGGAAGCAAGCATACCCTCTATGGAAGCAAGTGACATTGCTCGTTACAAAACCAGCTCGGCTTTTAAACAAGTAGTGACTGAGAAGATGACCACGATGTACTCTGATTGGTACTTACACTTGGCCAGAAGGACCATGGTGGATCCGTCTCACAACCTCGACCTAGAGGTGCTTGCTCGACTTTTATGTTAGGATTCTTATGATGAGGCAGCACGGTCCATGCACCCTCTTGTCCCCTTCTCCTGTAATGCCTTGAAGGCTATTGCTTATATTGATGCCCAGGCCGACCGTCCTACTTGGGACCCTCCTCCTCTCGATCCCCAAAATATCTATACCCTCATTGAGAGGATTGAGACGAGGACCTAAGCTCTGGAGAAGACGATGAGTCCAATGCCATGGAAGAGCCAACCGAGGGGGGGCCATACCGAGGAAGTTCAAGCCGGCCAGGTTATCATTCCCCCAGCTGATGCCGATCAAGATGAACTTTTAAGGGGTGGTGACCAAACTTGAAGACATTTTATTTTTTATGTAGTAGAATAGGGCTATTGTACTTCCAAATTTTATATTAATATAATGCCTTTTTTTCATCTTTCGTCGTCTTTATTTTACTATTTTGATATTAACAGCTTTTTACTTTAATGACGGTATATTTGAATGTATGTTGAATGAATATTTGTATAAAAGTAAAACTTATCTTGAGAAGTCGAGGAGGGTTTCCTCGTCATTGATATTTTAATTCATGAACCGAGGAAACTCGTTCGATCTTAAAATACTTGGCAAGCTTGCAAGTTCATTCATTAGGCCGAGGGAGATTCCTCGGCATGACATTTAGGTTACTTTTGATTTTATCTCTCTATTCCGAGTAATGTTGCTCGACCATAGGTCTTAGACAGTTTTTGATGATTTGTCTCTTTATACCGAGTAGGGTCATTCAGTCACAAGTCTTAGACAATTTTTGATTGTTTTGCCTCTCTATGCCGAGGAAGGTCATTCGATCATATAGGTCTTAGGCAAATTTTTGATGATTTACCTCTATTCCGAGGAGGGTCATTCGGCCATAGGTTTTAGGTAATTTTTGATTGTTTTGTCTCTCTATGCCGAGAATGTCGTTCGGTTATAGGTTCTAGGCAAATTGGTGGGAATTTATTCTTTTTTGGCCGACGATGAGAGATCTCCTCGTCTTTTAGAGCTTGTCGTGCTAGTCATGCGCCTTTTAAGAAAAGCGAATGTCATTAACCGAAATTGATTACATTAAACCGCAATCCCTATTTTACTTGAAAATAAAGGAAAATACTAACATGTACTAATCTATTACATAAAAAACAGACTATAATCTAGTAATAATACTTACGTAGATGATCAGAATGCCACAAATACTTCAGATCTTGTCCACCTGGGGTCTTCATCCTGTAGGTCCCTTCTCTGATGACTTGAATGATGATGTAGGGGCCTTCCTAGTTTTGGGAGAGCTTGTTTTGTTCTATCTTTCTGCCAGTAGCTTCAATTTTTCTAAGTACCCAATATACGACTTGGAATACTATCTTGTTGACCCTTTTGTCAAGATAGGCTTTGGTTCTTTGCTTATAGTTCACCATCCTCATCAGAGCGGCTAGTCTTCTTTCATCTACTAGGTCTAGGTATAGGAGCATGTTGACCTTGTTGACTTGATCACCATAGTTTGAGTTTCTTGTCGTAGGGATAGCCATCTCAGTGGGTGCCATGGCTTCAGAACCGAAGGTTAGTGCAAATGGAGTTTCCCCGATTGGCCCCCGGGTGGTTGTGCAAACTGCCCACAAGGCTAAAGGAAGTTCGTCCAACCATCTACCATCACTCCCTTTAAGGTTCTTAGTTAGGCTCTATGATCACCGGCTTGTCGTGGCGCTTGCATCGTCTGCTACATTGAGGCCCGCTCACAGATGACTTGATGTGTCGGACTCCTGAGTCCGTTAAGTTACGGTGTAAATGCCTTATAGAATTGGAGACCATGATCTGAAATGATAGTGTGTGGAACCTCAAAGCGACACCAAATAAATTTTTTGATGATTTACCTCTCTATTTTGTAAAAGGTGACAAATATGGAAAGTGGCCAATCACTTGAATGTAATTCATTCGGATAAAGTTGGATTGTAAATTTAATTTTGAGGTAAAGGATTCTAAATATCTCCTCAAAATTATAAAAGGGTAAGGTTGGTTTTCCCCATGCAGACTATACATAAGTTTATTTAATATTAATAAAATTAAAAGGGTAACGTTCATCTTTTTTAAAAAAAAAATTCGTCCCACAAGTATAGTCTTACTTACCCCTTAAATCTTTAATTACTTTAAAAATTGTGAGGGCAAAAAATAGCATTCAAAATATTCACGAGAAAAACAGTAAAAAAAAAACAGTTAAAAAAAAGTCAAAAAATCGGCAATCGAACCGGACCAGATCGGCAAAATCGGGAACGGGAATCGTGAACCATAAGTATAAGTCGGCTTTCGATCGGCCCTTTTGTCAAACCGTGGATCGCCGGTATCCCATCCTAGACCGGTTGCCCATTTCGATCAAGTCTAAGTATCATGCGGTAGATTATACTCCCTTCGTTTCATAATAATGGTTTTACTTTCTTTTTTTATTTTTTCCAGAATAAGGTTTTTAGTTGTCTATTTAAAATGTATAATGAGAATCACTTGTCATTATCACAACAAAAACTCTTTACTCATTTTCTCTATCTGATCTTACTTTTTATTCTCACAATATTTATTTTTTCTTAATATTTCATGTAAAATCAAACTCAAAATCATATTATGGGACGGAGAGAGTTGCTTATTGTAAATGGTTTGATTTTAACAAATTTATAGATCAAGTTCAGTTCTATTTTTTTTTCTTTTCAGTTCAGTTCAGTCTCATTTTTTGTTTTAAAATTGTTAGTAAACAACTTAAAAACAAAAAATGAGGAGTCGGTCTGGGGAGAAACGCGTTTCTCCGTCGTGCATGGAGAAACGGGGCAACGTTTGTCGTGCGACATACTTAGCCAGTTTCTGGATATCCTTTCCAAAGCTTCTGGATATCCAGAACATTGAATATGGATATCCAGAAGCTTTGGAAAGGATATCCAGAAACCAAATATTTTTTCTGGATATCCTTTTCAAAGCTTACGGATATCCAACATTGAATATGGATATCCGAAGCTTTGGAAAGGATATCCAGAAACCAAATATTTTTTCTGGATATCCTTTCCAAAGCTTCTGGATATCCATATTCAATGTTTTGGATATCCAGAACTGATGAAAGTGATATCCAGTTGTTGTGGCTAAGTATGTCGCGCGACAAACGTTGCCCCGTTTCTCCAAAAGCGACGGAGAAACGCGTTTCTCCCCAGATTTTAGCAAAAATGAGACTGAACTGAAAAGAAAAAAAAATAGAACCGAACTTGATCTTAATATTTCCCCTTTTTCATTGTTTTACACTTCTTTACACATATTAAAAAATATAACTAATAAATGTTAAAAATATTATGCTCCTACAATAGCAAGAATTTCTTAATAGTCACTCATTTCCTTTTCACTCGAAAATGAACAAAATTAATCTTGTATAAAAATTAAGAAAAGTGTATAGTGAATTATGTGTTCTGAGTATGAAAAGTGACATAGGATAAAGAAAATGAGATAGAAAATAGTTAGTAAATAATTATTATGAATATAATAAGTGGATCCCACAAATAAAAACATATTTAAAAGTTTTCATTTCAAGAATGTGGATTTTTATGAGATAACTAAAATATAAATTTGTGAATTTTTGAATGGGACAGAAAAAGTATGAAGCATCAAATATTTTTAGATGAAATTATCTCTAAAATGGCATGTGTTATGAGAGAGAGAGAGAGAGAGAGAGAGAGAGAGAGAGAGAGAGAGAGAGAGAGAGAGAGAGAGAGAGAGAGAGAGAGAGAGAGAGAGAGAGAGAGAGGAGAGAGAGAGAGAGAGAGAGAGAGAGAGAGAGAGAGAGAGAGAGAGAGAGAGAGAGAGAGAGAGAGAGAGAAATTCATCTTGAAAATTAAAATAGGATTGTTAGACAAATTTTACAAAAACACAAAAAAGAGAAAAGATTACAATATATTAAATGATATAAATTGCAATAAACATAGACAAAGAGAAAAAAAAATCGTAGAAGAAAATTCGATTGATGATCTTCTTGAGGTTATCCGAGTCGTGTGTAACACACTCTTCTTAAGATAAATTTGCCCCTCACCGAGTTGTGCTTGAGGTTGTTTTGACGTTCGCCTTCCAGATAAAACGGAGGGACCAGACTATTCTTGCACACTAGAATCTCCGGCGAATCTCACTATGCTTGGACAAAATCATCATCATTTCCATGGAAGAAAGACATCAAATGACGAAGAAGAAACATGCATTTTCTTATTCCATTTCTCTTGTCTCTCCTTTTCTCTCTTCTCTTCTCTTTAGTAAATTGTGGATTGATAGTGTATATTCTCACAATTGTAACTTATATCCCATTACTCACCAATTCAATAAGGTTATTAACCTTAGTAGTAAATATTAGGTAGTTACAATTTTTAACCATCATAATGTCATCCATTATGTGTTTTATTAAGGTTAATGGATGTTACAATTCATACTCATTAGTTGAACATTTACTAGACACCAACTTTGTCTTTAGCAAATTGTCTACAACAAAATCAACTTCCACAAAATCTATCCCCCGATAGGTCAACCTCCTTCTATGAAACCCGTCTCTCTCAAGTAGTCTATATCTCGAGCGGTAAGTTTAACGGGAAGTCTACCTATAGAAATGACTTTTATAGAAATCATTTTGCTTAATGTTCCAACTTTACTCACTTAATTAAGCCTTAATATTTTTATTTTCCAAATATCAATTTGAACAAATATAAATCACAATTTCTATATGTTAATAATATAAAGAAAACGTGCACAATTTCCTTCACACAATAATATTTTTTCAACAAAAATATGCAAACAGAAAATTTTGTGAAGTATAAAATGGGACAGAGGAAAGTAGATGTTGTGTATGACACTCATATTTGCATATGTTCTCTGTCTCTTAATAACATGCAAAAAAAATATATTTTTTGTGTGTTCAATAATAATTAACAAAGTTTAAAATTTCTCGATAATGATACTCACTTATAATACTCTTAATAGTTACCTATTTCTCTCACTTTTTCTATTTTATACAACCATTTACACTCATAATATAAAAATAATACCAAGAATATATTTGTATATATTTTGTTACCTAAATTATAGAGATAATGTCTATAATTAGAGATTCAAATCTTTTATAGATTAGAATGATAATCTTTGTATCTCAATATAAGATTACTTCTTATACTATAAATATACTACCTCTTGTGAATAATAAAATTGAGTTGTTCAAATTACTTCTTCTTCTTCTTCCATATATGAATTACTTCGTCTACCGTTCTTTATTCTTTTATGGTATCAGAGTCTAATGGTCATTCTCTGCCAAACCTTCGCGGCAAAACCTTAAGTCGCGCCGCCCCACTCTAACACCACCACGTGCTTTCGCATCTCCTCCTTCCACACCACCATTGGTAATACCCAACGGCCAAAACCCTTCTCCTCCAACGACATCACCAACCATTTATTCTCCGTCAAAACCCTTGCGACCAGGGCCGGCCCAAGGGGGTCAGTGTCAACAGGGTAACCGCCCGGACCCTTAAATGTAAGGGGCCCATTCTTAAGTAGGCTATAGTGTATATAGTATATATATATATATATTTTTATAATTATAATAAATATTTAAAAAAGGCCCACATTCAGCTTAAAAAGGCCCACATTCGCATTTTAAAAAATAAAAAAATTCTTTTGTTTAATAGACACACGAAAAAGGAAGAAAGGCCCACGTTCAAATTAAAAAAAAAAAATTAATAATAATTATTTTGTTTAATAGACAAAACTCCAACTGTCGCCCTACCCTAACACCAACACTTGCTTCTGTCACACACCACTTAAACTCCGCCTCTCCTCCATATATATCCATATATATGAACAATGAAATCCACGGCCAACCCTCCTTGCCGTGTACAAAACCCTACAATGGCCGTCATCACCTTTCTCAAATAGGCATTTGAAGTTGATCTTTTTAGTGTCTAACGTGAGAAATAATCAATAGGCTAGGGACCTATTTCAAATAAATTCAATCTTTGAATATTAATGGAGAGTGAACTAACTAAAATAGCCCTTAAATTTTGTTCGCATGAGCACATGACAATTTAACGAAAGAAATTAACTCCATTTGAGATACTATAAATGCAAAATGAAATAATTTATTGTATCATAAATAAAAATACTCCCTCCGTTCCACTTCAATTGAGCCACTTTTCTTTTTGGGACGTTCCACTTCAAATGAGCCATTCCATAAATGGAAAGAAGTGAACAGTGTTTCAGACATTTATACCCCCATAATGTTTATATATTTACAAAAAAACCATTCATTATACCCTTATAATTTTTACATATTTACAAAAAACCAATATTAACTTACTATTTCTTCCACTCATTCTCTCTCCTAATAAATATTTTTAACTTTTACATTCTCTCTCCTCTAATTCTTCTACTCCACTTTCAATTCTTTACTCATTTTTAAAAAAAAATCTTAAAAATCGTGCAAAGATGTCATGACTCAATTGAAGTGGGAGGAAAGTAATAACTTAGTGATAAACACACAAAATAATAATTTTAGTGATTTCTATTTTTACAATTTTTTCCATTTATTTATTTTTCATTTGGATGAGAAAGCTGACAACCCAAAACAAAAATGAAAGACATCAGACATTAAGATTTTATTATAGATAGGTTGTACGTAGGAGGTAGATATTTATGTGAAGGGTCTAATCTTAAAGTTTAGATTAATTTTGGAGTGAATGCTGTCTGTTACTACACTTAACTTTTCTATAAAAACAGGAATGTTTAGTAAATCAGCTGTGGACTGAGTGATCTCACCTCTTACTCTACAGAATCTATCATCCGGATCCTGTCTCACTTCCTTCCCCACCTATGCTTCAGCTCCTCTGTCCCAGTACTCCTCTCTCGTCATTCCATAAAACTTTACTTCTTAATGTTGAAACGAAAAATAGTAGAAATAACATGTTATTTAAAGAGTGTTGCTGGCCAGAGCAGAATGAAGTGGCAGAGAATAAGTAAATTTCAGAAAAGTGTTGTGAGCCATATGACAAGTGGGTCCCATTTAATAAAAGAAGTATTAAAAATTTCCTTTTTAGGAAAGTGAGATTTTTAAAGTCGACCGCCCAAAATAGTAAAAGGGGTCACATGTTTTATGGGAGATGTAGAGAGTATTAATTAAAATTCAAAAAGCTCTAATTTTTTTAAGACCTTTTTTTTTGTTACATTTCAAAATAAGAATTTCATTTTCAAAATGGTATAAAATGATAAATAATGTTTCTGAACAACTTTATTCTTATATTTGTATAATTACAAAAAAAAAAAAACCAAATTTTTACTACATTTACTTTTTGTACCTACTTGGAATCTATAGTATAAATGCAAGCAAAAGGAATGTAATACAAGACAATGAACAGCTTTCCATCTCGTTTAATTTTTTATTTTGCCCTCACTAAGTTGTCCCTTTTACATTTTGTCCTTAAAAAAAAATTATTTTTTTTAAATAAATAAAAAATTACGTTATCACTCTGATTACAGTGTGGCTTTTACTAGTCTATCTATATATAATAACAAGGTTGTGGTAAATTTTTTGCCATTGAGAGACATTTTGATCATTTCAATGGGTGGCAAAAGTGCAAATAACAAGGCCAAAAAGCCACGTGGAAATGCATTATCGGGTTTTTTTTTTTTTTTTTTTTTAAATCAATTTGAACAGTGTGCCGGCCGATCAAGGGGCATTTCGTACATTTCATGGGCATTACACGCTGCACTGTGTAGCCGGCACGTTATCTCAAAGATTTTTCCTTTTTTTTCTCTTGACACACACGGCAACACACGATCAATGGCTGGAGGATTTCAAAAAAAAAATTATTCAATTTCTTTGACCTCAATTATTATATACTCCCTCTGCCCCGCTAATATCAGCACACTTTCCTTTTTGGGCGTCCCGCTAATATCTGCACACTCCCAAAAAGAAAACTTTATATTAATAAAATATTCATTCCCTTAACCCCACTCATTCTCTCTCTCTATATTATTTGTAACACTCACAACACCATTATAATTTATTAACACCCCTCCACTCATTCTCTCTCCACTCATTCTTTTACACTCACAACATTTTATTAAAATATCATATTCCTTAATTCTCGCGCAAAACAAAGTGATTCCGTGCTAATACTAATGGGACGGAGGGAGTATTAAATTAATTTTTTTTTTTACACCAAAATTCATAAATTTTTTTTCTCTTTAAATAGAGACTTCTTTCATTTGATTTTGACAAAGAAAAAAATATCCTCTTTTTTAAATATAAATTTGTTAATTATCCTTTATCTAAATTTTCAAAATTTTTTTAGTGAAAACTTAATTAAGTGTGAAATAATTTTTTTTAATTATAAATGATAATAAAAATAATAATTTTACTAATAAAAAAATATAAAATATAAAATTAAATAAAAGTGATGAAATATAGATGATGAGTTGGAATTATTTTTGAATATGTATAAAACAAAATCATTATGTATTTATAAAGTATATAATGATTATTTAATATAATAATAATGTGTATAAGTATATATATATATATATAGGTAAGTATGTGATTGAATGTGAGTTTGAAATATTTCTATTTAATAAGTGGGATGGGGTAGGGTTTCGACGTGAGTGAGTGTATGGTTTAGGAAAACTTTTTTCATTTAACGCAATTGTTAGTATTTTTAGGAATTTTATTTTTCTTCTCAAAATTTAATAAGCTAAATTGAAAATAAATATAATCATTATGTTCATAATGAGCTAATGTAAATAAATATTACATATTTTTTTAGATGTACGAGCATGTATTAACCTAAAGTTTTCATTTGAAAATGAATGATATTTATTTTTATTAG